>OY804608.1:31651244-31852499 GCA_963680895.1 Fragum sueziense
TGTCGAATTTGTGAATTTTGGCCAAAATCTTTGGGTCTCGGGTTTTCTTGGAACTTGCATATTTGTAAGCTTTGGGTGTGCTCTGAACAAACATTGGGTCCCGGAGGCCCGTCTAAACGCTTTTGGAGTAAACCTATTTTCTGGTCAAAAATCGCGATTTTCTCTCCGCACCCCCCTGTCGAATTTTGTGAATTTTGGCCAAAATCTTTGGGTCTCGGATTTTCTTGGAACTTGCATATTTGTAAGCTTTGGGTGTGCTCTGAACAAAAATTGGGTCCCGGAGGCCCGTCTAAACGCTTTTGGAGTAAACCTATTTTCTGGTCAAAAATCGCGATTTTCTCTCCGCACCCCCCTGTCGAATTTTGTGAATTTTGGCCAAAATCCTTGGGTCTCGGATTTTCTTGGAACTTGCATATTTGTAAGCTTTGGGTGTGCTCTGAACAAAAATTGGGTCCCGGAGGCCCGTCTAAACGCTTTTGGAGTAAACCTATTTTCTGGTCAAAAATCGCGATTTTCTCTCCGCACCCCCCTGTCGAATTTTGTGAATTTTGGCCAAAATCCTTTGGGTCTCGGATTTTCTTGGAACTTGCATATTTGTAAGCTTTGGGTGTGCTCTGAACAAAATTGGGTCCCGGAGGCCCGTCTAAACGCTTTTGGAGTAAACCTATTTTCTGGTCAAAAATCGCGATTTTCTCTCCGCACCCCCCTGTCGAATTTTGTGAATTTTGGCCAAAATCTTTGGGTCTCGGATTTTCTTGGAACTTGCATATTTGTAAGCTTTGGGTGTGCTCTGAACAAAAATTGGGTCCCGGAGGCCCGTCTAAACGCTTTTGGAGTAAACCTATTTTCTGGTCAAAAATCGCGATTTTCTCTCCGCACCCCCCTGTCGAATTTTGTGAATTTTGGCCAAAATCTTTGGGTCTCGGATTTTCTTGGAACTTGCATATTTGTCAGCTTTGGGTGTGCTCTGAACAAAAATTGGGTCCCGGGGCCCGTCTAAACGCTTTTGGAGTAAACCTATTTTCTGGTCAAAAATCGCGATTTTCTCTCCGCACCCCCTGTCGAATTTTGTGAATTTTGGCCAAAATCTTTGGGTCTCGGATTTTCTTGGAAGTTGCATATTTGTAAGCTTTGGGTGTGCTCTGAACAAAAATTGGGTCCCGGAGGCCCGTCTAAACGCTTTTGGAGTAAACCTATTTTCTGGTCAAAAATCGCGATTTTCTCTCCGCACCCCCCTGTCGAATTTTGTGAATTTGGCCAAAATCTTTGGGTCTCGGATTTTCTTGGAACTTGCATATTTGTAAGCTTTGGGTGTGCTCTGAACAAATATTGGGTCCCGGAGGCCCGTCTAAACGCTTTTGGAGTAAACCTATTTTCTGGTCAAAAATCGCGATTTTCTCTCCGCACCCCCCTGTCGAATTTTGTGAATTTTGGCCAAAATCTTTGGGTCTCGGGTTTTCTTGGAACTTGCATATTTGTAAGCTTTGGGTGTGCTCTGAACAAAAGTTGGGTCCCGGAGGCCCGTCTAAACGCTTTTGGAGTAAACCTATTTTCTGGTCAAAAATCGCGATTTTCTCTCCGCACCCCCCTGTCGAATTTTGTGAATTTTGGCCAAAATCTTTGGGTCTCGGATTTTCTTGGAACTTGCATATTTGTAAGCTTTGGGTGTGCTCTGAACAAAAATTGGGTCCCGGAGGCCCGTCTAAACGCTTTTGGAGTAAACCTATTTTCTGGTCAAAAATCGCGATTTTCTCTCCGCACCCCCCTGTCGAATTTTGTGAATTTTGGCCAAAATCCTTGGGTCTCGGATTTTCTTGGAACTTGCATATTTGTAAGCTTTGGGTGTGCTCTGAACAAAAATTGGGTCCCGGAGGCCCGTCTAAACGCTTTTGGAGTAAACCTATTTTCTGGTCAAAAATCGCGATTTTCTCTCCGCACCCCCCTGTCGAATTTTGTGAATTTTGGCCAAAATCTTTGGGTCTCGGATTTTCTTGGAACTTGCATATTTGTAAGCTTTGGGTGTGCTCTGAACAAAAATTGGGTCCCGGAGGCCCGTCTAAACGCTTTTGGAGTAAACCTATTTTCTGGTCAAAAATCGCGATTTTCTCTCCGCACCCCCCTGTCGAATTTTGTGAATTTTGGCCAAAATCTTTGGGTCTCGGATTTTCTTGGAACTTGCATATTTGTAAGCTTTGGGTGTGCTCTGAACAAATATTGGGTCCCGGAGGCCCGTCTAAACGCTTTTGGAGTAAACCTATTTTCTGGTCAAAAATCGCGATTTTCTCTCCGCACCCCCCTGTCGAATTTTGTGAATTTTGGCCAAAATCTTTGGGTCTCGGGTTTTCTTGGAACTTGCATATTTGTAAGCTTTGGGTGTGCTCTGAACAAAAGTTGGGTCCCGGAGGCCCGTCTAAACGCTTTTGGAGTAAACCTATTTTCTGGTCAAAAATCGCGATTTTCTCTCCGCACCCCCCTGTCGAATTTTGTGAATTTTGGCCAAAATCTTTGGGTCTCGGATTTTCTTGGAACTTGCATATTTGTAAGCTTTGGGTGTGCTCTGAACAAAAATTGGGTCCCGGAGGCCCGTCTAAACGCTTTTGGAGTAAACCTATTTTCTGGTCAAAAATCGCGATTTTCTCTCCGCACCCCCCTGTCGAATTTTGTGAATTTTGGCCAAAATCCTTGGGTCTCGGATTTTCTTGGAACTTGCATATTTGTAAGCTTTGGGTGTGCTCTGAACAAAAATTGGGTCCCGGAGGCCCGTCTAAACGCTTTTGGAGTAAACCTATTTTCTGGTCAAAAATCGCGATTTTCTCTCCGCACCCCCCTGTCGAATTTTGTGAATTTTGGCCAAAATCTTTGGGTCTCGGATTTTCTTGGAACTTGCATATTTGTAAGCTTTGGGTGTGCTCTGAACAAAAATTGGGTCCCGGAGGCCCGTCTAAACGCTTTTGGAGTAAACCTATTTTCTGGTCAAAAATCGCGATTTTCTCTCCGCACCCCCCTGTCGAATTTTGTGAATTTTGGCCAAAATCTTTGGGTCTCGGATTTTCTTGGAACTTGCATATTTGTAAGCTTTGGGTGTGCTCTGAACAAAAATTGGGTCCCGGAGGCCCGTCTAAACGCTTTTGGAGTAAACCTATTTTCTGGTCAAAAATCGCGATTTTCTCTCCGCGCCCCCCTGTCGAATTTTGTGAATTTTGGCCAAAATCTTTGGGTCTCGGATTTTCTTGGAACTTGCATATTTGTAAGCTTTGGGTGTGCTCTGAACAAAAATTGGGTCCCGGAGGCCCGTCTAAACGCTTTTGGAGTAAACCTATTTTCTGGTCAAAAATCGCGATTTTCTCTCCGCACCCCCTGTCGAATTTTGTGAATTTTGGCCAAAATCTTTGGGTCTCGGATTTTCTTGGAACTTGCATATTTGTAAGCTTTGGGTGTGCTCTGAACAAAAATTGGGTCCCGGAGGCCCGTCTAAACGCTTTTGGAGTAAACCTATTTTCTGGTCAAAAATCGCGATTTTCTCTCCGCACCCCCCTGTCGAATTTTGTGAATTTTGGCCAAAATCTTTGGGTCTCGGATTTTCTTGGAACTTGCATATTTGTAAGCTTTGGGTGTGCTCTGAACAAATATTGGGTCCCGGAGGCCCGTCTAAACGCTTTTGGAGTAAACCTATTTTCTGGTCAAAAATCGCGATTTTCTCTCCGCACCCCCCTGTCGAATTTTGTGAATTTTGGCCAAAATCTTTGGGTCTCGGATTTTCTTGGAACTTGCATATTTGTAAGCTTTGGGTGTGCTCTGAACAAAAATTGGGTCCCGGAGGCCCGTCTAAACGCTTTTGGAGTAAACCTATTTTCTGGTCAAAAATCGCGATTTTCTCTCCGCACCCCCCTGTCGAATTTTATGAATTTTGGCCAAAATCTTTGGGTCTCGGATTTTCTTGGAACTTGCATATTTGTAAGCTTTGGGTGTGCTCTGAACAAAAATTGGGTCCCGGATGCCCGTCTAAACGCTTTTGGAGTAAACCTATTTTCTGGTCAAAAATCGCGATTTTCTCTCCGCACCCCCCTGTCGAATTTTGTGAATTTTGGCCAAAATCTTTGAGTCTCGGATTTTCTTGGAACTTGCATATTTGTAAGCTTTGGGTGTGCTCTGAACAAAAATTGGGTCCCGGGGGCCCGTCTAAACGCTTTTGGAGTAAACCTATTTTCTGGTCAAAAATCGCGATTTTCTCTCCGCACCCCCCTGTCGAATTTTGTGAATTTTGGCCAAAATCTTTGGGTCTCGGATTTTCTTGGAACTTGCATATTTGTAAGCTTTGGGTGTGCTCTGAACAAAAATTGGGTCCCGGAGGCCCGTCTAAACGCTTTTGGAGTAAACCTATTTTCTGGTCAAAAATCGCGATTTTCTCTCCGCACCCCCTGTCGAATTTTGTGAATTTTGGCCAAAATCTTTGGGTCTCGGATTTTCTTGGAACTTGCATATTTGTAAGCTTTGGGTGTGCTCTGAACAAAAATTGGGTCCCGGAGGCCCGTCTAAACGCTTTTGGAGTAAACCTATTTTCTGGTCAAAAATCGCGATTTTCTCTCCGCACCCCCCTGTCGAATTTTGTGAATTTTGGCCAAAATCTTTGGGTCTCGGATTTTCTTGGAACTTGCATATTTGTAAGCTTTGGGTGTGCTCTGAACAAAAATTGGGTCCCGGAGGCCCGTCTAAACGCTTTTGGAGTAAACCTATTTTCTGGTCAAAAATCGCGATTTTCTCTCCGCACCCCCCTGTCGAATTTTGTGAATTTTGGCCAAAATCTTTGGGTCTCGGATTTTCTTGGAACTTGCATATTTGTAAGCTTTGGGTGTGCTCTGAACAAAAATTGGGTCCCGGAGGCCCGTCTAAACGCTTTTGGAGTAAACCTATTTTCTGGTCAAAAATCGCGATTTTCTCTCCGCACCCCCCTGTCGAATTTTGTGAATTTTGGCCAAAATCTTTGGGTCTCGGATTTTCTTGGAACTTGCATATTTGTAAGCTTTGGGTGTGCTCTGAACAAAAATTGGGTCCCGGAGGCCCGTCTAAACGCTTTTGGAGTAAACCTATTTTCTGGTCAAAAATCGCGATTTTCTCTCCGCACCCCCCTGTCGAATTTTGTGAATTTTGGCCAAAATCTTTGGGTCTCGGATTTTCTTGGAACTTGCATATTTGTAAGCTTTGGGTGTGCTCTGAACAAAAATTGGGTCCCGGAGGCCCGTCTAAACGCTTTTGGAGTAAACCTATTTTCTGGTCAAAAATCGCGATTTTCTCTCCGCACCCCCCTGTCGAATTTTGTGAATTTTGGCCAAAATCTTTGGGTCTCGGATTTTCTTGGAACTTGCATATTTGTAAGCTTTGGGTGTGCTCTGAACAAAAATTGGGTCCCGGAGGCCCGTCTAAACGCTTTTGGAGTAAACCTATTTTCTGGTCAAAAATCGCGATTTTCTCTCCGCACCCCCCTGTCGAATTTTGTGAATTTTGGCCAAAATCTTTGGGTCTCGGATTTTCATGGAACTTGCATATTTGTAAGCTTTGGGTGTGCTCTGAACAAAAATTGGGTCCCGGAGGCCCGTCTAAACGCTTTTGGAGTAAACCTATTTTCTGGTCAAAAATCGCGATTTTCTCTCCGCACCCCCCTGTCGAATTTTGTGAATTTTGGCCAAAATCTTTGGGTCTCGGATTTTCTTGGAACTTGCATATTTGTAAGCTTTGGGTGTGCTCTGAACAAAAATTGGGTCCCGGAGGCCCGTCTAAACGCTTTTGGAGTAAACCTATTTTCAGGTCAAAAATCGCGATTTTCTCTCCGCACCCCCCTGTCGAATTTTGTGAATTTTGGCCAAAATCTTTGGGTCTCGGATTTTCTTGGAACTTGCATATTTGTAAGCTTTGGGTGTGCTCTGAACAAAAATTGGGTCCCGGAGGCCCGTCTAAACGCTTTTGGAGTAAACCTATTTTCTGGTCAAAAATCGCGATTTTCTCTCCGCACCCCCTTGTCGAATTTTGTGAATTTTGGCCAAAATCTTTGGGTCTCGGATTTTCTTGGAACTTGCATATTTGTAAGCTTTGGGTGTGCTCTGAACAAAAATTGGGTCCCGGAGGCCCGTCTAAACGCTTTTGGAGTAAACCTATTTTCTGGTCAAAAATCGCGATTTTCTCTCCGCACCCCCCTGTCGAATTTTGTGAATTTTGGCCAAAATCTTTGGGTCTCGGATTTTCTTGGAACTTGCATATTTGTAAGCTTTGGGTGTGCTCTGAACAAAAATTGGGTCCCGGAGGCCCGTCTAAACGCTTTTGGAGTAAACTTATTTTCTGGTCAAAAATCGCGATTTTCTCTCCGCACCCCCTGTCGAATTTTGTGAATTTTGGCCAAAATCTTTGGGTCTCGGATTTTCTTGGAACTTGCATATTTGTAAGCTTTGGGTGTGCTCTGAACAAAAATTGGGTCCCGGAGGCCCGTCTAAACGCTTTTGTAGTAAACCTATTTTCTGGTCAAAAATCGCGATTTTCTCTCCGCACCCCCCTGTCGAATTTTGTGAGAGTTGATAATCCGGCTTTAAGAGGCAGCGTTGATAAAATTCAACCTGTTTTATACATGCAATCTGATCTTAGTCTATGTAACCTGCTGATAATAACCCATTTCCTAAACAAGTTTTGACGTTCCTAATATATACGGCTTGAGAAAACATTGAGACGACAGAAGAAACTGCTGATATCAGCGGTTTCTCCTTTTGTGTCAATGTTTATGAGCTGTATTATTCCCAAAATGTTACCTTTAGTAACACCCACTTTGTCGTCTGCAGTGGCTTTCAAATTGGATAACCCTAAAATTTTGTCGTTTGGGAAAGGGTTAATCCACCATGTATCATCTATTCCACGCAGAAATCTTTGACAAACGTCTGATCCTCCCTAATCCTTTATTTTACCTTCTACTTTCGCCTTATCGATAGTTTTTAACAAAAACCCGTAACTGCAGCTTTGAATAAGCTGCGGCTACGAGGTTTTCGTTGAAAAGCGACGACAAATAGAATTTATAACACGGACGCGGAGGTATTTGCTAGTAATTGGGTCAGATCCTTGCTTTCGCATAACCTTCACCAAACTCAATACAGCGACAATGCCTTACATTATCACTGCAGGTATATAAATCACGTGACCATGGTGAATGTCACATGATATCGTAAAGATAGGCGGAAATTTATTTATATTTCTGAAATCATTTTTAAGTCCAATCATATTTTTTATTTAGATTCATATCTGACATCTCATATTCTTAAAACATCAATCAAAGCATGTTTACTTTTTAAAAATAAATCAAAATAAAAGAAAATCAATTACCTGAAATCTTGGTAAGTCAAGCTGTGCCGGCAGAGATCTCCCCGATCCTAATTCAGGGGAGATAACTGCGAAGGATATTGAACCTTCACATCAATTGTGTTACTATTTTTGGCAAACCTTAAACTACTTAGATTACAAAAGTGACGTCACACGATGACGCAATATTGCATATTAGATTATCTAAAAATGATGTTTTAAAACGTACTATTTTGATTTACTGTCGTATTCTGTATAACATTTTTTTTAAACGGAATATTAGCCGACTCGTTGTATTTTATTCTAAATTATCACATTATTATTGACCAATCATAGTCATTCTCAATCTAATCACCGGACTTAACTTCGCGTGGGCCTAGCTATAGATCCCAGAAGAAAAGCTAAGGTTCTTTGATCGTCAGCATAAGCTCTTTCAGAAGCAGCAAGATTATGTATCTCCAAATTTAATAGCTGTTTCTGGTAGCGATACATTTCCAAACATGTAGTGTTTCATACAAATTCATTGGCCCTTACACATACAAGATCAAGAGCTGATGTTTTAAAAGCATTATGACACGTATCTGTCTTACTGCTGGGAAATTGTTATTGAATAACCAAACTTTCCATAAAGAGGAAATTCGTATTTTAATGAATTGAGAGGTAAGTGATATAGTATTCATGTCTTTAACCTTGGTGAGACAGTATTTCGATAGCTTGCAACAAAAACCTCGTAACTGCAGCTTAAAATGTTAAGTTGCAGTTACAAGATTTGAAAAGCGAGGATTTATCAATGACAATGATTTTTTTGCTAGAATAGCTTTGGCAATACATGCATGTTGTTCACAAATTTTGCCTTACCCCCCCCCCCCCAAAAAAAATGTAATGGTGGCCATATTTGAAAACTGCAGCAGACGACAAAATTATTGATATCAAAAGTAAAAAATATGTATGTTGTTGCATAGAAAATATTGCTGGAAAAGGAGAAATTACTGATTATCACCAATTTCTTCCATTGTCTCAATGATTTCCAAAATCCTATTTTATGAGGCACTTCAAGCATTGCGATGACGAAATCATTAGAAATTCAGAAAATTATTTAAAAGTTAAAAGTTTCGATACTAGTCTGTCTGTATAATAGGGTTTGATTTTATCAAGTAGGCTAAAACGTATTTTCGGACAAACAATAGTATTTTGTTGATGTTGTTATAAAATCTCGTATAGGGGCCGAGAATTCACCTGGCAGAGCATTCCGTTCAATCAGCATGGGCTGCTCTGACAGGTCATTTATCGTGAGGTATAATTACGGCCGCACTTATGAGATTTTATAACAACACCGACGGTTTATCATTACATAACGGTAAACCTATTCTATTTTAGCACGAAATCTAGTGACATTCGGATGATACTTTTCACACTTCAGTACGTGTAGGTTCCATTTAGCATGATGGGTAAGCTTACCTATTTTGTTCGACTTTATAAGCGGACATACACTGGTATTATCTCTGTCCTGATCGAATCCGAACTGTCAGTTAGTCCGCCTTAACTTTAGCATAGTAAATAACACAATGTAACTCTATTAGGGAACTATTTTTTCCAGTTAAGCGTGACGTAATTTCGGACAAAACAAATATTTTTCGTGGGTGTTGTTATAAAAGCCGTAGTTAAGAGATTTGATAACAACACCAACGATTTATTAAAACATAACGACAAACACAGTCTATTTTAAGCACAAAATTCATTTCCATCAATCTGCAATTTTCTCCTGAACCTGGCATAGGTAATAACACGCTTCAATGGTTTTCCAACTATATACATGTATTTTCAAGACTGTTCGTCATATATTGGCACGAAGAGCACGTGCAGAAAACAAATTCACTATGCTAACGGAAACTTTCGACTTCGCAACAGTGTATAGTCCGTAAACATTGACATGAACCCGACGAATATGCAATGAGTAATTGTGACGCGGAAAAATCAATACTCGCTAGCAATCATATTCTGTCGAGCAGAGTCGATAATTTTGGTAAGCATTGTGACTTTTTTATTCTGCACGTGCTCGTCGTGTCAAAATAACCGAATAATGAAGAAGAGTAGCGTAAAAATAGGATTAGATATTGTGAGTATTATGTACTAAATAGATCAGTTTATATCTATTTTAAGCCTCTCTTACAACCCGCCGTACGTCTTTTTTAATCGTACGTTTATAAACGCTACAAAATCGCACGATTTATAAAGACGCACGACTGGTTGTAAGAGCGCCTCATAAGAATTTCCGGTCAATTCTTTGCTGCGTGCAGTCTGCGTCGAGTTTGCGTCCACAAAAATCGTACGTTGTACGTGCGTGCATCGCACGACTAAAGACGCAGACCACACGCAGGAGCACGTACGACCGGTTGTAAGAGAGGCTTAAGAGAGGCTTTAGAGCGCCTCAAAATATTGTCCGGTGAATTCATTGCTGCGTGCAGTCTACGTCGTGGTTGCGTCCACCAAAATCGTATGTTGCACGTGCGTGCATCGCACGACTAAACGTGAGTTTTAGACGCAGGCCACACGCAGACCGCACACAGGAGCACGTGCGACCGGTTGTAAGAGAGGTTTTAGATAGGGCTTTGTCATTGCGTTATTGCAACCCCGAATCTACATCAAAGTTTACTTGATAAAAGCTATCTCTGAATAATAGCAATGAATTTTGTGCTGAGAATATACTTGGTTTACCGTTATGTTTTTATAAATCATCAGTGTTGTTATAAAATCTCGCAACTACGGCTTGAATGAAGCCGTAATTACGAGATTTTATAACAATACTCATTACATATCCTGATATACTATTGTTTGTCCGAATTACGTCGCCATTAACTTAATAAAATCGTTCCCTATTGCATATTCGTTAAGTTCATGTGAATTCTAATTACCAAAAGCCTATATCACGGTACGGAAACTACAGAGACAGAGCCAATGGCTCTGCTAGTAAAATCCTCTGGGGGGCTTCCGGCCATGTGTCACCGATAGAAAGTGCTCAAATTTTATTTTTGCCAATCATTTCTAAGGTTTTGTGACATGGAAAAGGGATATCTAATCGAGAGTATCCCTCGATTAGTATATAATGTATTCTGCCTTCGGCAATTAGCTATTTACCGTTGGAATGTACATAAATGCATGATGTAAACAAGAAAAAATAACATAGGGTCGACTCACGACGACAATGATCCTGTGAAAACCATGCCGACTTTGAAGCCCATAGAATTAGAACAGACAGATAAATGGTCTTAGGGGAGCATGATATTCCCGTTTTTTCGCTTTTAAGCACCAAAAGAAAATTATTGAACAACAAAGTTGAACACTCACCTGTTTCTGTCCAAAAATCGTGCTCCCAGAGACAGAGCCACACATGGCCGGAAGCCCCCCAGAGGATTTTACTAGCAGAGCCATTGGCTCTGTCTCTGTAGTTTCCGTACCGTGATATTTTTTTACTTATTCGTCGCCCTTTCTTGTGCAATCTATCAATGAGAATGCGTCTTGTTTGGAAAAGGTTTAACAAAATACTAATAACCAACACCTTGTCTTTTTGCTATATAGTACGCGTAATTTTAATCAATACCCATTGCGTCATCAGCAACAGCTTTCAATTTTGACAAAACTAACCTTTTGAGAAACACTGGTGGTGAACTCGGCCAAAGCGTGGGACGTTTTTTCGCGATCATAGTATTCCGTCGGTGTTGTTATAATATATCGTAACTACAGCTTCGATAAAGCCGTAGTTACGAGATTTTATAACAACACTGACGGTTTGTCAAAACATATCAGTAAACCCTGTCTAAATTTAGAACAAATTCATTGTTATTAGGAAAACTATCCAATCAGATCTTTAAACTCACATTTAAACGCAAAATATCTGAACGCACAATTCAGTTTAGAGGCGCCACCCCTGTCGCCGGTATTTATCTAAGTGAAGAAACGTAGTGCATGGAAAGTCCAAACTTTATAACAGATCACTTTACAGCTTTGTTAAACATTTCAAGAAAATCGAGAGACTCGTTTCTTCAAAATATCAAAAAATAGATCGTATTTTTAAATTTCCGTTATGTCGCCAGACGCAGTAGACTAAATAAATGTGGTATTTTCTCACAAATAGATATGTTTTATCCACTGTATATGCATTCAAAAACATCCGTCAATGAACTTAGTTTTTTGAAAAATACCTCTTTAATTATTTGTCCGTCATACAAACAAAATTAATCAAGGTCAAATTAGTGTCACCAAAGTTCCAAAGATTGAAGAAATATCCGTTACCTTAATTTGACACTTGGTTTAAACACATTTTTCCCGATAGATTTCGTCGTCATTTTTCTGACATTTTAATTCATGTACCTATTTTTTGAGAATGAAATAAACCAGGTTGATATTCTACGTTATAAAATTGCAAAACGCTGCAATAGCGAGGTACCCCTCATGAAAAGTAAAAACATGAAATTTCCGTTATACTGAATTAAGTACTCTTTTGGCAATATAGTTTGATAATTCTTAGATTAAAGTGTTAATGGTATCAGAGAAATGATATACTGCTAAAGTATTTGCACATAATGGCAATATGATAGAAAACACAGGACAAAATGTGATGAATTTGAAATTTCCGATACCAAATTTCCTTTTCCGATACCAATGGAAAACAGGTGCGCAATTTGGAGCTGTTGATCTATAACGTAGTGTATGACGATTATATAATTGAACTAACTACGTAATACTGTAAACACAGTTCAGTGTTCATGTTTGGAAGACATATTTCATATCTAAAGTAGGAAAGGTATCTGCATTTTCACATGGCATTTCGGCAATGTTTATCACTATACACTTACCTCTACAACTGACAAATATCTCTTAAATATACATGTCCTACGAATGTGGGTGTATTACAGATAAATTTGCGAGAGCTTATCATGAAAAGTCTGTTTTCAATGAGCGAATTTTCCGTTACCAATAGGTAACGGAAATTTGGTATGGTAAATGCAGCTGCACATGTCCCAAAACCTGGCGAAAGAGTGAATACTCGGCACCGGATTTTGCCAATTTGAAGTTGCTATATTTCTTAGTCGTCTTTGATATTGTTTTCTCAGTATAATGTGCTCGTTGTTACAGAAAACGTAAGGTTGTATTTTACAGTTAATGCTACTAAAATATTTCATCGCATAATACAAGTTCAACATAGTTCGAGATTCTCAATCGTTGATACTTCTCTTATATCACAAAAAAATGAAACTTATTCTATCCACACGTTTGAAGGACAGGACAAAAGACATAACTATGCATACAACGGAAATTTCAAGTAGGTAACGGAAATTTAATTTGTTTCAGTTTAAAATTCTGTAGAGATGGACAAGTCAGAAGCTGAAATTTAAACGGCATATCGTTAACTAGATTATTGGCATTGACTAACAACTCCGCGCGGTTTGTCTCTCCTTCTAATAAAGTTCATAATCTAATTCAAAAGATACCCAATATTCACAAAAATACGATTGAAACTACCCGTTTTCGATGCTCAACAATTCCGATGGAAAGATCATGGTGCATCCAAAAACATCGAAATATGTAACGTAAGATATACTTGTTTTCAGATATCAATGTGGGAAACGTTTCTGATGACATGAATTTTTCGACCATTTCGGACCCTAGTGGCGCCTCTAAACTGAATTTGGGCGTGTACCTTGTTGTAGCGAAAAACGTCCCTCGCTTTGGCCGAGTTCACCACCAGTGAGAAAGGTTCTAGTGGCTCGTTCAAAGTTACGCCAAACGTAATGAAAACAAATAAACAAACAAACATAAGTTTAAAATTTTTCTTCGACATATTTTCCGTATACATGTTGAGAGTGATTATTATGAAGTCCATTTTGTGTTAGCCCGTTTTTAGTACGTCCCTTTTGTGATGGCCCACTCTGTGAACGTCCATTTTGTGTTAGCCCGTTTTGTTTATGTTCATGTAATAAAGCAGTCGTATCTTGGCGTCTTTTCTCTCTTTTCATGAGTATAGATGCGATTGTTGAAGCCAAACACATGTAAATACTCGCGGCAATGGCCAGGTAAAATACAGGATCGTAGCTACCGTAACTGTCGCTGATTATTCCTGAAAAGATACGATAGGGAACGATTTTATCCAGTAAACCGTGACGTAATTTCGGACAAGCATTAGTATTTTAGTAGGTCTTGTTATAAAAATCTAGTAACTACGGCTTGATTCAAGCGTTTAGAAAAAAACGTCTGGAACACTATTGGGCATATCAGTCTCACAAACCCCGACTGTCATGTTTGAAGCCGTTGGTCTAAAGAACTATTCAAGAAGAATTGGACTGGTCAACATTTGTTTTGGAAGTGGAAATTTTGGTGGTTTTGTTGGAGGTAAGCATGTAGGCTTTTTGAAAAATACCGCATCGGAATTGTTCGTTCGGCGTCGTTTGCATTCGTTATGTATCCGAACGTCGGGCGACGTCGTAAACATACGTATATAAAACCGTCGAACGATTACGACGTAGTCCGAAGCATTTCGACGTCGCGTGAATCTCATTTGGTGCAAAATTTCTTCTTGAATAGTTCTTTAGACCAACGGCTTCAAACATGACAGTCGGTGTTTGTGAGACTGACATGCCCAGTAGATAGCCATACAGAAGGTAGGAAAGTAATAAATGGAGACAATGATTTAGATATAAATCTAGTGTACTAACCTCCGACGAAACCGCCGAAAAAGTTTCCACTACCAAAACAAATATTCACCAGCCCCATTCCACTTGGATATTTCTTAAGTCCAACGGCTTCAAACATAACTGTCGGTGTTTGTGAGACTGAGATACCCAGTAAATAGCCGTACAGGAGACAGGAGAGTAATAAAGGGAGATAATGATTTAGATATAAATCTAGTGTACTAACCTCCGACGAAACCGCCGAAAAAATTCCCACTTCCAAAACAAATGTTGACCAGCCCCATTCCACTGGGATATTTCTTAAGACCAACTGCTTCGAACATAACCGTAGGCGTCTGCGAGACTGATATTCCCAGTAGATAGCCGTAAAGTAGGCAGGAAAGTAATAAAGGGAGGTAATCGGTGAGGTAGAGAATCAGCACGTGACCGACTCCGATCAGTGGTATCCCGTAGATCCAGTGGTATATTGTCGGGACCCTGGCGAATATATAAGACAAGATATTTGATACCATGTTACGTAGATTCCAACTTTGTTAATTTGAAAATGTAGCTAAGGGATTTATGTATCTGATTTCATATTCAATCAACCTATTTCCGCTTGGTTCTTAAACACGAAGAAATGTCATCTCATTTAGAAACCGACATTTCCTTGCACAATTGATATACATAACCCGCCATTACGATATCTTACGCTAGAAAAGTCAGCCTGATATGGCATTGTGGGTACAGAATTATCTCCAACTACTTTCAATATGTAAGAGCTCATAAAATACTATTCTTTCATAATTCCCTTATTTGGATAAAGTGATGCTTTAACTAACTTTATTTCTTCGAAGAATGTGTCATGCACAGACAGCGTGTCTTAAAATGGATTTTTTTCTGAAAAAAATATCCTACCGAATTTTCATTCTAAATATAACTCCAGTGACCCGCCCTAGAAAATTCAACAGACCAATCAGCGTCAAGAACAATGATCCCGTGGTTCGTTCATAACCTCGTATTGTCATCAGGTCAACTAGAAACCAGTTCTCTGTGTTACCTGCAAATATTTTTGAGAATGAACATCAAAAGTTGCATAGACTTTCATTTTCAGCGTTATGACATAGTGACTGTGGGTCTTGTAACTAAGGATTAAAACCACTTATGTGTTTCAAAACATTTCTTCGGGCGTCATCAGTTACAACGGATATTGACGATTGTAACAAATACGTCACGTGGCCTTAACCTCAACACAAGTACAACTCTCTTTTCCGGATTCCATAGATCCTGTCCATGTGTATTTTATTATTCATTAAGAGAAACAGACGTGACTAATTAAATTCCCCCGTGTTGACAAGAGTCTTGCCCTTAAGTCAACTTATGAGGCTCATAATAACTGGAACGAACGACCAGATTTAAGAATATCGACTGTTATTTTACAAAAATTGCAATCTTTATGTTTTGGCTTTACTTCTTTTGTGTAATATCAGTGTATTGCTTTATTTTGCTTAAATAAAAGATTAATTGTTGCGGCTAAAATAACAAAGTTATAGTCGACCCAAATTAACTCGTGTGCGCTGTCCATTAATTGAGCGTGTTAAGGAAACAAGTGGGGTCAGATGTCCAGGGTAAATGTTGCTGCGGTATATAATTACCTGTGGAGGCCAACAGGAAGCATGATGACAATATAAGCAATATCTTCACATCCGATAACAACGTAGTATCACAAGCAGTGCATTTAGTCTGTCCACCCGTCTGTCCAGACGTTTGTTTACTTCCTTCCACAGTATCCATATAATGTCTTGACATGTACACATATAATCCAGCAGGGATACAATTCATGGATACAGCTGAGATCAACATAAATGCTCCCCGCCATCCATACGTAGATATAAATATTTCATACATATACGGGAAAATAAATTGCCCTATGCTACATCCGGTGGTTAGGAAAACAAGAGGTACTCCCGCCTTTTCTCGGAAAACCAGACTCACAATAATGAACGGTGCCAGGTAATTGATGGCTAGTCCCACACCTTTAAATAAACAAAATCATATTATATATTTCCGACAAAAGAGCCGGGTACATTTATGCGCTATGTGACGCATTACAACTTTGTACGATTTGACGTTTAATAAACTGTTAAAATACTGACGACAAAAGATATAAATTGCTGAATATCAGCAATTTATATTTTTTGTCGCCTGTATTTCTATGATTCAAATCTAGTTTACACTGATCGAGCGATAAAACAGACAAAGGCCAGCTGGTATACAGTTCATAGATGCCACAGATATCAACATAAACGTCCCCCGCCATCCATACGTAGATATAAATATTTCATACATATACGGGAAAATAAATTGCCCTATGCTACATCCGGTGGTTAGGAAAACAAGAGGTACTCCCGCCTTTTCTCGGAAAACCAGACTCACAATAATGAACGGTGCCAGGTAATTAATGGCTAGTCCCACACCTTAAAATAAACAAAAAAAATATTATATACTAATTAGATCTATTTACGACAAAACAGCCGGATGCATCTTCTCGCAATATGACGCAATAAAACTACATTGTTTTTACGTCTTTACGTTTCATAAATGTTAAATACAGACGACAAAAGATATAAATTGCTGAATATCAGCAATTTATATATTTTGTCGCCTGTATTTCTATGATTAAATTCCAAACACAACTGATTGAGCGATAAATATACCGGTACATAAAGGCCATCCTGAAAATAATTCATTGACACAGCTGAGATCAACATAAATGCTCCCCGCCATCCATACGTAGATATAAATATTTCATACATATACGGGAAAATGAACTGTCCTATACTACATCCGGTAGTTAGGAAAACAAGAGGTACTTTCGCCTTTTCTCGGAAAACCAGACTCACAATAATGAACGGTGCCAGGTAATTGATGGCTAGTCCCACACCTTAAAATAAACAAAATCATATTATATACTTATAATTACGACAAAAGAGCCAGGTACATTTATTCGCTATGTGACGCATTACATTTTTCTACGATTTGACGTTTAATAAACTGTTAAAATACTGACGACAAAAGATATAAATTGCTGAATATCAGCAATTTATATCTTTTGTCGCCTGTATTTCTATGATTCAAATCTAGTTTACACTGATCGAGCGACAAAAACAGACAAAGGCCAGCTGGTAAACAGTTCATAGATGACACAGACGAAATCAACATAAATGTCCCCCTCCATCCATACGTAGATATAAATACATGTATATCATACATATACGGGAATATAAACTGGCCTATGCTGCATCCCGTGGTTAGGAACACTAGAGGCACTCCAGCCTTCTCTCTAAACACGAGACTAACGATGATGAACGGTGCCAGGTAATTAATGGCCAATCCTACGCCTGTAATGTAAAGCAAAAATCGGTACAATTTGTATATCTAATTGCATTAAATGTGTGTTTCCGTGCCGTTATGAACACGGATTGTCAAGAAGAAATCGGGCGGATATCGTTAAAAACGTGTATTATTCAGTAAATGCACGCGCTAATAACGCCCGGCCTCGCGCTCAAATTTCCTCTATCCAGGATTTCAGGTGACCAGTGATTAGGAAAACTGAAAGTGAAGAATAGATACTGTAATTTCCCTTATCTTCGATGTAACTTTTGGGAAGCACCCTGCCCGTCCTCATAAATAGAAATATCTGGTCTGCCAGTCTATTCCTATATGGTGACGTAATAAATAGGTGTACCGTGACATACATGTAATAAGATTTATTGAAAGTTGTAAGTTGACATCTGACTTTGTTAGCATGAAGGAATAGAGACTACCGGCTAATATGTAACATATGCCAAGGAAATGGTGTACATGTATGTTGTGATTGGGTCACGGTTGTTTTAGGTGTTTGGACTTTTGCCACACACATTATCTGTCCTATAAATGGAGCCTTTTCAAAATTGACGGCTGTGGAAATCAAATCAGGTGTAAAAACCATTAACTTTTGCCATTAGAGATAGAAAATTAAGGTATGCAACCCATCATTATCACGAAAGAGCCAGAGTCGAAATTTGAAAAGTTCGGGTTAATATGGAATTTGTCAGTTCTGTCTAAAATTTTAAAGGCATATCTCGCTTATAAACAACAACTTCAAAAAACTGATAACATTTATACGCATTATTAGAATAACAAATCTTTGCATAAAGACATACTTTAAAAAGATAAACTAGAAATTTATGTCCCTTTAACGTATTTTATGTTAACTTTATTTTTATACTCGGTCATTTGTTTTGAAAACGCTTGTTTGAGGTTAATGTATTATAGTTATTGTCAACTGTACCTTTCCATTTCAGCTTGATTTTTCATCCTTATTTAATGAAAAAAAAAAAACAGACAAGAAACTAAATCGTACATGTCCTGATAGAGATATTGAAAATTAGTTATTCAAAGTGACAAAGAAACCCCGTCCGATGAATAAAAAAGTACTGAATTTCTGACCGTATACTTGGGTTTATATTTTTCGACATATTTCGTCATTTTCCGCAACTTTCGCAAAAGCCCGCAAAATAGTAAAAGGTATTTCGGGCCTCGCACTTGTCGGTTAACGTACTTTATGTTACAAATTATGTTTATATACCATTTGCAATTGAAATGCATGCTTGAGGTTAATGTATTGTAGTTATAGTCTATGATTCTATCCCTAAACTTAAGCTTGATTTTTCATGTCAATTTATAATGTTTTCAATGCATGAGCATGCAATGCTCTCATATCGATAAACATTGTAGGTGCAATAAGTTGATTGTGCATGATTACAAATACGCAAATACAACGTAAAAAATAATTTACATAACAAACATTAACCCTTTTCGAACTGGCCTTGCATTTGTCGACCCCTCGATTGTGTCAGATCAGATAAATTTGAAAGTCAAGAAGCATTTTCTGCCTTATTTCCTTTATGATTTTAGTGTGCAAAGTTGTAAAGTGTGTTTTTTCCTGAAAAGTTTCGCCGTTTTGAGTAAGGGCTAAGGCTGAAAATTGAAGCAGTCTAAAATGACGCCGTTTATTAACCCTTTCCCAAACAAGACCTGGTTTTGACGTCCTTAATAGAAAAGTGGAAAACATTGAAACAAAAGACGAAACTGCTGATAACCAGCAGTTTCCCCTTTTGTCTCATTATTCTCTGTGCCATATTTTACATAAACCACATGTCTAATAACACTCATTTTGTCATTAATGACAGTTTTTGAAGTGGATCACCCTAAAACCTGGTTGTTTGGGAAAGGATTAAACAGGTAACGTTTGTACTGAACGTTTAATATACCGGTTTCGAACGTGAGTACGCCTGAAATAAGGTTATTACAACGAATTTCGTGCGAATCTGGACTAGTTTTAGGACAAATAGGACAGTCATTATTTATCATTACTTGACTGATGTACTATTGAATTAATTTGAACTAATCCTTTTACATTTTTTTCTCCTTTTTTGAGATCTTCTGCGATGTCACATAGAAAGAACCTGTGATAAAAGGAAACAAAAAGGCAGGCATTAAGCAATTTCTCATTTATACATCAAGGACTCCAATGCTGTTCAAAATGTAAATGGCATAGTTCGTAAAATGTGTTTCATCTTCGATGCCATCAGTTTGTATCGGCATTTATCAGTTATGTTATGAAAAAGGGCTAAAAATAAAAATATTAAGAGAAAATATGATTTTTCTGATATTTAGCAGTTTCATCATTTCTCTTAGTGTTTCTCTTAATGTTTCTTTGCATCATTTGTACCAGGGACGTCAAAACAAAGCGTTGTTTAGGATAGGGTACATTTGCGTAATGGAAACGTTTCTAAGTACCAAAAAACTAAGTTCCAACTATGTTGTCAAATAGAATAAATGTCCTTTCAAAACATCAGTCAATGTCTCGATTTTCCCTGCATTCACCAAGCGGTTAGGTTTTATTAGGGCTCTACTCCGTTTTCAATTGTTATGGTCATATCACGACGGCTGGTACACCTAATAATAGATCATTGTTTAAACCATTACTACCACAACAACCTAACTATACATAGCGAACCAATATCATAACCTGGGACAATTTTACCTTCGTCTGTTTGTTACGAGTCTGAAGAAAACTTGACTGAGGTGGAGGGTCATTGCAAATAGCTACTAGTATGCCCCGGTTAATCCTGTTGTGCTATACTCGTATAATTATATTATGTGCATTCAATTCTTTGTAAGTTGGTAAAAGGGGGGGGGGGGTATTCCATCCATTAATAGATACCAATTACTTCGCGCAACTTTGGGCGCCATCGTTGACAACGGAAACGGACGATGGTTTACCCTTGTCAACTTTCGGACGTCGTCCGTGGCACTTGATAAGCAAGAGGGATATGCTCGTCCATTTTAGTTGTCATTGATTACGTCCGAAGCTGCACAAAGTGTTTGGTATCTAATGATGAATGGACTACCAAACATCAGTGGCACAAGTATCTAATCGTCAGTAGAGATTACAAGAATTAATAACAACCCGTTTTCAAGCTATATTTACGGAGTTTTGATCTCCAAAAAAACGGTATGTTAATTGATTGAGTGGGCTTTAGCACCACAATCAACAGCTTTGGCCATATCGCTTTGATTGTCCCCAGAGCACCTAACCTTGGGCACCAAGTATTTCATTCACCAGTACAAAATAATATCAAATCAAACCCTCAAGCTGGGACAAGTTGTTTTAAGCTGCGATTACGAGGTCTTTGTTGAAAAACAGTGATATGAAATAACGAAGGGTCCAGGTTCTGGCCCCGGTTTTTTTTTTAAATAAAAACTTAAGTACGTGCTCATGAGAATATGCACAACTTCAATGGAATACTCTCCAACGTTGAAGGGTATTCGATTGAAGTTCATGTGGAGTTCGTGCAATTTGAGCACGGTGCTCAGATTTGAATCGAGTTTTTTCGAGAAACCGGGGCATGGTCACACTGGCCGAGTTGTACAAACTGACCAGGATCGATACTTTTCGTTAATCCAAGTTCCATTCAAACTTCTTCCTGTCGTAATGATACTGACATGGAAAGGTTCGGTACTTTTTCTCTTTTCCAACATTACTTTGCCTAAACGAAACTAGACCTACTTTAGACATTCGACTAAATATACTTTACTGTGGTAAGCCACATAAATACAACCAAAAAGTGGGTGTAATTGCAAAACCTCGTAACTCCAGCTTTAATCAAGCTGGAGTTACGAGGCTTTGCAATAACACCGACGAAATACAAAAATGTAATAAACAACTAACCAGCAATCACTCCGGTACATAAGATGACAATATAGACCTGTGTTGAAAACCCACTGGCCAATAGCCCTATACAGCCAAGAAAAGTGCCAGCGCTCACACAGACACCCGGGCCGTAATGTCGTAAAAATGGGTTATACAGAATACCTGAAATCGAAAAGATTAGATATATAAACAATTGTCCAATATTCAAAAGAGAGAAAAAAAAAAGAATTTACATGTGTAGAAAAGAAGCAATTCATTTTCTTTCAAATTCTCATAAACAGACTTTGCGATCTAATATGTAGTCCATACATGCCATTCACGCACATTTTTGTATTCCTTGTATGTCAACGTACATTACACGTTTTGTTTTAATTTTAGCAAATTTTGACTGCCATATTCAAGCTATATTTACGTCATTTTTCGTTCAAAGACATACTTCCATGTGACACCAATAAGCAAACTGCTCAAAACCGCTTCTTTTCTAATATTTCAAATTCTCGTGGTATTTCAACGTACATTCCACTAAAGTAATTTTATCACACTTTTTACAAACCATGGGTTAGATTGGTACTTTACGAATATTCCCGGTAGTTTAGGGGACCGAAATACTAGAAGTGTCCCAATAATTTCTAAATATGCAATTCTTATTTTGGTTAAAACAAACACCAATGATACGATACATCGCTATTCACCAATTGTATCCTTTTTCCTACCTCCGGCTGTCATCACTCCCATAAAGATACTCTGTACTAATGCCGCTTCTGTCTTCGATGTTTCAAACACCCGCTGTATTTCCACGTACATCACACTCAGGCCAAACCCGACACCATTTGATACAAGCTGCATTACGAAGCAGCACACTAGGATCAGACCCTTCCGACATGATGAGGCTTCTTTGCGTAGAAATCTGAAAATTCAAGAATATAGCTATTTCATTTTATATCTTTTTATCTTATTCCTTCTTAATGCCAACAATTGGGCGGTTCTCATTTTAGATTACCGCAGAAGACAAAGTGCATGCACATAAAAATACGAGTTTCACGTACATCACACTCAGGCCAAACCCGACACCATTTGAAACAACATGCATCATGAAACAGCAGACTATAGGAACAGGCCCTTCCGACATGTTGAGGCGTCTTGACGTAGAAATCTGAAAATTGCAATATAATTCACGCGCTTAAGTCAACTCTTCCAAATTCTACGAATTTGCACGGATCTGATTTGAAAGATAGAGCCTACTGCAGATGGCATAATTGATACTTATGAGTACATCGTTTTCTGTTGATGTCTTAATGTTTTTACAAACGGATACACAACTAGGCCTTGTGTGGCATACAGATAGATAACCAAATAAAGTTTCTATAATTTCGCACGAGTAATCAGTTATTTATCAAAGTGAAATACTTTTCAATGAGCAGTTTAAGGTTTTCTTTTCTTCAAATGAAACAAACCATTTAGCAAGGTTAAATTGAACAACACTGGTTTCAATTTTATGTTAAAACTATCCTCTGACCTGACGACGGCTGAACTTTTCGCGACTTCATTTTTCTTTAACATGTCGCTTTCCGTTCCTATTGCGACATTGTTTGTCAAACGTTTACACAAGAGAATGAAATGTGCATTTTGACGTCATTTTTGCAAAATGTGCGTCACGTTTTGGCGGTAAAATTGCTATTATAGCCGGGATCTGGAAAACGTCTCTTGTGTCTTTTGAGACCACCATGGATCCAGATCAGCCTGTGCATACGCACAGTCTGATCAAGATCCATGTTGTCCTCTGCATGCTTTATCGTATTTTGAAGCAATTGTTATAGAGCAACATAGATTTTTTTCCAGACTTCACGAAGGCAAGGGCTGATCTGCAAACAGGTCGGTCCCAAAAGCTCTAAAATCTTTGAGCAAGGATGTGGAAACTGGTACCTTATAGCATTTGAGATAACCATGGTCCCAAAGCAGAGAGTACCCAAACGGAGTTTAAACGGGAGCCATACTACATTCTCAAAATTGTGACGAGTCATAAGAAAACTATTGGAGACAAACATGATTCTTGATCAGACTGCGTGTATACGCAGGCTGATCTGGAACCATGTTGGCATCAAATGCCTAAAGGGACCTTTTCAAGATAATGTCCCATTTATAAGGTTTGATTTGTTTTCATGTAAACTTTCTTGTGTTCTTGAAATATTCATTTCGATGGAATAAGGTACTACAATCATTTAATACCCACTAATCAATTATTCCGTTTGGGCATATATTTTTTGTCATGAGTGTCCGTCTTTTTGTCTGCTTTACAACAAGAGAACTTTACCGTTGGCCCAGATTTAACTCGTAAGCTGTACAGAGATCTTATTTATCACATAAAGAAAGTCGAGATGAAATTGGCACTTCTTAAGTCGAAGTAGCTTTACTCGAGTTACTTCTCATATATCGAAGTAAAATATTACACCGTCGTTACAATTATGATCAAAAGAAGGAGAAATAAATTGTTCGTCACAAAAATATAGTACAAAAATCAAGAAACTGAAGTTCTCATTTCGAGCAATTTCTTTCCTTAGTCTTCTTTATTTCAGATACTCACTGCTTAACTAGCCTTTTAGCCTAAATAGCCTGGATCAATTTAAGGATAAACCAACTACCAAACGATATAATTTTAAGCTTGTCCAAATCAAAAGAAGTTACAGACGACATTTTCAATGTGATGAAATGTTGAATTTTTAGCATTTTTTTGGCTAGATAACTAATGTTGATCGAGAGGATAGAATTGTTAAGAAAAAGAAGAAATGGCTAGACATAAGTATTTGCTCTCCTTTCCTCAATGTTTGTACATATTTTGGGACATTCAAAAGCAGATTTTGTTAACGAACTGATGAAATATATTTTTTCTTGTAAATAATTAACAAAAAAAAAGTGCGTTACCTTTCCTTGTTTGCTTTAATATCCTTCAACAAATACGTTCTATCGTCCATCCTTTGGGAATAGTCGTTTTTTTCCACTATTTGTCACTAATGATCATAATTTATGTAAGATTTTAATCATATATGCAACTTGTTTACAAATAACCCTTTCCCAAACATGGCCTGTTCTTGACATCCCTAATCTACGTAGTTTGGGAAAATATTGATAAAAGAGAAGGAAATGTTGGTCATCAGCAATTTCTCCCTTTGCTTGAATATTTTCTTCGAGAAATACATGCGCATTCCTATTTTTGATTTTGTTCATTTGATCGTCTGATCTGTAACCCCTATCAAATTGTGACGGTATAATATGTTCCCATTTGGGAAAGGGTTTTCGAAGGTCAATATCAAATTCTGTCAGCTTCAAATTAATTCTAATCCACGCCCTTGACCGATTGAATGACTTTTCTTGCATCACGAGAACATATAGTCTTGACTCTATTCCAAACAATACTTTTCTAACGTTTGAACTCTACCCCAAACAGTAAAATTGTAGGCAGTTCTGATTCAAAAGCTGCCGTAAAATCAATATGATAACAATTACATTTGTGTATACTATAGCAGAAAAACTATTCTGGAACAAGGAGAAACTTCTGGAACATTCTACCACCTATCGTTTACGACCTCGTCTGAATAATTCCGACGTCATTTTAATCTAATAAGGAACAATTTTATACAAATAACCGTGACGTAATTTCGGACAAACAATAATTTATCGTGGGTGTTGTAATAAAATCTCGTAACTACAGCTTGATTAAAGCTGTAGTTACAAGATTTTATGACAACATCAACGGTTTATCAAAACATAAGTTAAACCCAGTATATTTTTAGAACAAAATTGAAAGCT
The DNA here is from genome assembly GCA_963680895.1 of Fragum sueziense. Lineage (NCBI taxonomy): Eukaryota > Metazoa > Mollusca > Bivalvia > Cardiida > Cardiidae > Fragum > Fragum sueziense. The sequence goes on from OY804608.1 coordinate 31,676,307, forward strand.
ATTCCCCAACATACACGTATGTACCAGGCGTCAAAGTTCTGTACTGCATCGAATTTTGTGCTAAAATAGATTCGGGTTACCGTAATGTTTCGATAACCTGTCGGTGTTGTTATAAAATCTCGTAAATACGCTTGAATCAAAGCTTGAACCACGGAATACAATTTGTTTGTCCGAAATTACGTCTACTTTTACTTGATAAAATCGGTCCCTATTTCAAATATACGTAATAAAAAAAGTTTTGCAACAAAATGTAAATATCTGTAGTATCCAAAATAATTTTTGTTTTAACATAAAATCAAACGTTTACACAATAGATTATAGCTAGAGAACACAAACAGATTAATTTTATACCGCAATCGCGTGCGTCTCGCACTCCAGATGCGCATTTCCGGTTTTCATGTCTGCCATAGTATTCATGTGTATGGAGCATAGTTCTAGAAAAAATTTAGGTGTGAACGTAATTGTCTTTGCCCAGCATAAAAAATGCCACTAAAAAGAATTTTCTGCAACGCTGTGGGACTACGCCATGGACTTACGTTAGACGGACGTTATATCGCTAATGTGTTTCTACGTGGCAGAACCGGCGAATAAGATGCCTTTTAGAATTTTGCGCATCTCAAAGCATAAGTGACAATTTGAGGATGCTATGTGAGCCAATTTGTGTGGTTTGAGATAGTCCCGGTAAAGGACGTCGTAGAAAAAGGCCACGAGAAGATGACCGTCATAATTTCGTTACGTCACGGCAAAGATGTTCCTTATCAACACCAAAACTTACGAGTGGCTTCCACAAGAATTTCAATATAGAGTATCCATACTTACCATCCGTGATCGTCTCCACAGATGAACGGTTACTAGACGTTGACCATACGTTGTAATTTCCCTGACGCTACACCATGATCGCACCAGACTTGACTGGTATAGAGTCCTAAATGCTTTCAGCCAAATTAAGCGTATACAACACTGATGGACTCCCATTTTCATCCATTTCTTTCTGATTTGTCACCCATAGAGCACATACGGTGCATTTAAGGAAGACGTGTGCGTGATCGTACTGACGCGAATGACGTTCAATCTCTTGATAAAGTAGTGAATGTTGATACTGTGCACAGACAATTTAAGTGGATTAGAAAAATTTTCACGGTTGTTCTGCTTGAAAATGGCCGCACAGTCGATACCGAATTCTATTGTAACTTTTTATTTTGACCCCCTCACCTACGTCAAGACAATGTTTCTGACACAATATTTAACGATACCACAAAGCGACATTTGAATGTTCTGCGTAAATGCATATGCTAAAATATATATAACGGTTGTGAAATAAATGTCACAGAAAATACATTTTTTCAATTAACAAAGTCAGTGTTGCTAAACCTTTTTAAAAGGTATATGTTGCAGACCACACTTTTAAGTTAACGGATGTTACATTTTAGTGATATTCTGGATGGAAAATATTGTGGAAAATGAAGAAATTGCTTTACGTTTGCAATTTCCCTATTGTCCATGATATTTTTCAAAGCCGTTATCTTGTTGGGCGTTAGAAGGCGTCACTATATAGTCATGCGTTAGTTTTCCTATTACAAGGTGGCACAATTCTAAACTGCTCCTATTTCAAAGATGTTGTAGACGACAATTTAAGAAATTTGCTTGCCAAGAGCAACGAATTTCTGCATTTCCAAAAATGTTTTCCTGCGATTTTATCTCAGGCGTCAAAAATGTTGATAAGCGAATTGGTTAAATAGATGTAGGCTAACTTTGTCAAGTACGTATAACAGAAAATTGCATCAAGCTAAGTCGCTACTTGACGAAAAGCATCGATAAACCTACATATGGAGAAATGTCCCTTAGAAGACATAGGCCTATACATTTTGAAAGTTTTGGGATTTTAATGCCCCAGTATCGGAGGAACGGGAGCTTATTGTTAAACTCGTGACCGTCCGTCTGTCTGTCTGTCTGTCTGTCAACCCTTTTGTCTTTCCGAAAACTTAACATTTGCCTTTTCTCCAAAAGTATTCGACATACAAAGCTCAGACTCGGTATGTAACCTTCTTTCAATAAATTATATCTGTTCCATGCAATCTGACTTTCCTCAAGTCTATCCTTTAGCCCATATTAACCCTTTACACGAAAACTTAACATTTTAGAAAAAAATGGCCATTTAGGATGCATTCTAGACTGGGTTACTGTCTGATCATTTTTTCCTCTTTAACTTTCTCTGGTCTAAACAAGGCCACCAATCCATCTCCTTCATTGCAGAATGCTATGAATGAATTCGCAGAAGAGGGAATTCCGGCTATGAAGAAAGGGGACCCATTATGAGTAGGTTAACACACGTTGAACATTACTTTAAATCGGTTATTTTGATAGTTATGGATTGAATCTCAAAAATCGGGGAATGCTATTCGATGGGGTAATGAACGATGCATTATATTGCCAAAGCCCTTTGTTCTAGCTTACCGAATAAACTTGTAATTACTTTCGAAGTGAGCGCACACACTTGTGTTTGCAAAGCAAACGACACATAAACGACTCTTATGCATTTATCGAATGAGACACGTTCAGTTTGGTATTGTATGGTCTGTTTTAGTATTTCACACGAACAATTTTGAATACCTTTGTTTATTTCACACCCGAAAGTAGTAAACCAATCAAATCACCCCATTCGCACCACGTGAGTATACAATACCCAGAGCCGTATTGCACGCACGAGATAATTGCGTGGACGCACGGGATTCTCGATATTCCAAAGCGGCTAGATCGATATTGTACTATGCACCGGTTGAACCGTCCAAATATGCATTGCACTCATTTGAACCCTACAAATATCGATTGAACCGTACAAATATGGATTTTTCCCAAATCGAGGCTGCGATACAAAATATCCATATTCTCATCGAAGAGTAATCTCCCTTAGTAGAGTTCTCGTCTGCAAAAGCAAAATTGTGCATTAGAGCTGAATGTTTGTTTCAACATGATATTTTGAATTCACTGTCCTAAACAAGACATAGCTTTGATTCTGTGATTGAAAAACACATTTGGAATACATTAAGGCAAAGGAGAAAATAATTTTAAACATCACGAAAGAGATTATTTTCATTTCAAAATATTTATGAATTGTAGCGCATTTAATTTGCAGCAATGATACAAATCACACTTAACCCTTTCCCAAACAAGACCTGGATTTGATATCCATCAAAAGGCTTGACAAAAAGTTCTAAGAGAAAAGGAGATTTGCCGTTTATCAGCAATTTTTCCTTTTCTGTCAATGTTTTCATTGTTGATTTACGCATGGCATGATAGATAGTTTATATGACAAATTTCATGTACATTTCACACTATCATATGACGGTCTATTCAATCTTTTGAGACAAACATAAATCGATAAAAATAGATTAAATGTCAGATGCCATGTATATTTCACAGTGTTAGAAATGTACATGTAGCCTACATTTTTTTCATGACATAGGCCTATGTCGTTTTTCTTCCTTTTTTGTTTCACGTTGGAATTATACTTAAAGTAATTAGATCTAGATCTTAATTTTTATACATAATTACTCTTTGTCATGTTTTGTGTGAAAAAAAATGGTGTGAAATAAAGAGGTCATTTAACATGTCTTTGTACAATACCGAAAATTCTATTGGATTCATACTTTGCAGAACAAGTCTATATTTAGACTCGCCTATCGGCTCGTCCAAATATAGCCTCGTTCTGCAAAGTATTCATCCAATAGAATTCAGTATTGTACAAAGACATGTTAAATAACCTAATATTATTTCACACCCGAAAGTAGTAAACCAATCAAATCACCCCATTCGTACCAAGTGAGTATACAATACCAAGAGCCGTATTGCACGCACGAGATAATTGCGTGGACGCACGGGATTCTCGATATTCCAAAGCGGCTAGATCGATATTGTACGATGCACCGGTTGAACCGTCCAAATATGCATTGCACTCATTTGAACCCTACAAATATCGATTGAACCGTACAAATATGGATTTTTTCCCAAATCGAGGCTGCGATACGAGATATCCATATTCGCATGGAAGAGTAATCTCCCTTAGTAGAGTTCTCGTCTGCAAAAGCAAAATTGTGCATTAGAGTTTAATGTATGTTTCAACATGATATTTTGAATTCGCTGTCCTAAACAAGACGTAGCTTTGATTCTGTGATTGAAAATACATTAAGGCAAAAGGAGAAAATGATTTTAAACATCACGAAAGAGATTATTTTCATTTCAAAACATTTATGAAATATAGCGCATTTAATTTGCAGCAATGATACAAATCACACTTAACCCTTTCCCAAATAAGACCTGGATTTGATATCCATTAAAAGGCTTGACAAAAAAGTTCTACGAGAAAAGGAGATTTGCCGTTTATCAGCAATTTCTCCTTTTCTGTCAATATTTTCATTGTTGATTTACGCATGACATGATAGATAGTTTATATGACAAATTTCATGTACAATTCACACTATCATATGACGGTCTATTCAATCTTTTGAGACAAACATAAATCGATAAAAATAGATTAAATGTCAGATGCCATGTATATTTCACAGTGTTAGAAATGTACATGTAGCCCACATTTTTTTCATGACATAGGCCTATGTTGTTTTTCTTCCTTTTTTATTTCACGTTGGAATTCTATTTAAAAGTAATTAGATCTAGATCTTAATTTTTATACAAAATCAATCTTTGTCATGTTTTGTGTGAAAAAAAATGATGTGAAATAAAGAGGTCATTTAACATGTCTTTGTACAATACCGAATTCTATTGGATGAATACTTCGCAGAACAAGTCTATATTTAGACTCGCCTATCGGCTCGTCCAAATATAGCCTCGTTCTGCAAAGTATTCATCCAATAGAATTCAGCATTGTACAAAGACATGTTAAATAACCTCATATTATCCTTAAGAAAATGTAAGAAAAAATATGTACGCAAGGAGGAAGAGCAGTACGATCTGAAGAAGCGAGGGTAGCTATGAATAAAGGGGGCAAGCTATGAAGAAGCGCGGACTTCATAATCATTTCTTGGAACTCGAATGGTTATGCGTTTAGGAAGAATTGAAGACAGAAACTCCAATATTTTTTACAAATTTTCCTTCGAAAAACCAAATTCTAGACGACAGAACGGTATTTATGGTTATGCAGCTAAAGCATGTATTTCATGCCATCCCGGTAACTTACATACCTGTAGGACTGGAAACAATTTTGTATGAGGGGGGGGGGGGTCCTGCCCTGGCTATTGTCTGAATTTTGGAGGGGCTGAATAGGATTTCCCGCACAGTTTCAGTGTAAAGTAAGGACATTTTTGGCCAGCTTGGGGGAGGTCCCTCTTCTGAGATTTCACTCATAGCATTTCGCAATGAAGAAGAGGGATTTGTGGCCGCGCTCAATGTAGATACCAATACGATAAAAAACGGGTATCATTCTTTTTTGTGGTGTCTTATTGACCGAATTGTAAATTGATGACTGGACCCAGGCTAATAACTCCCCCGAAACTGGTGAGAATGTATCTTTAAGCTGTGGAGTTAAAGTTGTACATAGTATCTTTGCAAGCCAATGGTAAAATCTACGACGTAGAGTCGTTTCTGTATTCACCCTTGGCGTATTTAGTCCGTTTTTTGGTCTCCGGGAAAGCATTTTCATTGGTTCCAGCGATACCTCGATACATCTATCTATGATGAGTAAACATTTCACGACAATTGGCGGGAAAAGAATTTGCATTTGCAACTCAAAAATACGAAGATGAGCGATTTTTCCTAAGAATTCCACTAAGAAGAACAGCAAATTTCTATTTTTATTAGACGAAGTATTTTTTACTTGCGACAACTCAACAAAAAAGCAGCTAAACTTTACCTAGTGCGTATGACGAAAGACGTCAAAGAGAACGCGTATTAATGGCGTCATCAATAATGGACGCATTTGGAACACCACGGACAATTCTGTCGAATCATACCTTGGTTGCAAGTCGTAGAACTACTTTCAGACTATGAATAGAACAGAATAGGATAGAACAACAGCAACAAAAAATGTTCGTCTGTAACTAAATGTAAACAATAAAGCGACAATGGTACTAAAATGAATTGTTTGCAGTTCCAGTGGCCTCTCTTTTTAGAATGATTACAACCTGCAAGTCTCACAAGTTGCCATGGTTGTTCATTTGGGTTACCTCGAAAACTACTTTATGAAGCGTAACTACTTCCGGCTAAGAAATGCGATTTTTTGAAATATTTCTTCATACACACACTTCCGAGTCGATGATTCGATCTTTGATGGAATTATCCGAGGTGTTCTAAATGTAACGTCACATGCGTTTAAATCGCGACGTTTGATTAGTTGTTACTCCATTTTGTCCTCTATCAACTTAACCTACGGGCAAAAATGAGACTGCTCCAATTTGCTATCTGCTCCAAACGACAAAATGAAAATTGATTTAAATTTATGTACCATCACTGGCGTAAAAAGGGGGGCAGGGGGGCAGGCCTTTCAACAATTTAGAAGGGGGACGAGTATAGCCTATGACCCCCCAATACATCCATATTTAAACATTTGGACCCCTATATCATAAACCTTCCTTGGCCTATGACCATATAGTACTGAAAGTATAGGGACAAAAGGATATATTGGCTACCGATATTGTCTCCTTTACTCTCATTGGTCCACGCACGTTCTAGTATTCTAGGTGGGACATCAAAGTCAGGTCTGGTTTGAAAGCATAGAACTTATGCGCATTCAATGCCGATACCTCATGTAAATAATGACAATAAGGTTACAGATTGGTAAGCCACGACATAAAGAAAAGTGTATCTTTAACATTCCATCCTTTCTTTTTATTGTTCAGGAAATAATCTGAGGCGCGTTGTTTAGAGAGAGATTTCTTGAAATATCTTGAGATTTCTAAAGATTTTTTATGATATTAAAGTAAGATTAGAGCAAGATTTTATGACGCTCAATTGGAGGAGCCATTACCCTGCACTTCGTACGGAACCCATCGGATAACTCTGTAGAAACAATATAAGAGAGAATTGATCGAGTTGTTTTATATGCTCCATGGTTCCATTGTATTGCTGCATACTTGACGTCATTTGACGTCATGACGTCATTTGTGTAAAGTATGGAGTATTTGGAACACCTCGGCCAGAATATAGGTTTAAAAAACGCTTTATCTAAAACATATGGAGAAGTCTTAAAATCTTGCTTTAAAAAACGCGCCTCTGTTCTAATCACATTCCATTGTCACGCGTGCCTATAGTTTCGACGAAAGATGTGGTACTGTAGAATGCCTCCATGCTATCCCAGAGACACGTTCTGTAGAGCGAGATTTTTTTTAAGATTTCTCTAGACGTTTTAGATAAAGCGTTTTTTTTTAAGAACAAGATTCCGACCGAGATGTTCCAAAATGTTTCATACTTCATACAAATGACTTCATGATGACATCGTTTGAGTGAAGTTTGGAGTATTACCATGGTACCATGAATCATTCGGAACAATTCGGTCAATTCTATGTTAAATTGTGTCAACATAGTTAACCAAGGTGTTCCGCACGAAGTTTAGGGTAATGACGCCTCCCATTTTGCTCTCAAAAATCTTGCTCTTAAGAAGGCTTTATCCTAAAACATCTTAAAAAAACCTCAATGTATCTCAAGAAATCTCGCTCTAAAGAACCTCGGGTTACTCTTTACACAGAGTTTATCGTTCATATTGACACTCGATTTCACAAAGGCTCTTTCACTTCGCCTCTGTACAGGGCTGCGGGAGATGATGACAAAATACGACATTTGAAGTTTGAAAAAATAGTCCCATTTTAATTATATCAATACTTAAATTAGAAAGCACTTCTTATGCAAACAGAATAATGTTATTCGTGGTTTCCAGCCGAGTAAGCCCGTTGCAGAGATGATATATGAGATCAAGGATCACTCTGTGGGGAGAATGTCATATTGATAGAAAGCTAACTTGAACTATTTTCTTTATTGTGACGCCAATTGGTGCGTCACGTTAGTTTTTTGGCACTGCCCAATTAAAGTCTACGCACATAGCGATCGCGCGCTTGGTCACTCATCCAAACAATAATAGTCACCCAATAAAACCACACTTTCGAATGACGTAATTTTTGTTTGTGGCAAATGACAGCAAATTCAGGTTTCAACCAATATAAGTTTTGTATCAGATTTTAATTAAATTGTTATTCACTTTATAGCGATCTATTGGATAAGGAAGTTCCGCCAAAGCCCTGTGATTGGACAAATTCACTATCGTTTTGACAGAGCTCATTTGTTTCGTAATGAACACGTACTAAACGATGAGCGATGTTTACAAAAGAGTATCTCAGATGAGCGCTCAGCCATCATGACTCTCTTGTTTATCCTCAAGTTATAGACCGATCCACCCCTGTTTTTCTGTCCGACGACTGATGTACACAATAATGAACGAAGACACTGTAACATATACACACGCACATGACGCTGTATAAAACATAGGGTCGTATTCTCCGTATGTGTCTTTTGTTATTCCTGAAAGTTTTATTTGTAAGTTACAGACTGACCCACCCTTGTGTTTCCTTGCGACGACTAAAGCATACAAAAATGGATGAAGTTACTGTAACATATATACATGCACCAGTCGCTGTATAAAACATAGGGTCGTATTCTCCGTATGTGTCTTTTGTCAATCCTGAAAGTTTTATTTGTAAGTTACAGACTGACCCACCCCTGTATTTCCTTACGACGACTTAAGTATACAATAATGGATGAAGTTACTGTAACATATATACATGCACCAGTCGCTGTATAAAACATAGGATCATATTCTCCATATGTGTCTTTTGTTATTCCTGAAAAGACAGAAAGTACAATAGATATGAGCCATGATCTGGAAAAGCGTACTTTAAGGCGTTTGAGACCAGCATAGTTCCAGATCAGTCTGCGTATACACGCAGTCTGATCAAGAACCATGTTATCTTTTGTTATTCCTGGAAGGAAACAATTGTGTGCCATTTGAAAGATGTATTCCATATTAATTAAATTCAAATGGACATCTTAAATCATAATCTCATTTTCAAACAAAGTAATTGCAATTGCATTTTGTTCCGTTCTAGATGCCAATACTAGCAATGATAGTCAAATTCACCATCACAAAAAATATCGTTTGAGGTATTCTTGCTCATTTGATACTTTAAACTATTAGCACAATTTTTTATTGATGTAGTTCATCCGTAATTAGATTTGGGAATTATTCGGACATAGTCATAAACATTCGGCGGAGGAACGTTTACGACGACGCCCGAATAGGTTCGATAGGTTCGGATTTAAGTAACAAATTCCGCACGAAACACCCTGACATTGCGTGAATTTTATTGAGGATGGACTACCTTAATCCTCATATCTCGACTTACCACCTAACGTTCCACCAAGTAAGTTTCCAAATCCATTAAATATGTTAACGAATGCCATCCCGTCAGCATACCGCTTTAGTCCCGCAACTTCCAGCATAATTGCGGGAGTTTGCGCGGCTACTATACCGAATATATAGCCGTACAGTAAGCATGCAACCAGCAATGGCCAATAAGTGGTAAACTTGAGTATCATCACGTGACTGGCTCCCAGTAGAGGTACACAGTATAACCAGTGGTATATCGTCGGTAGTCTGGGTCACCGGAAAGAGAAAGGAAACATGAAGAAAACAAAACATAGAAGCAAACCCGCGTTGATACATTTTCTTTGCCTACACAAGGTCAGTATGATAACGGCTAAGTGTGACGAAAAAGAAGAAAAACGGGCTTTGTCACAGAAATGACCTTATTGGCAGCCATTATTTGTCATAATTATATCATGTTTGATGAATTATTGTAAAGTATCAAAAATAATTTGTCACATTATTCCCCGACTTGAACAAAAGGAGAGAGATGAGCTGGAGATTAAACTTTATCAAAGAGAGGAAATATGTATAAAAAAGGGCTCTGAGCAATTAACTTGTAAATAAGTACTGAACAATAGGGAATGATTTTATCAATTAAGGGGGAATGCTCCAGTTTCCTTAATTTTTTCCCAATAATAGAATTTATTTATATTTTGTAAGTTGAAATTACATGTTATTACCAATTGAAAAATAAAATAAAAATGGATGGTCAGCGATCTTGTTTGAATTTTATAGGCATTCGTATCACATACCCCTACATAGAAAAAAAGCACAATTTCTTGCACCTATCCAAGGTCACTAAAATGCTAATAAAATGCTGTATATTCATCATTTAGTCCGGAAAATGGATTTAAAGTAATGTCTTACATTTAATAAGAACAGAAAACCCAAAATATGTGCTGTTATAAACGCGTAAATGTATAAAACAACATGCTCACGTGTTTGGTTAGATCAACGAAGCTGGAGTGTTTTATGTCAAAATTTGCATATTTTTGGAAATATTTCAAGTTCTACATAATAGAATTTGATAAAACTCCCTCACTGTATTAAGCAACATGTCCTGGTAATAATTCAAAAAGAAAATGTATAGGTCAGCGCACTTATTAGTGAATTAAAGGATTTTTATAAGCTACACATGAATAAGATGACGCAAGACGGTGGTAACTGCATACACACTTACGACTGTCTTGCTCTAAATAATCGATTTCCATCTTGAGGAAATCAGTTTCGCATAATAAATGTATTTTTGCCGTCGAAAATGGTAAATTGTAATGATGTATTATATTATTGAAAATATGGTAGCGAAACATATTGGTACGAAACATTTAATTTACTACAGTAAAGACCGAGTGTTCCGAAAAACTGGAGCATTCCCCCTTAAGCCGTGACGTAACAAGAGTAATGTCTCGGTGTAATTCTAAAACCTTGCAACAACAGCTTGGTTGAAGCCGTAACTACAAGATCTTTTAACAACATACCGGATTAATCAGGTAAATCCGATAGAAGCAATCTATTTTAGCAATGTATTCATGTACACCTATTGGTTAACAAGCAAGTATCACTTACCTTACTTTCAGACGAAGAATTACCCCCGTTAATCGTCCGAAAAAGTTACAAAGACCGAGCAGGGACACAAACAAAGATCCTGTCTGACGCTCGAACCCTCGTGTAGTCATGAGATCCACCAGGAACCAAGCTTCAAGGTTACCTGCATAAAGGTATATTACCCATCATTAACCTTTTACCAAACAACAAATTTCTAGACTGGTCCAAATTCAAAGGCATTGCAGACGACAATTTCAAGTCAATGAATTTCAAACTTTTTGGTCATTTTAAGTAGAAAATATTGTGGGAAATAAAGAAATTGCTTGTCACTAGCAATTTCTTCATTTTCCAAAATGTTTTCCAAAGCCATTATCTTATAGGGAGTCAAAAAGAGTCTTTGTGTGGTAATGGGTTAAAAACACCACTTTCTATCCATGCGACATGCATCAAATTAGACATACTTGTAAATACACTTCAAATAACTTTATTCACCACGGGCAAGATTCAAAGATTATGCTTCAAGAAGAAAATAATATACAAATATTTTTTTACTCTATATTCATATGCAAGGGAGGTAATTTTGAACATTTTTGTCAAATATTTCCGTAAGTCTGCATTAATTCAAAATTCTAAACCGCTGAAACTGCTACGAATTACTAGCACTTTTCAAATTTCGCCTCTGGCTCTTTTGTGCTAATGATTGGTAAAATACGTTAAGGAAAACAATCCAATCTGAATAAAAGCCACTGATGATTGACAGTAACATCTGACAGGCACCAGTAAGGGGTCATCGTCATGTCCAATTACCTTTTCATCTGACCAATCAAATAAAAGCTATCGAGATTCTGAAAGCTATCAAAACGAAAGCTTGACCACAAAGACATCAATTTACAGTGCTGAACCATGTGTTTGCAAGCACTTGTCATGGCAAATCATAAGGGAATTATGTAACAAGATATTTGATTGGTTACAGTAAAATAGCCGATTTGGTTTATTCCAGGGTCACATAAGATGGCCCTTAACTTGTGCTTGTCAGGTGTTACTGTAAGATAACACTGGATTTTAAATAATCAGATTGGATAACAAACCATAATTAGCTACCAAACACTTCTTTTATCTGAGGGTGTCTTCTGTGACAACGGATATTTACGGGAGATATCTTAGTCACTTTGCGGGTGTCATCCATTGGAACGGAAATGGACGAGGATAACCCTCGTCAATTTCCGTTGCTACGGATGACACCCAAACATTTATGAATTAGTTTGTAGATTGGGTACTTTATTACATAAGAGGATGATTTAAGGCCATATTTTAATCATTTACTGTTACTTTTACAGGAAATTACCCCGAAAATAAGTGAGTATATATGTTTAATTGATGAATAAATATAGCAAACACAACATAAGTTTCAATATGTAAACGTTATATATAGAATAAAAAGTTAGACTCGACATCTTTGAGCAGTTTAAGTTTGAACGAGACATTTAATTTCAATGTACCTTTATCATAATCTAGTCCGACAGATATCCACTTATACCTTACAGTGGAGTATATAGTTTTTTTCTTTGTTGATTCTTGATGTAGACACCATACTGTTAACGAATCTGGCGGGTGACATCGTGTCACCCTTTAGCATTTTGAAAAATTCAAGATGGCCGCCAAGATGCCGGAATCTAACATAAATAACTAATAAAAGGACTATATATATGCATATGGAAAGTGATATTTCTTACGTTAGAAATGTTTAATGCACTTACTGTTGTCCTAAAAAGGAAGAACAATAAAGAAATGGCATTTTTCTGTGATTTCAGTCGATGTTGTTTTGTAACTTACGTTACATTACTGAATATTCGATGCAGTTATTCACTTTTCTGCTATCATTTAGACATAAGTCATTTATACACAACAACGAATGGCCCAGTTACCAAATTCCTTAATTTAAACCTTAAATAAGAGCAAAACAATAGTAACATACATGTATTATGTAATATACGTTACCTTATTTCCTTCGTTTATTCCCTTATATACTATTATCCTGTCATTAGTCATTAAACACAGAAGGAAATAGTTTGTATGTCAATCTGTTTACTTGAAGCTTTTCGTAAGTGAGCAAAACAACAGGTAAAGAAATATATTATGCAATTTACGTTACTTTAATTCCCAGTACTATTCCATATACACATACTTGTAATCATAACAAGAGTAATATTTATTAAAAAGAAAAATCTATTTGTTGGTAATTTTTAATTGGATAAAATTTAGTTTATAGCATGTGAATCAAGACGCGCATGTAGCCATTGATGCACACACCCATCCTGTTCTATACACAAAACAATAGTTGCATAAATGTAGTATGTATTTTACGTTACCTTGATATCAGCATGTTAGCTTCATTTATTCATTTATCTACAATAATTCAGTCATGAATCATTAAAACACAGAAGGAAATGGTTTGCATATCATTTTCTTTACTTGAAACTTTTTTTACGTGAGCAAAACAACAATTAAATAAATGGATTATGTATCTTACGATACTTTAATTTCCAGCACTATTACATAGTATATACTTGTAAACGTAACAAAAGTAATATATTAAACAGAGAAGTCTGTCAGCTGGTAATTGATAATTGGATATAATTGAGTTTATAGTATATGAAACAAAACATGCATGTAGCATTTATACACACAAGCATCATTATTCTATACACAAAAAGAAAAGTGCACCTAACTGTACAAAATAGGTCACCTGTCCTGTACCTAATTTTGGTACACTACAAGCTTAGTGTTTGTGGCGCATCAACTCAACAAATTTGGTGTCTCTAACGTCAACAGTACATGGTCTTTTGAACTGAAGGAAATTTCAAGCTTAGAGAACTCGAACGTGAAAAGAAGGTTGCAGCAGTTACGCAGTGTAACCAAAAACGGAAGTTCCGCATTTGCCTGCCTGGTACAGGCTTTACCATACTTGTAATACTCCGCCATTTTCTCTTGACAGGGTATAAAACCCAAACAATGGTCATTAAGCAAGAATAGATACCATTAACTTATAGCCGGTTAAAATTGGCATTTGTTTGTAAATGGTGAGTTTATGTAAGGTGAATTTCTATATTGTTCTGTAAGACCTACATGACAGACGATAATCATATTATCTCTGTCACCCAAAGTCTTACATATTACCCGTGGTGAACTGCTTATTGACCAAATCTTTTCTGTTGCATATAAAGATATCAGATATCATTGTTTATTCGTATTTCTGGTTTCTTAGAGAATTATTCCAAACTATATGCAATTGGCGTTTGCAATACACTGTGCAATTGAAGAACAAGGAAGCATAATGTTCACATTGTCAATTGATCATTTCCAAGATATTGCCATGTACGTCCTCCAGGTACAACCCCAGTCAGTCAGTGATACTGGTTCTATGGTAGTGTGTGAAAAGCTAGTACCATTCCCTCAAACTACAGAAGTATTTCCAGATAATGATAAAATGACTCGCTATTGAGCATCAAATTAGAAATACAACCGTGGAGAAAATCTACCATACATGGGTACATGGGATTGCCGTATCAAGCGCTAGTAGAAGTCATAGTCCCCGACCCTAGGGTGCAGTTGTAGCTCCTTGTACATCGCAAATAATCAAATGGAAGTATGGAAGTGATGTATCCTATTTTTCAACTAGATATGGTTATGCTAGGGCTAGAATGGGATGTTTTATGTTTTGCAAATACCACAGAGAAGTACTACATAACAATGAAGGCATTGAACACAAAAATATGAATAACTATGTTATCTATTGATCTATATGGACCAGATTAGTATTTGTAACGGTGATAATATAAATTTTATGCGATTTTATTTAAATGCCGCTGCATAACTTTTGTCATATTAACTTAATATGTTTACTTATAAAATTTATAAGTCTCTTTGGCGTATGCCAATCTATTTGCCAAAAGTTGACGTGTCTTGCACAAAAGCCAGTGCAATATCAAACGATATCTTCTTTGCGTAGGTCTAATAAAACAATGTAGAGATGTACAATATACAGTATATACCAGGCGGGTGGAGTCCGTCGGTCTCTATTTTGCTCCATATCCCCTGCTTTATTTGGCCTAGAGACACCATTTTCACACGAGAAGTGTCTTGACCTAACAGGTTCCTCAATTACTAAACAAGTCATTGTGACATACTTTTCAAGTTTGAACTCATTTAGTTCGAAATTTTCTTCTGCTTCATATTCCATTGTAAGATGGATGTGTCAACTATTTACTACAGGATGGTCTTGTTTCGTAGTTTTAACTCCGTTTTATCCTTCTAACAATAGCCAGCTGACAGGCGTTTCTGTGTAACTAATAATGCTATTGTTATGGTTACAATTGTATCTAAAAGTACTTAAAATAAAAGTAACGTAAATTACCTAATAATTTATGTGGTTGTTAGTTTGCTCTTACCAAAAGCTTTAATTAAAATAATTGATATGCAAACCATATCTTGTTGTGTTTTATGGTTTTTTGGCCTAATTATAGGAAATAAGAGATCAAATAATCCTAATATGCTAATATTAAGGTAACGTAAGTTACATTATACATTTATGCAGCTGTTGTTTTACTCTAACCAAAAGCTTCAAGTAGAGAAATTCATAACCAGATCATTAGATGGTGTGATTAAACGACTTATGGCCAAATAATGGTAGATATGTGAATAAATAAGTCTAATATACAATAATGTAACGTAAGTTACACAACAGCATCGACTGAAATGACAGAAATGTATCATATCTGTAATGTTCTTCCTTCTTAGGACAACAATAAGTGCATTAGAGATATCTTGCCTTAAATACTCAGTTTCCATATGCGTATATAACCCTAACATTGGTTATTTATATGATGTTCCGCCATCTTGGTGACCATCTTGAAATTCTCAAAATGCTAAAGGGTGACACGATGTCACCCGCCAGATTCTTTTACAGTAGGATGTCTACTTCAGGAATCAACAAAGAAAAAAAACTATATACTCCACTGCAAGGTTCAGCCGAAAAATGGGGAATATCTGCCAGACTAATCGTGACAGCTGCATAAAATCGAATGCTATAAAGATTAGAAAAGCATGTCATTCAATGACTGCCATAGAGAATCATTTTACACAACAACGATAATCATAGAAAATCGCAATAATTCTCTTATCAGTTTACCGATGTAAAATTGTTTGAAGTAGATAAGGTGTGCACATGTTAGGAATTTGTTGAATGTGATGACTGTTTTTACATCAACACCTGGTAAAAGAAAGTGTTAAGTAAGCATAAGTCTGTTTGCTCACAAACAATTTTCTATCTGGTGATGAGATCCAAATCATGACATTCCTTAAAATTACACTTTGCTCTGCTTCAAACCCAATTCAAATTTGTCACGTATAAACAAAATAATTGAAGATTTTCTGCCATTGTTGTGTGTTTTTTTTTGGCATGTGATTTCCTGCAATGAATAAGAACGACCATATTAACCCTTTCTTAAACAAAACCTGCTTTTGACGTTCCTAATAAAAAAGGCTTGGGAAAACATTGAAACAAAAGAAGAAACTGCTGATAACCAGCAGTTTCTCCTTTTGTCTCAATATTTTCTGTGCCATATTTTACACATATCCTATCTTTAATTACACCCATTTTGCCATTTTTTACAGTTTTGAGGTGGATCACACTTAAATTTTGTCGTTTGGGAAAGGGTTAAATACTTACCTGTAGCTGCAAGCAGTAGCTGGTTTGACAGCAACAGTAATATGGTAGCTTGAGACAATAGCGCCCAATCACAATTACAAATACCGCAGCCATCTTTTTTATTGTTAACCTTGGTAACCATATAATCACGTGATATGAGGATGACGACAGCAGCTGGAACACACTGCAGACTCAAACCAGCGAGCATCATGAAGGCTCCGGCCCAGCCGTATTCGGTTATGAAGATTTCGTACATGTACGGAAATATAAATTGGCCAATGCTGGATCCAGTGGTCAGAAAGACAAGTGGTACCCCGGCATTTTCTCTGAATGTGGAGCTAGCCACCACAAACGCTGCGAGGTAGTTTATAGACATTCCCAAACCTGAAACAAAGTACAATTGTAGAATTCATAAAAAACCTATGTTTTCTGTCGTCAGAGTGACCGACTGACCCGCACTATTTCAGTTATAATATGCTGTCGCTTTTCAGCAAAAACCTCGACACTGAAGCTTAAAATTAGGTTACGAGGTTTTGTTAAAAATCACCAAAGTGCTGTTTCATTTAAACAATCGTTTGCTTTACATAGGAAAAAATATTTAAAATATGAAGAATTATACGTTTAAATTCGAAAAGGGGTTAATTTTACATAGAAAAATGAAAGGAAAGAATCCACCTATTATTGCAGGTTATATTAGGTATAAAGGATAAAACTTACTAGCCACAACGCCTGTCAGCAAAATAACTAGAGTTATTGACGTGACAAAAGAAGTTGTAAATAGCCCTATTGTTGATATCACTCCTCCTATAAATGTACATCTTCCCGGTCCAAATCTAGCAAATGCTGGAGCCCATAAAATACCTGAAAAACATGAGGCAACGGTGCTTGTTGTAAAATCGAATTCTTTTGATGACTTTGACTTGACACAAAATATGCATAAGTTAATAGTTCTATACATGATGGGAAATTATGTTTTGATAAGATATAACTGTCATTATATCAAAGAAAAATATTTAAAAATGCCTTACCTCCAGCGGTAGTAATCGCCATAAAGACACTCTGTATCAGGACAGCCGTGGACCTGGGTGATTGGAACACACGCATCACCTCCACGTACATGACGCCGAGACCAAACCCGATACCGTTAGATATGAGTTGTAACAAGAAACATGCAGCAAGCACATAGGCTTTACGACTCCTTGACGCATCCTTGGGTGTTCTGAAAGTAAATTGTTTTGTCATAATTGTCTGAAGACAATTATTTTATCACATCTGGTGGATTCGAACACACGCATCACCTCCACGTACATGACGCCGAGACCAAACCCGATACCGTTAGATACAAGTTGTAACAAGAAACATGCAGCAAGTACACAGGCTTTACGGCTCCTTGAGGCATCCTTTGGTGTTCTGAAAGTATATCATTTGGTAATACAATGTAAATGTCTGACGTCAGTAATTTCATCATAATTGTTTTACGTCGAACACACGCATCACCTCCACCTACATGACGCCGAGACCAAAACTAATACCGTTAGATATAAGTTGAAACAAGAAACAGGCTTTACGCCTCCTTGACGCATCCTTGGGTGTTCTGAAATTACATCGTTACGTCACGAGTGTTACATATATTTTTTTCGTTTTCGTAGCATGTTCGAGTCATTGCGTGCTACATTTAAACGAAACATGGAACAAACTTACATGCCTTATGGATTTTTGTTGAATATTTTGGTATTCTGACGGGAAATTATTTCGTCATAACAGTTATACGCAATTTATATTCCAACAGGGTTCTAGCACTATTCAGTGTTATGTACAACGAAATATACAACAAATTAATAGGCTTTTCATTTCTGGAAGTACACCATTTTGCACCAATTGTCTAACGTCAGTTATATCAAATCATAACATTTTCATGTTGATAAGTTGGAACAAGAAACATGTAGTAAGGATGTGTGCTCCTGGGTGCATTCTTGTGTGTTCTGAAAGTATAGTATACTATTATCATGTTTATAAAGTCAGGATTTGTGTACAATATTTACAAAAGAAATTATTGGGGCCAAATGAGAAAATGCTGATAACCAGCATTATGTTCTTTTGCTTCAGTGTTTTCCAAGGATGTTTCTATTATGGATGTTAAAACCATGTCTTATTTATGAAGGGTTAAAGGCATTTTAAAGATCATACGTTATCTTAACAGGTTATTTTATTTTCTTTGTTCGTATTATAATGCAGCCTTTTCTAACTTACAAATCCTGATATTTTGATGATAAAAACTTGTAAATTAATTCAACCACATTATATACTGAGTACATTTAATTCCGCAGGGGTACTTTGTTCGTTGATATGATGGAAACAACAAGCAAGGGCTATGAAATGCGAATTCATTTTCGTTGATTTGTCTAATTCCACTAAATTCAAAAAGTAGACAATGATTTAAATACACATTGGAATAAAATGTAATTTTTTTAAGACTGAGAAGAATCAAACCAATGAATAACGAGTGTGCCCACCTAAAGCTTGAATTAAAGACCGGCATCTTCGTCGCATAGAAAGGACTTTTTTCGCAATGCAGCATCTGCATTTTTTTGTTGTTAGTTGATCCTTTGAACTTAGACAAGCTTGAAAAATGCCGTTTTGGAAAACATTTCAGCCAGGATCTTGAAAAAAGACCCCTTAAATGGGGACCAGCTAGGCTGTCGAAAATGCAAATGGAACAATAATTACAAACCAGAAATAACGTATGAGGTGTAGATCATTTATGTCCATTGTAAGCACTCATCGAGCTTTATTAAGTATTAAAATCAAAATCAGTTAATAATGTGTGGGTCCGTTTCTCATTGTCCTTGGTTTTGTTTTGTAACGGTTAAATATACCCTACCTTCAAAAATCAATTACGTCAGAGGTACGTCATCTGTGCTCAGCGAGATTCAACACACCGTACAACCGGCTGCGTCGAAAGTCATCGAAGACAGATTCGGCGTCTGATGTCATGTGCATGGTAGGTCAAATGAATTCACTTTTATAAATAAACGAAAGGATCCTTGGTATTCTATAGTTGATAAATACGCGTATAAATGTTCAGTGCTTGTACAAAATAAACCTTTCCATGTATCCCTCACAAATAAGGTCACAGTCATCGACACAGCCAGTTGTACGATGTGTTGATACCACGGAGGTGTGTCTCGTTGACCTTGACCTTGTCTCGTTTTGAAGTGAAAACAGAATGTGTAAACACGCTTGTAAAGGATTGATCTATAGCAAAGGAAATGTGTTTATTCGCCGTGATTGGGGTTTTTATGCATTGCAAATTGTTTTTCCATGCACAAATATGAGTTCCCGAACATTTCGGAAGCATAAAAACCTAGCATGGCCCCCTCTAAAGCTTTGAAGCCCAACATGGTTCCAGATTAGCCTGCGTATACTCACAGTCTGGTAACGAATCATGCTGTACTCTGCTAGCTTCTTTTTGGCAATTGTAAAATAGCAGCATGCATGTCTGTCAGTCTTCAGAGGCAAGATATGGGCTCATTTATATTAGATACATATAACGCAAAGTTAAAATTTACTTACATTTGGAAATCGTTCTCTTTGTTCGAAACCTTTGACATTAGAAACGTCGTTTCTTTTTCGTCTTCTGTGTCGTCAACTGCCATGGTTCACAAAATTCCTAAAACTATTGAACTACTAAAACTATTCATACAAGTCAACACTGACCAAGGATCCGAAAATCACGTGTTATCCAAAATTCCAAATAGTAAGTACTGTAATTTCAAGAATCGCGAGCAAAATTGGAATCACAAATTGCGTAGACATGCCGGGTTTAAACTGCATTTAGTGCAAGAAATTGCGATGAATTTATTGTGCTAAAAGAAGACTTGGGTTAACGTTGCATATTGAAAACCGCCGGTATTGTTACAAACTCTCGTAACTACGGCTTGAATCAAGCCGTAGTTACGAAATTTGATAAAAACACCAACGAAAAGCTATATGTTTGTCCGCAATTACCTCACGATTTACTAGATAAAATAGATTCCTATTCAATCAACTCACCGTTGATAATGCACTCATTTAAAATTTTGTCCGCAAAACAAAATCTCGCATTTATAATGTAGCATTACAAATAACGTGCTTCTAGTAGGCCTAAGAAAAAATTTGTAGTCTCAAGCACTTTCAAATTCGTACCAGACTTCGTTCAGGTAATTGTTATCCCATTCCCAAACAATGGTGCCTTTTGACGCGCCTATTTTGCTTTAGAAAGTTTAGTATATAAAAGGGGAGAAAAGGCATTTTCGCTTACCTGCAATTTCTAGCCCTTTCTTTATACTTTTTGTCAAATTTCTTATTTCTAACATAAAAAGTGACAAAATTTGTCATCTGAAGCGCCTTTTGAGTAACTTTGAATAATCTAAACATTGTTTCGTTTAGGTAAGGGTTATAGAGTCCAGACTGAAGCTTAACATTTGACTCATAAGTGTGCCTGGTGTCCTTGAAAAGCTCTTAACCCCTTACCAAACGACAAAATTTTAGACTGGTCCAATTTCAAAGATTTTGCAGACGATAATTTAAGTGGGTGGAATTTTAAAGTTTTTGGTCTTTTATGGTAGAAATCATTTTGGAAAATAAAGAAATTGCTTGTCACAAACAATTTCTTCATATTCCAAAATGTTTTCCATAGCCGTAGCTTGTGTGGAGTCGAAAAGAGTCATTGTGTGAGAATCGGTTTATCTCAATTCTGTTAACACAAAAGTCGGGATCATCATAATTTAATTGCATTGCAGACGACAAAGTTTATAATATAAAGAACATACAACTTCTATGATGTAGCGCAGAAAATGTACTTGTTACCAGCATTTCCTTTTTTGGCTCAATGTTTTATCATATTTTGTCCATGAAATATGTTAAAACAATGGTTTGTTTGGAAAAGGGTTAACGCTTATATACGTTTTTGGAAGCAAATTTTGCAAAATTTGCTTCTCTTTGCAGCCACTTGTCTCTGCACTTTGCCATTCTCTGCATACCACACAACATCTTCCGGTCCTCCACACCACAAATAGTTCTATCAAAACCAAAGATTAATGAGGTAACAGTCATTCGAACATTCAATAGGTAAGTCTGAAGTTTTGTGTAGATATTGAATTGTGTGACTGCAAATGAAACATTCAATTAATCAAGTCTCTAAGAGAAGAAAAGATCGACGTAGTAATTTGCTTTATTATGTTTCAAAGATCAGTCCAATGGCCTTCCTTGTAAATGGGTCAGTCAAGTTTACTGAACTATGAAACATATTCAAAGCTTACTTTAACGATTAATATACATGCAGTTGTGCTAAAAATAGATACAACTCCAACATGGAATCAAATAGACTGGTACCCATTCGTGTACATAACTGAATCAAACGACTGGGAACGGCTACTGCATTCTGTCCTATGAGTAGTCAATAGATACGACCAATGAAACGGTCCGAGGAATTCAACCAATCAGAGCTCGTGTTCTAAAAGTGTAAGCAATACGTTTTGGCGTGCTTTTACTAAGGGACGATACTCTAAGTCGCTTAAAGGTGCCTGTTTACAGAGTTGCTTCCCCTGTCCAGGCCGTCTCAGTGACCATGAGATTAGCTATAACCGTACCTAAATCCGTGGTAGATTTCAGGTACGGGAACCAGACTAGGAATCAAAGTATTCAAGGTATTCTGGATAATCAAAGCACTTAATCAATGTGCTCTACGAATCAAAGTATTCAAGGTATTCAAATGAATAATCAAAGTACCTAATCAAAGTACTCTACTTCTGGACAGGCCTACATTATCGACAAATTTGCTTCCTAACAGTACTTTCAGTACTTTGATCTATTTAGAAGTTACTGCAGACGACAAAATGTATGTTAAGAATCTGTGTATAATATAGTACAGAAACATATCGAGGCAAATGGTGAAATATTGGTCATATCAACATTCAATTCCTTTTCTTTAAATGTTTCTCTATATGGTGCTACAAAGGGCGACGTTGTTTTCGAAATGATTAATTCAAATTAGTTCAGATCCGGTATTTGTAAAAAGGGGTCTTTAGATATAGCTATTTAGTTTGTCATTGTTCCATCTGTACATGACTGTCAGAATGCGTGTGTACGGAGAATTATGTGACATAAGAAATTCAGAAACTCGGCAATAGTTTTGTTAATACTTGACCATTTTGAATTTGGTCTGACGCTAGGAGTAAGAAAACCGTCAGAAATTTTATATGGTAGATCTCTTAAAATTCAGCCGATAAAACTGATTTTGACGAACAATCAAAATTCTAATTGGTGGTCAATTACTTTTTGATTTGTTGATTTTTAAATTTTCATTCTCATTCACCAAATCCCTGACGTTTCCTTCATTTTCTGCTTGAAATTCTTTTCAAGTGAGTGACAAACTGAAAAGAATTATTAAAAAATAGTATCGAATATCTTTTACAAAGTAAATACCCACGGTGTTTATTACATATTAAGGCCAACAGTTATCCATATCACACATTATCTATATATACTCCAAATGGAGTAACACATGTACATGTATGTATTAGATGCATGATCACGGCGTTACTTGTAAAGGACGGAAAAATGTTAACCCTTAAAGTCCGAATAGCTGTTACAATTGAAGGTTTTCTGCTACCGAGTTCTTATTATCTGATGATATGAACAAAGCCTATTCCAACTGCATAAAACCTATAAAACCAGTGAAAGAATGGTACATTGGTACATTTACCCTTTCATGCAATGTATGTCAGTATGTCATGTTTACAATGTCAAGGGCGAGTCGGAATTATCCGATTCCTGAGCGGTTAAAAGCGAGCGTCTACGGAATCTATTTTTAAATCGAGTGGAATGACGTCAGAGAATAAACAGTAAAAATTTGAAAATGTGAGATGTCTCTTTAAAAGGGACCTTTTGGGAAAATGTGTAGCAACCCTAAACAGCCTGCGAGGAGAGCACAGACTGATCAGGATCGAAACTGTTTACACTATGTTGATACTCTAGATTTACATGTTTTTTTCTATCACACTATATATTATCATCTAAATACGGATATTGTTGGCGCTTGCTAAATAAGATCTGTCTCTCGAAATATGGTCTTCTGTTGACTTTACAGAAGCACGCTTTTAGCATGACGTGTCAAGCAGAATCTAACTGACCCTTTCCCAATTATAATCTTGTTTTGATGTCATCATTAGAAGGGATTGGGAATACATTGAGGTAATAGGAGAAAATCTTGATAACAAGCAATTCCTCCAGTTGCTTAGATATTTTCTCAGTTTTATTTAATTAAACAAATCATATCTTAATATGCATAGTTTATCGTCTTTAAAACTTTCAAAATTGAATATCCAACTTATTGCCGTTTGGGAAAGAGTGAGGAATGGCTATTAAAACAACTTCAGCTGTTTAACCCTTTCCCATACAAGACCTGCTTTGGAATTTCTTTTTGCAAAAACACAGAAAACGTTTGGACAAAAGAAAGGAATGCCAATTGTTAGCAGTATCTCCTTTTACCTAAATACTTTCCTTGCCATTGGTTATGCAGTCTTCAAACGATTTCAATTGAGAACAGTTATATTTTTTTGTAATTTTGGGACAGATTTGAACATTTATTCGTAACCAGGCACGCGCTGAAATCCCGTGAAAATCGGAATGTTTCAAATATTTTACCCGTCGCACTAAAGAGGAATCTTCAGCAAAGTATAAAAGTATAGACAATACCCAGCCTGTGCGGACTACGCAGACTGACAAGATTCGAATCTAATTACTCGTAGGTAAATTTCTGGGTCTAGAATATCTTCTCTATCTTACTATATGTTCATTTTGTAAATGTGACATCTAGTTTAAGTCTGCTTAGTATGAGTCGTATCTCATAATTTGGTTTTATGAACTTCCCATTAGGTCCCTTTTAGCGTGACGTGTCACTTTTATTACATACCTTTGTATCACATGATCACCCGACTATAAACGAAAATTCATAGCTTTTGCAGGTACCCGAAATAGATCTATATATAGACACAATTGTAAACACCCAGCAAACTTTTCAGCGCCGTGGAAAGTTAGAATGTCAATATACATGCGTTTGTTGTGGGTAAACAAGGCATGGTTACTCGCTTGAAACACGGTCTTTCTGCATCTTTTTGCTCATACTTTAATACTGTAAACCTTTATTTGGCAAATTGGCAGATTTTTGACAGCTATTCTGGCTTTAACGACAACATGTATGTGTTTATGCTCGTAATAGGGCAAGTATATCCGCCGCTTCGCCTGTCCATCCGTCTGTCCGGTCGTCCGCCCGTCCCGTATTACATCAATCCGGAGCGATTACTCCTCATCAGCTTTGGTAAATTGAATTGAATTTTGGTAATTTGAGTCGGCGCAGTTGTCTTTTCTTTCCCCTTTTTTTTTATTATTGCGCCTACAGCGTCGAGGATATTATGGTATATAATACTGGAGAGTCGTTTTGTACATGCAAAAGGGGTAATGAACAGTTTCATGTATATAGAAATGTCTCAGATTTATGCAAATGTCTATGCATATCAAACGTTGTTGGAAAGAATATATGTGCAGTCAAAATTCAACGTAATTATATTACAGGTAGAAATGTAAAATATATACAAATTCATTAAGAAAAATCAGATTAGTAACGACGTTTATTCATTCAATGAGCGTCTGCTAAAGCATTTATCGTTTACAAAACGTTGGTATAGTATAAATATTTGTAGGAATCGTTGTCGTTGTCGTATTTATATTTGTCAGAAAAATACACCAAAGTATAGCGAGTACCTTAACCCATTACCACACAATAACTCTTTTTGACTCCCTGCACGATATTGGCTTTGAAAAGCATTGTGGAAAATGAAGAAATTGCTTGTGACAAGCAATTTCTTCATTTCCTACAATGTTTTTTACCCTAAAAGACCGGAAAATTTGAAAATCCATTTACTTGAAATTGTCGTCTGCAGCAGCTTTGAATTTGGATCAGTCTAAAATTTTGTCGTACATCTTAAGCTGATTTGATTTTCAACCAGATCAAAAGCCTATGTTTTAGCAAATCAATTCGGCATGGTACTTGAATCACCAATTACAGTTGTCGCCACATCGTATGGCACGTGTTTATGTTTTCTTTAACTTTCAATTAAATTTGAACAAAACATAAACATTGTGCCATACGATGTGGCGACAACTGTAGTCTTGTTGAATGTTTGTTTTTCAAGCTGAAGCGTCTTCACAGATTAAAAATGGATTTTCACTTTTCGTTGACTTCACACACCCGGAAACCATACAAAGCTTCCTCAGGGGCAACAGATATTGACTAGAATATTCGGATTTGTGAGATCCCTCTCCATTGTCAATTTTCATGAAAATTGTCGAAGATTGCATTATTTGGTATAAAAAGTTGGGTGTTAAAAGTTAAATCAAAGAACGATGTCTGTTTCAATGAGTCATAGGTCAACCCTTGAATGACTGGATTAAGTACTTGTATCATATCCCTATCAAGGAAACCCTGTTTTTCGGACGATGAATGTACACAATTATGAAAGAAGATATAGTCGCATATATACACAAACCGGCTGCAGCATAAAACATAGGGTCATATTCACCGTATGCGTCTTTTGTGATGCCTGGAAATAAAGTATGCAAAAATGTTTGTTATTTGAAATGGTGATTCAACAAAAATAAAATAAGTTCATTTAGCAAATTTTAAATGAAATACAAAGTATTCATATGTCTTTGCATTTGTGGAAATGTGATCTTCAACACAGAGTATTATAATAATGTATTATTACTTTAACAGGACATGACACTGAGAGTTATGCAAGACACATTCGTATTTGGCAAATTTCCTTACATAATAGCAATGAGGTCAAAATATTAGTACAGTTTTGTAAAGAATGCAAACAGTATGACTAACTGATATTAAGAAACAGTCCATATTTAACCGGGTAAACTATTTTTTATGAATATGATACAGGCTCTTGACTTATGTGAATACCTTAACATGCTTGTGCGCAATATTTGTTCAATTTAAACTTTAAAGTAACTTCAAAAGCACCGAATGCAAGCACTAGCGCATTTTAATGACATCGTAGGTTTTAATGAATAGCTGCCATGACATATTGTCAATTAAGGAATTTGAAAATGCACACTCAATTGGTACAATAAAAGCCAGTAATTTTTGTTTGTGTCAAATCACATACACTTACATGCAACAAAATAACAATTACACAAAATATTGCACGCAATACTAATTTGTCATCAGTGGTCTCCAAGATCAATTTGTATCGAATTGAGACCAATCAGCAGTTAGTTATTTATAAGACTTAAAGCATTGATTATAAAAACAAACTGTTATTGACCTACCGCCGAGAGTTCCACCAAGTAAAATTCCCGCCCCATAAAATATGTTAGCGAATGCCATCCCGTCAGCATACCGCTTTAACCCGGCAATTTCCAGCATAATTGCGGGAGTTTGCGATACCAAGATACCAAACACATAGCCGCACAACAAGCAGGAAGCCAGCAACGGCCAATAATTGGTGAAATTGAGCACCAAAATGTGGCTGGCTCCAAGTAGAGGCATGCTGTATATCCAGTGGTATATCGTTGGTACTCTATGTTTGAATGAAAAAGAAAGAACACCGTTGATAAATTGAAACACAGGGGAAACCGGACGACATTTTTTTATATTGTACATAGCGTCTGTATGTGAAATTGCACTGTTCAGAGCTAGGTGTGAGCATTCTAGAAAACATGATTACTGGATATTTGCAGATTCTCATGCCGAAAGCAATAAAACTATTATATTGGTTTATTTGTACCTACAGAAACACTGCATTCCTACACAAATCGGGTTCTTTACAAAGCATAGTAATTCATAGGAATTATTCAAGGTTGTTATGCCACGAGCTTCCCTGTAGTGTGTATGCTTACACTTTTTAAAGATTGTAAGGGAAAACATAGTATCTCACCTGACTTTAAATCTGAGAACCACCCCCGTTAATCGCCCAAAAAAGTTACACAGTCCAAGTAAAGACACGAACAAAGAGCCGGTCTGACGTTCGAACCCGCGTGTTGTCATTATGTCTACCAGGAACCAAGCTTCTAGATTACCTGTAACAAAATAACTTAGAGGCTTTGTTTCTCATGCCGTATTACCGGCAATCACACCTGTAGATGCTATCACGAAAATAGACGCATCAACAATAAAATGACGAATACAATAGGGTATTTCGTTTGTTCTTTTTTGTTGTGTTTTAAACCTCTATAGCGCATTTTCACTATATTTTGTGATAGCATACATTTTCCAAATATCTGAGTACCTGCATGTCAAATGTAAGTCAAAAGCTTTCAAAAACGAACAAGTCCAAACTGAAAAAAGAGTTCTACTCTTATGGGAGTTCTAAACGTAGATCATAGACTTTCCAATCCCAATTATTAGTCAATACAAAGTACCTTTTTGGGATAGTTATCGATATATTCCACTCACTGCACGTGAAATTGTAAAATCTATATTTTTCTGAATGGAACGATTAAAAGTAAATATACTATGGGGATTTAGAGTCGTAACATTCATTCAGAAGTACATTGACATAAAAGTTTTTTAACGATTGAAATTAGATATACTAGGAGTTTTCCGTCGTAAGATTCATTTTGGAATTACGATATTAATATGCAACGTAAATTTGGACGATAAAAATTGAATATTCCAGGAGACATTCCAGTCATACCATTCAAGTAGAAGTATAATATTACTATACAGCGTTGGTCGATCAAAAGTAAATACGCTAGGAGAATTTGAAAAAAATCATTTAGTAGTTCGATGCTAACATGCAAAGTATTTTGAACTGATATTGCTATTTACCCCCAAAATAGTCCAAATTTAAAACAATGTATGTGTATCTATCATTTTAGTATATTATAAATATAACGAGAACCTACCTGTGCCTGAAAGCAGTAAACAGTTTGACAACAACAACAATATGGTTAATTGAGACAACAACGCCCAATCACAGTTACAAATACCGCATCCATCTTTTTTAATGGTAACCTTGGTAACCATATAATTACTTGATACATGGATGACGACAGCAGCTGGAACACACTGCAGACTCAAACCAGCGAGCATAATGAAGGCTCCGGCCCAGCCGTATTCGGTGATGAAGATTTCGTATAAGTATGGAAATATAAACTGGCCTATACTCGCGCCGGTTGTGAGAAACACCAGTGGAACTCCAGCATTTTCTCTAAATGTAGAACTTGCAACAACAAACGCTGCGAGGTAGTTAATGCACATACCCAAACCTAAAACGAATTAGCAAGGATCTGGAAAAACGTCCCTTATAGCATTTGAGACAGGCAGGTATCAAGATCAGGCTGTGTCAAGATGCAGTCTAGCCAGCATACATGCTACTCTCAAATGGTTGCTACAGACCATGAGGAAGTTATTGGAGAAAAATATGGTTCCTGGTCAGACTGCGTGTATACGCAGGCAGATCTGGAACCATGTTGTTCTCAAATGCTAGCTATAAGGGACGTTTTTCCAGAACCCGACTCAAATGTTTATGGAAAGACACAAGAGGAAAATAATGAAAAGGTAATAATCAGCATTTCTTCAAAAGACTTTCGAAGAAAAGCGTCGATATGTCCTAACCAAGCTTGAAACTAAATTTCTAGGTATTTTTCTGTATTGTTACGGAAAATGTCTATATATATATAGTATGTCATTTTTATCACCCGTACCACGAAATTTAGATATGAATAATAAGAAAAGCCCTTATTTTATGAAAATGGGCTTAACTAACGATAAAGATCATAGCCTTTACTATACGGACTGAAACCAAAGGGCCATTCATTTTGATAAAGACATTTGAAAATGTAGAATTGGATATTCATGCATAGGACAGGTAGTCAGAAATGTTTCTTAATTATTCCCTTGTTTGACTAACGTCAACGTACATTTTTATTACTAAAGACATTCCTCGTTTTCTTAAAGATCATCATAATATAACGTCTCGCAATGCTTATCTTCGTAAAAAGCGGATGATACCAAGTTTCCCGCACTTTGAAATATGTTTGATTTTCTTTGTTGGGTTCTTTGTTTTCATAGTTTTTTTCTTGTCTTACAAATAGTTTTCTAAAAACAACAAAGTGATATATACCAATCCAAGTTAAATTGTCTAGCACAAGATTAAGCTAGATCATTACAAACAGAAATGTTGTCATTCATAGCAAGGAGCTTGGCGGAACAGAATACTCTCATTATAATGATATCACTTTCTTTTCTTCCTCCAATAGCTCCAATAGCTTCAAATCCTGCGTGCTCTTAGACCATCAAAATCAGGGTTTACATGGTTAAGGCATTAACTTACTAGCCAGTACCCCTGTTAGGAGAATAACTAGACTGATTGACGTAACGAACGCGGTTGTAAACAATCCAACAGATGACGTCAAACCTCCAATAAACGTACATCTGCCTGTTCCAAACCGGGCTAGAGCTGGAGTCCATAAGATTCCTTAAAAACAGAAAGTTGTGTCATATATTTTCAGAATAATAATTATATGAGATACACTGTATATATAAAGTCCCTGTTCTAGCTATATCATACTATAATTTGAGCAACGTTTGTCCGTTTGTCCGTTTGTCTGTTTGTTCCCCTACTCCTCCCAGGTCCTTGGGCCGATCTTCACCAAACTTGGAGATAAGGCGGAGTGCGGCCCCGGGTATTAGCTTGAGGGGTTCATTTTTTTGAAAGGTCAAGGTCATCGAGGTCAAAGGTCAAATTTATGTTTTTACGGGTTACGGGTATCGTTTTTACGGGTTATGAGACGGGATTGCTTACGGGTTACGGGACGGGATTAGGTGGAGGGCAGCCCCGGATAGGTCAAGGTCATCGAGGTCAAAGGTCAAATATCGAGACGGGTAAAATTGCTAGTTGATACAAAGATCCGAATCAAGGATATATCCCCCAACGTCTAAGAATTTAATGTAGAATTACGGACCAAAAAGTGTCCTTTGAGAAGACTAATTGTCTTGTCAACTCAGTAGTAAACAGCCCAGTGAAATCATCCCTCTCCCTTCCTCCACAAAATGACTTGTAGACAGCAATCACGTAACGTGTTTAATATAAAGGGGGCATTTAAATATATAATGGTATTTCAGAAAACAACAAGAGCCGTCATATACACTGTATGGAAATTACTGTATGTATAGTTAGCTGGGTTTTCCGAAGTCAAAATAAAAATGGCGGACGGGATTTCTGTACAAGGTAGGTGTCATGTATTTTTGGTCACATACTATTGAATATGTTCTTTCATACAACTTGACGGATATCAGCGTGAAGGCAATTGGTTGGATAACCAATAAATATAGCCCACTTTTTACGAATTTGCCTTGTTTGACTGTAATGTTTGAATGAACACAGTGTCGTGTTGACCTTGAAATCCGAAGCGATATATTTTTAAAAATCGGTCTGTATTTCCAAATTCCTAATGTTCCTGTCAACAACACAGGGCTAGATGGGTGGAGAAATTGATATTCTTACCTGAAATGTTTCGACAGATCGTCTGTGTAGTCTACATTTGTTGTAATTGCACTTTGAAAATTCGCATGCTGTACAGCTGTGTGCAAACCGAAACTAACCCGGTGTACAGCTGGGTGAAACTGTTTTTCTGTATGTGTGGGTGCAATATCTAACCCGAAAACACTGTATGTTTGGGTTTTTCTGGATAAAATCAGATACATGATTCCGAAACTCTTTTGTGTTGAACTATCGAAATATATATTCCAAACTATCCAAACGATTTTCATTAAAGAGACATTTCACATATAATTTCTCATAAATTTCACCTTTTCTTTTATCTGAATGAACTGAATTTCTTATGAAAATTCTGAAAAGTTCAAACTAAAGTTTTGCGCCGTTTAAGAGACATATATTTAATCTTGAAATTAAACTCATTGATGGATGCCGCGGTTAAAATGTAAATGAAATTTGTCCTTTTCGTCTCAACTTTAAAGGCGTTTCTTTTACTTGTCAGCAACATTTTCAAACAACTGATAGCATTTTTTAAAAACGCATTAGAATAATCGACCTTGGCATCAAGACATACCTTTCAAAATGAACTAGCAATGTTATGTCTTTTTAGTGTGCTTCAGAAAACGTATGAAATCGATAATCTTACTTCAGTCTTTCTGTATATTTTTTTTCCATTATCGTTTTCGTTCTGTGGCACACCCAAAGTGAATATTCACACCATCTTTTTATAACTGGTATCGGACTATCCCACAAATGAAAATATACACATAAGTATATAATAACTAAATCAAGTATATTATGCTTTTTTTTTCAAAGTGTAATTACAACCAAAGTAAAATTACACAGACGATATATTGAAACATATCCCTTAAGCTTAACTACGGTATCAATTTCTGCACCCATCTAGTCGTGTGCTGTTTTCAGGAAAATTAGGCATTCATATCTGTTCATCAGGTAATAATTTTTCAAACATTTTAAAACTTGGTTAAATTGAACAGGTAGCCATTGTTAAAAGTGATAAAAAATATTGAAACTTTGTTATTTTCCAAAAAATATGTACACCTATTTGTCAAAATGAAACTGCGGATTCAATTAAAATACTTTTTGATGCTGTTTGTCAGTCATTATTTTAACTGTTTCAACATTCAATCACAATGCACTGATATAATGGGGTGACGCCATTATTCACCAAATTTGATATGGCTGTCGATTGTTGACATATTTGAACTATAGAACTGGGATTTTGACAATGAGTTTTTGATATAACAGAAGTAAAAATGTTATTTTACAAGAAGACATGATATGAATAAGGAAAATTATTTATTTTCATGGCTGTCATTTGTTAAATATAAGTAGACCGATACAAAGGGGTTCCAGGCTACTACGATCTTTCGATATGTGGCTATAAAACGGTAAATGTTTTTTGTACAAAATTGAAATATAGAATTAATGCTGTTGAACATAATATGCCAGTGGCGGATCCAGGATTTCGATGATGGGGGTTCAAATATATACGAATAAGGGCGTGGGGAAGTTACTGGTACATACATACACTTACTTTGTATATAATCTGTCAAGGCATATATTTGTGGTCAAACTATGTTCAACCTTATCATCCTTTACAATTTGAAGTAGATTACGGATGGAACAAATACTCATTCACTACCAATTTGGCACATTCGTTGCATCAAAACTGTTGTTTAATGGTAGCTCGAATGTGCTTTAGAAAACGTATGAAATCGATAATCTTACTTAAGTCTTTCTGTATATTTTTTTCCATTATCGTTTTCGTTCTGTGGCACACCCAAAGTGAATATTCACACCATCTGTTTATAACTGGTATCGGACTATCCCACAAATGAAAATATACACATAATTATATAATAACTAAATCAAGTATATCATGCTTTTTTTCAAAGTATAATTACAATCAAAGTAAAATTACACAGACGAAATATTGAAACATATCCCTTAAGCTTAACTACGGTATCAATTTCTGCACCCATCTAGTCGTGTGCTGTTTTCAGGAAAATTAGGCATTCAGAAATACGAGGGATGATCCAAAAGTAATGTCACAAACGTTGTTTTCGGTGATTTTATGAACGTATCGTTATGTATTTTAACATGCCGAAAGATTAATATTCATGTAATACATACACAAATTTTCATAAAATTTCGTGTAATATTACAAAAATAAACCACATTTGTATATGGCGCATTGGTGTCCAGCGCCGCACAACACGCAACGTCATTGACGTCAAAGTCTACTCCTTCTCAAAATATCGCCCTCCGTGTTTAATTCAACATTCGTGGCGTTCGGCCAACTTCATATATACATTTACAAACAAACACATCCAACAATTTTTGAATGCATTCCTTGAATCAATTTGTTCTCAGTTGGTTAAGGTCGACGTGATGAATTCCTCTTAAATCTAGCTTAAGATGCGGAATTAGCGCAAAGTCCCATGGACGTTGGCGTCATTCCGCCACTCCACATGTCTTCCGGCTCTTTTTTCATCTTCAAACGACTCGTCCTCACTCCCAAAAACGCTTGCACCAACGTAGACGAGACTCCGATTAACGGTTCGTTCTTTTAGGTTGAATTCATTGTTTCTGTTGCTTCAATCGGGTATTTTCAAATCATTTAGAAAATGTTCAGAATTGCACTTTGTGGGCTTTCATCCAATTCTGCCATTTTCCCGAATGCGAGTTACAAATTCAATGAGTCTTATTTAGTATTTCAAAGCACCGATTTTATTGCAACGTTCTAAAATCGTTTAGCAATATCGTGACCTCGCGTCAATCAAATTTAAGCTTAATTGCCGTTGTTTTTCTCTTGATATAAAGATAAAAACACAAAGTAAAAATAATTGTTAAACGCATATTCTAAGGCGTGCGGCGCACATGCGCGATACGGATCTTTTATAACATTTTATTTTCTCGGATACATAAAAAATATTCAAGTCATTGATAAAAACATATTCCTAATAGGATAAGTTTGAATGACAAGTCTTTACTTGTACAAGAATACGTCGAATAACCAAACTATAGACACTGTGACATTACTTTTGGATCATCCCTCGTACATTCCGTTTTTTAGCCTAACATTTTTTTTTTAATTTTTCAAAATCATAAAATTATTGAAATGATATGTGGTACATGTAATACTATTGTTATTTTTTTATCATATTTCCCACGTAATTAGGGGGAAGCTAACGTTGTTCAAGGTCATACAACTTTTAATATTATGTAGTTGAGTCATATTTCGTTACATCCGGCGTAACTGCCCCTTCCCCAGCGAGATTTAATTTGCGAACCAACCTTCTAAAATAGATATCATTTAATGAATAGATTAATGTAAAGTGCTATCTTGTTTCTTGTTTTGTTTTTGTTCACAATAGGTTTTGAATGTATCTATGTCAAGTTTACTTCCATGAGATACAATGTAGTTTCCTTTTTTTGTCAACATTATGATTATATATTTTACTCGAGCTACCATTAAACAACAGTTTTGATGCAACGAATGTGCCAAATTGGTAGTGAATGAGTATTTGTTCCATCCGTAATCTATTTCGAATTGTAAAGGATGATAAGGTCGAACATAGTTTGACCACAAATATATGCCTTGACAGATTATATACAAAGTAAGTGTATGTATGTACCAGTAACTTCCCCACGCCCTTATTCGTATATATTTGAACTCCTATCATCGAAATCCTGGATCCGCCACTGGCATATTATGTTCAACAGCATTAATTCTATATTTCAATTTTGTATAAAAAATATTTACCGTTTTATGGCCAGACATCGAAAGATCGTAGTAGCCTGGAACCCCTTTGTATCGGTCTACTTATATTTAACAAATGACAGCCATGAAAATAAATAATTTTCCTTATTCATATCATGTCTTCTTGTAAAATAACATTTTTACTTCTGTTATATCAAAAAATCATTGTCAAAATCCCAGTTCTTTAGTACAAATATGTCAACAATCGACAGCCATATCAAAATTGGTGAATAGTGGCGTCACCCCATTATATCAGTGTATTGTGATTGAATGTTGAAAAAGTTAAAATAATGACTGACAAACAGCATCAAAAAGTATTTTAATTGAATCCGCAGTTTCATTTTGACAAATAGGTGTACACATTTTTTTGGAAAGTAACAAAGTTTCAATATTTTTTATCACTTTTAACAATGGCTACCTGTTCAATTTAACCAAGTTTTAAAATGTTTGGATAATTATTACCTGATGCACAGATATGAAAGCCTAATTTTCCTGAAAACAGCACACGACTAGATGGGTGCAGAAATTTATACCGTAGTTAAGCTTAAGGGATATGTTTCAATATTTCGTTTGTGTAATTTTACTTTGGTTGTAATTACATTTTGAAAAAAAAACATGATGTACTTGATTTAGTTATTATATAATTGTGTGTATATTTTCATTTGTGGGATAGTCCGATACCAGTTATAAAAAGATGGTGTGAATATTCACTTTGGGTGTGCCACAGAACGAAAACGATAATGGAAAAAATATACAGAAAGACTGAAGTAAGATTATCGATTTCATATGTTTTCTGAAGCACACTAAAAAGGCATATAACATTGCTAGTTCATTTTGAAAGGTATGTCTTGATGCCAAGGTCGATTATTCTAATGCGTTTTTAAAAAATGCTATCAGTTGTTTGAAAATGTTGCTGATAAGTAAAAGAAACGCCTTTAAAGTTGAGACGAAAAGGACAAATTTCATTTACATTTTAACTGCGGCATCCATCAATGAGTTTAATTTCAAGATTAAATATATGTCTCTTAAACGGCGCAAAACTTTAGTTTGAACTTTTCAGAATTTTCATAAGAAATTCAGTTCATTCAGATAAAAGAAAAGGTGAAATTTATGAGAAATTATATGTGAAATGTCTCTTTAATGAAACTCGTTTGGATAGTTTGGATAATATATTTCGATAGTTCAACACAAAAGAGTTTCGGAATCATGTATCTGATTTTATCCAGAAAAACCCAAACATACAGTGTTTTCGGGTTAGATATTGCACCCACACATACAGAAAAACAGTTTCACCCAGCTGTACACCGGGTTAGTTTCGGTTTGCACACACCTGTACAGCATGCGAATTTTCAAAGTGTAATTACAACAAATGTAGACTACACAGACGATCTGTCGAAACATTTCAGGTAAGAATATCAATTTCTCCACCCATTTAGCCCAGTGTTGTTGACAGGAACATTAGGAATTCGGAAATACAGACCGATTTTTAAAAATATATCGCTTCGGATTTCAAGGTCAACACGACACTGTGTTCATTCAAACATTACAGTCAAACGAGGCAAATTCGTAAAAAGGGGGCTATATTTATTGGTTCTCCAACCAATTGCCTTCACGCTGATATCCGTCAAGTTGCATGAAAGAATATATTCAATAGTATGTGACCAAAAATACATGAGACCTACCTTGTACAAAAATCCCGTCCGCCATTTTTATTTTGACTTCGGAAAAACCAGCTAACTATACATACAGTAGTTTCCATACAGTGATATACGGATTATGCTCCCCGAATAAGTGTTTGTCACAAAAAATCTATCATAATTTCCCTTTTTCCATGACGCAGCCTCAAATTAAGAATCTGAGAACAAGGTCTCTAGGGATTGACCTCAGGAGTTCACATGGAAAGTTTCATTGACTTTGGTCCAAGGGTTGCTTGTACGGAAGGACAGCCGGATGGACGGTAGGACAGCGTGGCAACTATATGCTTTCACGAAAAATGTTCAGGGAGCATAATAACAATTTAGATTAAGAACGAATTCCATACATTGTAATAGCAATTAAGGAATCATTTAGTTTACCTCCAGCTGTTGTAATCGACATAAAGAGACTCTGTATCAGAACAGCCGTGGACCTCGAGGACTCGAACACACGCATGACTTCAACGTACATGACGCCGAGGCCGTACCCGATACCGTTGGATATAAGTTGTAAGAGACAACATACAAAAAGAATACAGGCTTTACGACTCCTTGACGCATCCTTTGGTCTTCTGAAATGGCAATATCCATCCTAAGCATAACACCCAAGAAACAGGCGGTAATCACAATGGCTTTACGACTCACGTTTCAACGCGAATATTGTCGTGGTCTTGCAATGGTATTCTGGAGCATGGCAAAATGTAACTTAATGCAAAAACGTAGAGTACTCGATGTTCTTGCATTTACAGAGACTCATGTCATAATGTAAGTTATAGTTTAATGTTGCGGTTTATTGTGCTACACGATTGAGAAATCCAATTCTGGTGAACAGCAATATTCGATACTCTCGTAAATCGCATATATGGCATAAACTGTATATAAAGTTTGCCAAATCAACATGTAGCGAGAATAGTCAAGCAATTGAATATGACATAATTATGTCAACACTCTATTATTGGTATGTGAGCAAAAATGTATTGTACAAAGTTTTCAGTTGATATGGTGTAAATTAAGAAAGGTATTGACAAACAAAATAAGTATAATTTCTTTTGTCTCTCAGTATATCTAAATGTTGTCGTCTGCAACCACTTTGAATTTGGACAACATTATGAGTTTGCCATATTGAATAGAGCTAAATAAG
This sequence comes from Fragum sueziense, assembly GCA_963680895.1. Lineage (NCBI taxonomy): Eukaryota > Metazoa > Mollusca > Bivalvia > Cardiida > Cardiidae > Fragum > Fragum sueziense. The sequence goes on from OY804608.1 coordinate 31,714,157, forward strand.
GTACATGTAAGACATAAAAATACTCACAATAGATTCTTCCTCTCTTTCTCCGAAGTATTTGGTAGTAGGAACGAAGTTTCTTCCTCTTTGTCTTTGGCAAGCATGGTTCATGAAATTACTAGCAGTGTTGTAACACTAACAATTAAAGAAATGAATAAAGTAAAATTCTAAATACTATAACACGCACAATCAACCGAAACACGGTGGGGAATAATGCCATACAATAAAAAAGACAAAGGCTAAAAATTGTAGAAAGTTTTCAATTACATGTAAATTGTAACTACATGAACGAGTTTTTACGTCAATATTATTTCTTAAGCCTTTGCGAACCTAAAAAAACGTGAATCGACGCTGTTATTTCAGAGGAAATGATGGACCGAGACGATTAGGTACAAAATATGATTGAAGGTTAAGGGGACATGACATTCCAATTTCCTTTTTTGAAAATATGTCTTTGTGCAAAGATTGATCATTCTAATGCGTATAAATGATATAAGAGTTTTGAAGTTGTTATTTATAAGCGAAAACACGCCTTAATAGTTGTGACAGAAATGATAAATTACATTTAAATCCGAACTGTTGTGGACAACAATTTGATTATTTTTAGCACAAAAAATATAACTTACTCGTAAACAGCGCAATACTTTGGCTTCGAGTTTTGAGATTTTTCATAACAAAATATGATAATTCAGCTAAAGATAAAAGTAACATTTATGAAAAAAAAATCTGAAATGCCACTTCAAGACAAAATTATGTACTTTTAGATTTTAAAGTACCTTATAATTTCCTTATGTCATCTCATATCCATATTGTACACAATGTATATGTGACCCGTCACGCTAAAAGGGACCTTATCCGAACTCCAAAAATCCAAATTTTGACAAACTTGTAAAACTCAGTATAGGTTAAACTGACATTTCAGAATTTTTTGTCATAAATTTTACTTTATTTTTATCTGAAAGAGCATATTTCCTTATGAAAATTCTGAAAATTTCAAGCCAAAATATTGCACCGTTTACGAGAAAGGTTATATTTTTGTGTTAAAATTGAACAAATTGTTGTGAACAACAGTTCGGATTTATATGCAATTTATCGATTATGTCTCAACTTAAAATGCGTGTTTCTCGCTTATTGGCAACAACTGTAAAAAACTAATATTATTTATACTCATTAAAATAACCAATCTTGGCATCAAGACATACTTTAAAAAATTGAAATTGGAATGAAATGTCCCTTTAAGCAGATCCCGTATGCGAAAAATGAACATAAAGTAAGATAAAGAAAACATTCCGGATTTAGAAATTTACATAAAAGTGAAAAGTGTCGGGCCTAGTCTGGCTGCGCGGACTGCGCAGACTGACTAGGTTTGATATTTTCACACATCCGATAAGGTTCCTTTTAGCGTGACGGGTGACATATTCCAAATGACGTAACAAAATTAATGCGCCATCACGATTTTGTCTGTTATGTGTGAAAACGATTATCCTTTACTAAACACTGTATTTTTGTTACGAGCCGATTAATAGAAGCTTTGTAAAGCACAGAGAGAAAATGAAAAATATGATAAATGATAATGATCAAAATTTTCACATTTCCTGTCAATATTTCCTGCCATTGTTATTTTTTTCCTACAAAAAAATATCCACGGTGTATAATCACGTGACTCAGCCCATATTCTCTTCTTCAAACGGAATTTAAATCGGTCCAGTGTTTACAAAATTATTGAAGATTTTCTGAAAATATTGCATCACGTGATTATCCACCGTGATATCATTGGCATTGAAAACAGACCCTGTTGACGTTTCACAGATAACATTTGAGCCAGGATCTGGAAATAAAGTCCCTTATAGCAATTGAGACGACCATGTTTCAAGATCAGCATGTACCTAAGAGCATTCTGATCAGGACCAAGGCTGCTCTCTTACAGTTGCTACAAGTCATTTGGGGACAGCATGTATCCTGATCTGACCGTGCGTATACCAGGTTGTTCTCAAATGCAAAAAGAGACGTTTTTCAGATCCTGGCTCATTTGAAATAATGTAAGTAATCTCAATCTGTCCATACGTGTTCAACCAGAAAGTAACTGTTACATATTTTGAAGAGCAATCTAAAATGAAACCATGTCTATATTGTATACAAAGAATCTATTTTTGGCCTTTTAAAGAAAGCCCGTTGTTGTTTCACATTAAAATAGTTCAGTTTCATCAATCTTAATTTCTATCGTAGATTTAACAACATCAGGTTAACTTTTTTTCAGGGTGCGTTCTAACAATATCTCCAATTTTTAAACAATTATCTGCTTCCGTACAAAGGTCAGGAATTGTATAAATGGATGTGCACAGTTTGTAATAAAGAGACTTATATTGGAATTGCTGTTATTTCTTGGACTTTTGTCTTAAGAGTCAATTTAAAAGAGACTTTATTTATCGCTTTAAAATTGACTCATTACAAAATGATAATGATTTTTGGAACAAAAATATTTCTAGATTTTGAATGATAAATGTGCTACATGTAAAGGTTTAGTGTCGATATCGATTCACAAAACAATCTGACCAAGACCTACTTCACTTCGTTGCAAAACCAATTTTCTTAAAAGAAAATATCGCTTATTAGTTATCTTTACAATGAATCTAATCTGGCCTTATAAACAAACCCAGTCGTCGTTTCACGAATAACAACAGTCATTTCAGTTTCACAAAACATAATTTCTATCGTAGATTTCACAACATCAGGCCATCCTTTTTCAGGCGGAGTTCTAACTATCTCTCCAATCTTGACATAATTGGCTTTTTCCGTGCAATAGCCAGGGTCAGTATCGATGAATGTGTACTGTTTGGTTTGAACTGACTTTTACATATTTTTAATATGAAAAATCCTTTTCTTACGAGTCAATTTGAAAACGATAAAAACAAGGTCAATTCATTAAACCTTATGATGGAGATCAATTTTACTTCTCTACAAAAAGAAGTTATCGTTAATACATCATTCCTGATTAGTTATCTTTTACAGAGAATCTAATCTGGCCTTATAAACAAATCCAGTCGTCGTTTCACGAATAACAACCGTCATTTCAGTTTCGCCAAACTTGATTTCTATCGTAGATTTCACAACATCAGGCCAACCTTTCTCAGGAGGCGTCCTCACTATCTCTCCAATCTTCACACAATTTTCTTCCTCCGTACAATAGTCAGGATCTGTCTCGATGGATGCGTACAGTTTGGTATAAAGAGGCTTACATGGGTATTTGTTGTTATTTCTAGGACTTTTATGTTATGATGCAATTAAAAAGCGATAAAAACAAAATATTTGATTATCGCTTTTATATTGACTTATTAGAAAATGATAGTTGTTTTTCGAAACAAAAATCTTTCTCGATTTTGAATGATGATTGTGCTACATGTTAAAATTTAATGTCGATTCATAAAACAATCTGACGAAGACCATTTTTATTTAATTGCAAACATAATTTTCTTAAAAGAAAACATCACCTTTTAGCTATCTTTTACAAAGTATCTAATCTTGCCTTATAAACAAATCCAGTCGTCGTTTCACGAATAACAACAGTCATCTCAGTTTCACCAAACTTGATTTCAATTATAGATATCACAATATCAGGCCAACCTTTTTCAGGAGGCGTTCGAACTATTTCTCCAATCTTTACATACTTGTCTTTTTCCGTGCAATAGTCAGGGTCAGTATCGATAGATGTGTACACTTTGGTTTGACTTTTACATATTTTTAATATGAAATAATGTTTTTTCTTACGAGTCAATTTGAAAGCGATAAAAACAAGGTCAATTCGTAAAACTTTATGATGGAGATCAATTTGACTTCACTACAAACAGAAGTTATCGTTAAAACATCATTACTTTTTAGTTATCTTTTACAAAGAATCTAATCTGGCCCTATAAACAAACCCAGTCGTCGTTTCACGAATAACAACAGTCATCTCAGTTTCACCAAACTTGATTTCTATCGTAGATTTCACAACATCAGGCCAGCCTTTTTCAGGAGGTGTTCTAACTATCTCTCCAATCTTGACACAATTGTCTTCTTCCGTACAATAGTCAGGATCTGTCTCGATGGATGCGTAAAGCTTGGTATAAAGAGGCAGGAATTTACTGTTAGGTCTATTCAAGGCACTTGTCCTGTGAATTGTGAATACTTCGCCCCACTTCACGGACTGTCCAATCTCAGCTAGTTTTTCAAACACACCATCGCAATATGTTTCTCCGTTTCTCTCGGCTTTCAGGTCAACTGGGTCTTCGTCTGGAATATAAAATAGCCTTGATATGTAAAGGGGACTCTTTAACCCTTTACCAAACGACAATATTTTGGGCTGTTCCAAATTCAAAGATGTTGCAGACAACATTTTTTTATGTGTATGACATTTAAAATCTTTAGGATTTTTTGGTAGAAAACATTGCGGGAAATGAAGAAATTGCTTTTCACAAGCAATATCTTCATTTTCCACAATACTTTCTGAAGCCTTTTTTTTATTTTTGGGAGTCAAAAAGAGTTAATGTGTAGTAATGCGTTAATCTCGGTTTCTCCATTTCTCTCGGCTTTCAGGTCAACTGGGTCTTCGTCTGAAACAGATTGTATTCGATTCGTCATTAACCCATTAGCAGACCGTATACCTTTATACTTGTCATAATTAAAAAAAAATATGAGACGGCAGTTTCTGGTTTAAAAAAGTTTATATGTTAAGGCCTTTCTAGTATAAAGTGTCGTAGTAAATGAAGAAATAGCTTTTCACAAACAATTTCCCTCAATGTCCACAATATTTGCCAAGGCTTGATCTTTTTGGGGCATCAAAAAGAAAGAGAAATAATGTGAAAATTGGTAAAATACCTTGCACTTTGTTCAAGTACGTTGATGTCCGTGACATATCATAATGGATGGAATACTATGATTATCTACCTTTGCCCAAACCATAATTAAATAAGTCATGATCCGAAAAAGCAACATGAATACATTTGAAGGTACATGATACTTTTGTTTTGCTCAAAGAGAAAATTTAAAATGTACTTTCTTCGAAGGTTTGTCTACAAATCTACCTGATGACGCAATACAACATATTCGGAAAACTGCTCTCTTGGCAACATTTGTGACCCGTCAGGTTTAAAGGGACCTTATCCGAACTCCAAAAACCCAGAGCTTCACAAAGTTGTCAGACTCGGCACAGGTCAACCAGATCCCGTATACGACAAATGAACATATAGTAAGATAGGGAAAACATTCCTGAATTAGAAAATTACATAAAATTGAAAAATGTAGGCCCTAGTCTTGCTTTGCGGACTGCGCAGACTGACTAGGGTCAATATTTTTCACAAAACCCATACGGTCCCTTTTAGCGTGACGGGTCACATTTGTATCTTTCAATGTTTGATATTATTTGGCGACAAGTAATTATCTTATATAAATCGGGCGTTTGTCAAGATTGGTTCTACTAAAGATGAAAAAATACCTTCATAGAATGGTTTCCGTGCATAGCTCACACCGTACGTATACCTAGCTATTCTCTCTGTTATCCTTTCAGGGTCATGACCCATCAGCACGGCTCCCTGAAAATCATCGTATAAGAGTACATCGTGTTTCGACAAAGGCATTGGTGGCCTTATCACAAGGCATCAGAAACGCGAAAAGGCTTGTTTCGCTCATGGCACAAAAAAAACTAGCACTACGGGGTATTTGTTGACACAAAAAGCAAGTTTTTGTATTTCCATGCGTTCTAATAAACTTAAAGTTATGAAGTTAAACACATTAGTGTAAATGATCAATTAAAAATATTTTACACAATTATAATATCAAAATTAAGGTATCCAAACCCTCAAAAGCAACAAAGAGCCGGAGGCAAAATTTGAAAAGTGCCAATAATTCCTTAATTGGGTTACGTTTCAATTTCAAATACAAACATAAGCATTTTGTACGGTTTAGAATTTTGAATTAAAGCACACTTATAGAAATATTTGACAAAAAGGTTCAAACTACCTCCCTTGCATATGGAAATAGAGTAAAAAAATATTTGCACTTTTTTTCTTCTTGAAGCACAATCTTGAAATCCGGCACGGTGAATCAACTTATGTGAAGTGTATTTACAAGTGTGTTATTTCCTACGGCTAGAAAGTGCTGATTTTTTAGGGTCTGTAAACCTTAATACACAACGACATATTACCTTAAGTATTGCTATCCCCGGATCGCCAGGAGTAATGATCAAGCTATCAGGAAACTCTGTCTCGATCGCTCGTATGATATGCGAACATTTGGCAAACCCTCCGACAAGCACAATCGTGTCTACATCGTGAAGACGCTTGTCAAGTTTCATCTCCTTAATATAGGTGACGATACCCTCCACTGCGTACTTGAACAGTAATTCAATCATGTGGCCTTGGAAGAAAAACAATGCCAGTTTATTCATTATTTGCAGCGTGTCATAAATTTGGTTAACCCCTTCCAAAGGAGTAAATATACTCAGTTCCATAAATAAGTGTGCACTTTCTTTTGTATTATTTCTTCCCTCATTTTTCATTAAAAATAAAAGAGTTTGATATGAAATTGTAGCTTATAGTTTCAACTAAATGTCTGACATTTAAAATTTGGGCAAGATGACGATTTATGTTCGTTTTCCTAAGGTTAAACGAAGGAGGTACGAAAATAAAAGTTGCAAAAGTACACAAAACTGGTCAAATTAGAATTATGTCCATCTTCATACCATTTAATATTGAACTTAATGTTAATTTCTTAACAGAAGCAATGTTGGTGTTCTTCCCTGGCCATCTTTGGCATAAATTTAGATCAAATTTAACATGTGTGGGATCATTTAGGAGAGAACGTTTGATAACAACGAAACATCAGCAATCTCCAGGATTTTGCTATTTCACTTCCCCATGTATGAAATAACATTCTAAATGCAGTGTTGTTGCGATGTTTGAGATCCATGCGACCGTCACATAATCCAGTGTATCGACAGCATATGTGGCCATTCAAGATATTAAAAAACAACTCCAATTAACTTTCTCTAATCAAAATTTAAATGTGACCAGTTTTTGTGTACTTTTGCAACTTTTATTTTATAACACCTCCATTTAGAGTAAGAAAAATAAACTAAAATGGCCTCATTGTCAACATTTAAAGAGTATGGCATTTTTTTCAATCTCTTAACTTCAATATGATAACAAACTGTTTTGTTTTAATTAAGAATCGAAAGAGAAATGAAACGAAATAAAGTGCACACTTATTTATGGAATTGACTATATTTTACTTTGCCGCAGCACAATGGATATTTGAAAAGGTGGTAATTTTGTAGCATACACCTTAACAGCATACAAGGGGGGACAAAAAATGCAGAAGAAGCTTCTATCGGCATTTTCTTCTTTGTTTCGATTTGTTTCCTAATTAGTTTCTGTTTTGGACGTCTAAACAAGGTCTTGTTTAGGAAATGGAAGAGGCCTTAAAATCTCTTAAAACTGTAGTGCTTAAAGGAATTAGCAAGTTTATGACTTGTAAATTATTACTGCACATAAGCATTGCACCATTAAATGCATTCAAATGAGATGAAAGTTCAAAAGAGGTATGGATTGTTTTCGCAAAAAAAGCATGATCATAGATTTAAACTTTTTCACGCAATATTTTAAAACGTAAATTATATATGTAAATTATACACGTATGAACCATCTTCAGAATAATTTCTTCTTGGGACTGGCAAATATGGCAACGGGTGAATTTCATTTGCCATGGAAGTTCAACTCACCGTCAAACATTAGTTTATCTCCTCTGACTTTCACATTTTCAGCATGTACGCTTTGTTGTACAGCTTCTTCTATAGTCATTTTGTATCTGTCAACTAGCAGATTCAGTAATGATTCAGGCAGAGAGAACACGATGTTGCTGGAGTAGTCGATTGGCAGACGCTTCTTGGATTCGAATTCTCTCTGTAAATTGCAGAAACACAAAGTATAAGTAAAACGTGTACATCCTGGTTATAATTCTCGATAGAAAATATCGTTCAAACGCCAAGACTAAAATAGTCGTTTGACAATTCAATCTAATAATCATTTTAAGATATATCACTCATTGGTGAGAAGGTCTTGCAATGTTTATGGAAGTCGCTTAGCATATCATTAAATACAGACCCGGATGCAGATAACACTTAAATCACTTTGTAAAAATAAATGATTTGCGGATCCAGACATTTTTCCAGAGGGAGGCGTGTTTTCAGCGGGCCCGACTGAATTGGCGCATGATGATATCATAAAACAGATCACTATGATAAGACCACTTTTATCAGTTCGAGTTGGCATGAGACCCCGAAACCGATCCCTGCCTGATAATGCTTCAGAAGGTGTAATACAATTCACATACCATAAAGACCACATAATCTGCTCTGTAATCTTGGAAGAAGTCTAACATAGGTTCGGCTCCTACAATCTCCGCCAGTATCTTGTTAAATTGTTCATCAATATTGTTCCCACCAAGTGCGTCTCCAACAGCTCTGTGTATCTCCTTCAGGTTACGACCGTTCTCTAACACCTCATGAGCTGACATATCAGCTGTACCACCTTGAATATTGAAATAGCGATGAAGCTATTGAAATCGTGTAAGAAAGTATCAACAAGATGCCAAACATGTGGATTGGTGTATCTCTGTCAAGTTACACCCGTCCTCTAAAACATTGTGAGCTGACATGTCCGCGATACCATCTTAAACATACAATATAGTTATGAAATTAAGGGGCAATTACTTACCTTACTTCTTTCACAAAACATTTGCTGCTTTCATTCTTTAAGAAAGATTTTTATCAGAAGAAAATTTCATTAAAGGCCTTCAAAATTATACGCCATTCATTCCCTTTTAATTCTTATTCTAATATCAAATGATCTTCCAAACTTGATATGAAAAAGGAAAAAGCTAAACACATCATTTCGATCTTTTGGCTCGCGTTTACAATAATCATTGTAAGTTCCGTCAGCCTTAAAAAATACATTTTAAGTAACGAATGCGCGTGTGCTTTGGTGAAAATGAACTTATATGGATATACAATCGAGCGAATAAAGCCCAATACATTACTTAACCTGGACATTCGCTATTTGTACGGGCATGTACAATTGCGGTCATATTTACCTCCTAAATCTAGCAGTATATACTTTTTACCCGGACCCATTGGATTCCCATTCTTCTTGCCACTGATCACGCGCAGACTGTTTGGTTCCTGGGTTTTGCAGTACAGGGAACCAGCCTCAGGCTCCAAAACTAACGTGAGATTGTCTCCCTTTATACCCGCCTGAAAGAAACAAAAAAAAATAGGATTTCAGCAAAATGCGAAAATTTATGGTCGTGCAGCCCTTACGTATGACAGAGATCATCTCAACCCATTGACCCACTGGGAAAAACCCTTTCGTGCTCTTGACTACATCGGCGCTCTTGAAACACCATTTAATGAGAAAAACACATAAATTGTACCAGGAAAACTGTAATATAGTGGAGGAAAAAGCTCGTCATTAGCAAATGACATTTTTAAGTGTTTTCCAAAGCATTCTAAAAAAATCATAAATGTCGCCGAAACCTGGTTTTATTTGGGAAAAGGTCTTTACGCCTGAAACATCTAACTTTTAATGTCATTATAATCTTATCGTTTAAGTTAGTTTAAGATTAAACCGTATCCAATTGACGTTTTACAAATTGTATTCACATTAACGGCGGCTTCTCTCATAAACTGTTTCGCAGCGTCTGACCAGATTGCCGGAACGGTCACCACCCACGTGACGTCATCATCTTTTAACGTCGGTTGTTTGGCGTTTACGTCTTGTAGCAGCATTTTCTTCATGTGAGAAATAGCAAGTGTGAATATGTCTAACGCTTTCATCTGCTTGCCGTCAACGTCTGATAGCAACGTTTCTCTTCGTAAATCCTGCAAAAAAGTATATAGACAATTGACGAATTGCGTTTACAAACAATTCTTCTCCACGAGCAAACCAGTGGAACTTTGTCACGGCGGAGATCGTGTCTTACGAGATGGATAATAACTACGGCAAAATATGCCCCACTTCTGGTAAGAAATTGATCTTACCTGACCAGAAAACGAAATGATAACAACTACGGCCAAATTAGCCACGCATCAGGTCTGAAATTTTGCGATAATTACTTTCTTATTTCTGCGTGAACTTTCAAGCGATTAGTTGCATGTATATTGCGTTTTTATTTACCTGAAAGGGTGTGGCTAAGCCAAAAGGTTATTCGACGAGTTTACTTCTCGATACCTTGGTTAACATAAGGGAAAAACGTGCGGCACGAGCATGAAAACATTTCGAAATTGAAAGACTGTGCGATTGTAAAACGTGTTATTAAAAAATCTCGTAAATACAGCTTGATTCAAGCTGCAGTTACAATAATGTGCAATAACACCGACGATTTACCGCTAATTGAAAACGCTATTTCTCCTCAATCTTCAATGTAATAACCGTTTACTAGGCTCCGCCCTGTCTCCCGAAAAAAAATCAGAATATACCCCGTCTTACTAAGCTATTTTCTCAAACTTTGAAAACTCCTTGTACTTTTCCCAAAAATTGATGATAACCGACAAGAATAGCCATGTGATTTTTTGTCGTTTGTCTTGTCGGTTAGGCTCATTTTTTGGAAATAAATAAATCATTTATATCTTAGAAAAGCGCTCAGTAACGCGGGGTTTGTGCAGCAAACCCTTTGAATTTGACAAAGAAATAAAAAAGTTATTGCGAAATTTTTTACCAGAATAGAGAACATTTTGCCTGTAGTTGCTATCCATCCCATGACGCACGGTCTACATCGTGTTTGTACCATTATAGAAAGGAAGACAATGTTTAAAAGTGAGCACATGTACCTTATGTACCTCCAAAAGAGCGTATTCTTCCTCCGCGGCGCAACCGCACGAGCGGATTTTATTTTATTTCTGTCGAAAGGAAATTAAAAACATAGGGTTGACTTTCAAATACAAATTTATCTTTGAAGTATTCTGATATAAATTGATATGATACTATACAAAAAATTCAAAGCTCTAGGTCAAACAGTTTGGGAGAAGTTTGTCAAAGATTTCCCTGTTTGTCTCTTGAAATGTGAATTGTTTCAAAATAATTTCATCAACCGGTACATCGCTGCTTTTCAACCAAAAAAAAAACTCGTAACTTGCTTAAAACAAGCTACAGTAATGAAGATTTTGATAAAAAGCGAAGACATGTACATTATAATTATTTGTTTCATTTTGAAGTTGCGAAAGTAGTACCAGTCTTTAAAGACTTCGCCGTCCACAAGTAGTGCGTATTCTTCCTCAAGTGCATTTTTCCATCAAAGAAATTCATGTCCAAATTATAAGGTAATCGACCGGTACATCGCTGCGTTTCAACAAAAACCTCAAACCAAGCTTCAGTTAAGAGACTTTTGTTGAAAAGCGAAGACATGTTTACCTTATTTTTGTAGAGTTTCATTTTGAAGTTCCGAAAGTAGTACCAGTCTTTGAACACTTCCCCGTCTACAAGTAGAGCGTATTCTTCCTCCGCGGCGTAACCGAACGAATGAAACTGTCCGTCAGGGTGCAACAAAACCTGCAAAAAACAAAAACATCAAAATATAGCAGGCTTATAGGACAACGACCTGTGAATGACAAACCCAAAGCTGTCATTCCATCCGTCCATTCTAGATTGTGTTTCCAGTATTTATTAATTGCGAATCTATAATGGTTCTTAATCGGAAGTAATTGTTGTATATTGCAGATCAGTAGGCCTATCTTTGATTTTAAATAATGCCTTTTTCTATTAAACCTGAAAGCATTTTGAAACAAAGCCAACATATTTTCATATCAAACTAAATAATTTAACACATCCTTATTGTGGTTGGAGCTTTGGTGGTGGGTTCAAGCAGGCCTTGTGCTCGCCATTTATTCGTGTATATCACATCACGTGTAGACTCGAATGAGTACGCATAGCCCGAATAACTCGTGCCGAAATCTATCATAGCTACATGCTTGTGAAAGAGTTAGATATATAGTCAGTGTTATTGCAAAACCTCGTAACTCCAACTTGATTAAAGCTGATCTACGAGATTTTGCGATAACACCGACGATGTCCTTACGGTTGTTGGGGCTTTGGTCGTTGGTTCGAGCAGTCCCTGTGCTCGCCATTCATTCGTGTATATCACGTCAGGTGCAGATTCGAATGAGTATGCATAGCCCGAGTCACTGGTGGTGAACTCGGCCAAAGCATTGGATTTTTTTTCGCGATCATAGTATTCCGTCGGTGTTGTTATAAAATATCGTAACTACGGCTTCGATTAAGCCGTAGTTACGAGATTTTATAACAACAGCGACGGTTTGTCAATACATATCGGTAAACCCGGTCTATTTTTAGAACAAATTCATTGTTATTAGAAAAACTATCCAATCAGATTTTTAAACTCACATTTAAACGCAAAATATCTGTACCTTGTTGTAGAGAAAAACTTCCATCGCTTTGGCCGAGTTCACCACCAGTGAGGCATAGCCCGAAAAATTCGTGCCGAAATCTATGGCAGCTAGATGTTACGAAAAATGTGAAAAATAAATAAAATGGCCTTACGGTGGTTGGCGCTTTGGTTGTAGGTTCGAGAAGTCCCTGTGCTCGCCATTCATTCGTGTATATCACGTCAGGTGCAGATTCGAATGAATATGCATAGCCCGAGTAACTCGTGCCGAAATCTATTGCAGCCACCACTCTATCTACCTTCGATCGCTGAAAGTTAGGAGGTCGTTAATTCTAATCAATAAGAGAATGTCATTGTTTAGCCCTTTCCGGACCAAAGTAGTGTTAGTCGTTGAAGAAATGACTCGTAACATTTTTTGTTTATTTCTTTACTTTATCAATCTTTCATTCCATGATAAATAAGGGATAACCAGAATGTTTGCTGCCAATGTTTATATTCTAAGATTGTATTTTACTTTGTGATTACAATATGTGACCTTTTTTTATCAAATCAACTACCTATAGTTCCTTGTATAATTGAAATAATAAAACTCAGCAGTTGAAAATATTTATTATCCCTGCATTTTTTTCTCGGTTTTTTTTTTTTTTTTTTTTTTTTTTTTTGTGTGGTGGTGGTAGTGGTTTGGGGGGGGGGTATTCTTTAACAGGAAATGCTCAAATTTCCACCATCAGCCTTTGAAAAAAAAACTTACAAAATGTCATTCAAAAAATGGTTGTTGGTTTTGTTTCTTACCTTTTTAGGATCAAAATATATAGTCACACCTCGAGTTAAAGCCTCGTATCTTTTTAGCATTTCTATGGCAAACAAGTCCTCGGGTTTGCTTTCTGAAAAGGTAATCATTTATTCCGTTAACCCTTTCCCAAACAAGACCTGTTTTGACGTCCCTTACAGAAATGACTTGGGAAAACATTGAGAAAAAAGAAGAAACTGCTGATGACCAGCAGTTTCTCCTTTTGTCTCAATATTTTCTCTGTTATTTTGTTCACAAATTCAACCTTTATCAACATCCATTTTGTCATCTCCAGTGGCTTTTGAAATGGATCACCCTAAAGTTATATCGTTTGGGAAAGGGTTAAAACATTTAAAAACAATGTCCTTTCTGACGACCAACAAGATGACTTTGTGGAAAAAGGAGATTTGCTTGTGACAAGCACTTTCTCCATTTTCCACAATATTTTCTATCCAGACTGGCCCGGTGATTAGGCGTTTCATTCATTTGAGAAAGTGTGGGCAAGTCTGATTTTTTTCCATTTAGTAATGGGTGAGGTTAACCTTTTTCCACAAGAGATGCTCTCTCGAATAATGAACGATTTTATCCAGTTAACCGTGACGTAATTTCGGACAAATAATGGTATCTCGTAGGTGTTGTTATAAAATCAGCGTAACTACGACTTGAATGAAGCCGTAGTTACGAGATTTTACAATGTTAGCACTGACAGTTTATCAATACATAAGGGCAACCCCAGTCTATTTTAGCACACAATTTATTGGTAGCCCAGCCTTGAGCTGGGCTACCTTTGTAACGATTTTAAAATATTAACATGCAGAGTTAGGGAGGCGATTATTGTAAGAATTGTTAGACATATTTGTTGAAACTGGTTAAATTGTACGTTGATAATGATTGTTACATTAACAACATGTTTGTTTTATATGCTTACACCATTTACGAGGAAATACAATGCATAAAACTTGCATTTGTATACTTTTTTAATTTCCCCCAGATGCGAATTACTAACCGCTTAATCATGTGACCGGATCGGTCCATAGAAATACCGAAATACACGAAGAACTATAACACATCATGTTAACTATTGTTGTTTTTGCTTAATAACAGCAAGAAGAGAATTTTGTATGAAGTTTTGAATAAATAACGGTAATATATATTCGCTATGAACTGATCCATTCTAAAATCGATACTGTAAATGTGTTTAGGTATTTACTAATGTGTTTCGTTATTTCTATGGACCAACTCAGGGGCGATAACCAATCTAATCTGATAAATACTACTATATTTCAATTTTGTTTTAGTTTTCTATGACACAAGTGCCGCTGTGGTCTAATGGATAGAGTGTTAGGCATGGCATACCAAAGCCTGAACACTTTTTTTCCATAGGTTCGAGACCCACTCACGCTAGATTCTTTTTTTTTCCTTTTTGTATATTTTTAAATAAATAAGAAAGTGTTCATGAATTCTTCAAATACGCTTTACTTTTTTTTATTGGCAGCCGAGCCATGAGCTATGTGATATGCCCGTGTAGAGTTTGTTAGGCGACCATTGTACGAATGTGCGACCTATTTGTTGAAAATGGTTGAAATATATGTCGATAAGGATTATTAAATTAAAAGCACATTTTTTTTTTTGACATGTTAAGACATTCACGAGGAAATATACTGCATAAAATATGAATTTGTTTATTGTTTCATATCCTTCAATTTCGATAGGGACAAATCCAAATTGTGTAAATACTTTAAACTTTTATAAGCCACATATTATGTAAAAGCTTGAGTGGTACAGTGGTTACGACACCGGACAAAGAGTTCATCATAGCTTATATGTCATGGGTTCAAGTCTCGCTAGCGCTCGATTTTTTTTTTCATACTTTTTTTTACATATTTTTTTTTCGTTGTTTTAGTTCAGCTGCTGATCATGAGTAATTCATTGAGCATTCAAAACATGATTGTTTCTGTAAACTTAAATTTTGTATTTTATCTGTTTCTGTAAACTTAAATTTTGTATTTTATCGAATGCTATGGTATGATTATTTCATACTCAAGTCAGTGAATGTAAGCCCTTTAAGATTTTTCTAAACAAGCTTTGGATTTTAAGCTTCATAAAGGAAAAGGCTTGGACAACATAGAGGCGAAAGAAAAAATGCTGGTAACCAGGGGCCTGTATTATCAACGATCTTACGACCACGATTTGTGTAAACTGTGTTATAAAACATCTGATTGCACGAGAAATCAGATTGGGCCAATCAGGTTTTCTGTTTCAATTAATTACGCAAAAACAAATCGTACGATCGTTGATAATACTGCGTTATTGGGTCAGGCACACATCAGTAATGGCGACGTCCATTGCGCTGATATTTCAACAAGGGTAAAGAACAAAGGTCTTTAATTTTGTGAGCAGGGAAGGGTCATACGAACAGTAGATAGGTTTCGGTATATTTTTATTTCTAGCAATAAAAGTTTTACATGACCTCAACGCTAACCCGAGAAAAAACAGTTTTAAATTATGTACATGAAAACTATATGAAGGCAATTTGGATGGCCATTTATCAGAAAGTCCGATTACCTCAGTGGGTAGAGCGTATGATTAGTGTTCTAGAGGTTTCTAGTTCTAATCCCAAGCGTGAAATATATTTTATTCACTCCCGCTTTCTTTCTACATTTTTCATACCAAATGGTTCAAGAGATTGCAAAGACGTAATAAAAACACAATTACCAATTATGTTTTAATTGCATCTTAGTGATTTCTAGAATAGTTTGGTTTGAGAAAATGTATTAAAACAAAAAGTAGAAGAAAAAAATTTACCCATCGAGGGATTCGATCCCTGGTCCTCTTGAATACAAGTCAGACGCTCTACCACTGAGCTAATCGGACCTCTGGGAAATAAAATCATCCAAATTGCCTTTATATAGTTTTCATGTACATAATTTGAAACCGTTTTATTTCGGGTTAGAGTTGAGGTCATGTAAAAGTTTTATTGCTAGTATTAAGAATATACCGAAACCTATCTACTCTTCTAATGACCCTTCCCTGCTCACAAAATTAAACAACTTTGCTCTTTATCTTTGTAATTAAATTACCCCACTGGGAGTGGCCATTTTTAGAGAATGCCTGACGTACTAAAATACATAGTACGACAGGGAACCAGACTAATACGGACCCCTGCATTTTTTTCTGTTTGCCAAAATATTTCCATGGTATGTTGAACATCTTTATCAACTCAAAACTTAAATTTTGCTATTTGGGAAATGATTATATCAGTTTAAACCAGAATGCTTCAAAGGGTCACGCGACAAGATAAAACGCGGAATGACGCCTTTGCAGTCGCGGTAGCGACCTGGAAATTGCTTTTGGTCGAGCTTGAAATTCTTTTTTTTTTTTCAAAATATTTGCTGCGTTTACAAGTATTTGATATTGACGTTAGATAAATGTGAATTCATATTACGGCCACCAAGTTATTGTAATAACAATCTCCATTTCGGCGCCATCAGCTCCATTTCTCCGATATAGCTAAATAAGTCTCATTGTGAACTTTAGGGAAAAAAGACTCGATTGACCATATGGTTGACATTATTAGCAAGCAAATAGTCAAACATGGATCCTCATCGGCTAGTGCATACATACCGTCTGATCAACACCCATGATTAGCTCTCAAAGCTTCTTCACAACATGTAGTAGATTCAAACTGACAGAATGTCGTTTAGTATTTTTTTCATGTTTTAAAATCATTTGCCACACCAATTTGTTTTGCTACCGGGTACATCAAGAATATAACTGATGTAAGATATAAATATAAGATATATAGCAGACAATGTATAAAAAGCAGTGTTTATGGATGACCTATACTTATTTACTTCGTCTTGCTCAAGCTATGGTTACAGAATGTACCATGTCCAAAACAAGATAGATCGCGTATTGACACCCCTAACAAGTAAAATAAGGGATATAATAATAGTGAGAAAATATGTGGGATCTGAGAAATCCAGATATATTCAGAAATGTTTTATTTTCTACTAATATTTGTATACTATGACATACACTTTTGACATGGATTGTCTTTGTCTTGAACATTGAAAATGAAACTGTCGGATTCTTGCCACTTGCTAAATGATTTAGTCCACAAATTTAGTCAAACAAACAAACAAACAACATTATTACCACTGCCAATTTGAGCTGAACCTATCAAAGTCTCAACGTTTGTAATAGCATACTGGTACGCCAAATCGAATGCATAAATCAAGGCCATATCACGACTAAACATTTGTATCACAGAAACTTAATTTTAAAGATTTGTTTTACCCATTCTACACACATAGTTCTTATTCGATCTGACCTAAACAACGGCAATTAGTGCCTGTTCCCATCATTTTCAAGTAGACACCATGCAGAAACTTTTTGAATTATTGCTGGCCAAAAGATTCTGGGCTACTTTGGATGCTATGCATCAAAAATTTGTCTTGTTGCTTTTGGAAAGCTGTTGCATATTTAACAATTTGATAATGGTTATTATTGTATATGTATTTAAAGGGACATTTCATTCCGATTTCATTTTTTAAAGTATGTCTTGATGCAAAAATTGGTTATTCTAATGGGTAGAAATGCTATCAGTTTTTTTTAAGATGTTATTAATGAGCCAATTCTACGCCTTTAAAGTTGAGACAGAAATTACGAATTCCATATAAATCTTAATTGTTGTCCACAACATTTTGTTTAATTTTAGCACAAAAATATATATTTCTCGTAAACAGTGCGATATTTTGGCTTGTAATTTTCAGAATTTCCATAAGAAAATAAGCTCTCCCAAATAAAAATAAAAGTAAAACATGAAAAAAATGTGAAATGTCACTTTAATATTTGCATAACACATTGAGATAAATTCATTTAGAAAATGTAAGAGAAAAGGAAGAACATTCCAAGTATCCGTCTTTTCTTTTCTTCTCCGAATGCTTTCTGAAATTGTACGTGTTAGGAAGGGTATTCTTTTCCCAAGCAAGATCTAGGTTTGACGTCCCTACTAGAAAAGACTTGAAAAACATTGAAGCTATATAATGAAATGTTTCATAACCAGCATCTACAGTTTTACTGTCTTAAAGTAGTCCACCCCTAATTTGATTCGTGCGTCGTCGGAAATATTCGGGCGACGTCGAAAACATTCGGCGGTGGAACTCTCCACCGCCGAATATTTACGACCTGGCCTGAATATTTTCGGATACGTAACGACACCTATCGAAAAAAAGCCAATGCTGTATAAATCTCAAAGTGGCCACATTACGGGTATTCTACCTTAACCCTTTCCAAAACAAGAAAAGGTTTTGACGCCCCTAAAAGAAATAATTTGGGAAACATTGAGACAAAAGAAGAAACTGCTGATAACCAGCAGTTTCTCCTTTTGTCTCAATATTTTCTGTACTACCGGGGTCAATGGAATTGACCACGGCTTACGGTATTGTGGGCGTATAGTTTAGAGCGATTTTGTTACTTTGTGAGTTTGGCTCAAGCTGTCTTAGCCTCGTTTTGAGCTCCTTCCGGCAATCGGATTTCTCGGTAGTATTTTTGCCGGGCTTTATCCAAGATGTTGAGATTGTGAATTGGTTTAGTTTAAAATTACATCCGTTATCTGAATCTCCGTATCAACAAACTATACCAGTTTAGTGAACCAGTCAACTCTTTTATTTGTGACGCCATACCCGATATGACGTCACGTCATTTTTTCTGCGTTCCCACGACGTTGACGTTCCCGCGCATTATCAGAACGTCAAGCGACGTTATTTTGCGGGTCCTTTGGCAAAGAAATGGTAGGCCTACTGTTAAAAACAAAACCTTTTAGAAGGAAACATTGGGGGGGATATAAGCAAAACTACTTATTTTAGAACAGTTGATGAAAGAATGTCTAAAAGCAAACTATACATAGATTTTCTATAGGTACTATATAGATTACAAAGAAGCTGTTGATAAAGATAGGACCTGTATAATTACTAAATAGAAAAGAAAGTATTGCGACAAAGGGAGATGTTCGTTTTTTGGCAATTCATTTTGTCTCCACGTTTTCTTAAGCTTACTTCGCTAGGGTCTTCAAAATTTGATTTGTAAGGGTTAAATCTTTGCAAAGTGGCTGGAGTATAGACTGGTCCAATTTTACCCTTTCCCGAACGACAAATTTTATGGTTGTCCTATTTGGAAGTTGCCGTTGATGACAAAATACTTGTTTAGGACCTATACATATATGATTTGTGTACAGTAGGCCTATGCCCCTTTCAACTGATATGGTAATATCGCTGAGGCTTGAGCTCCTAACCGTAGATTAGGTTCCTATCGATATTTTCTCACCAGTAGAGCCACAATATCAAATCCGATCATCCAGCTTCTCTCACTTCTAAGATGATTCACATCCATTTGTTAAAGATTTATGACTTTTGTAAGTTGTCAGCGAGTATATTAGCCGACTCGGGGTTCGAAATCGCGGCCCATGTATGGAAAGACTCCGCCGTCACCGACTGGGCTATCTGGGCTCGGCACTTCTACCGTTGGACTTAAATTACTAAACAATTTCTTACAAATTCAATAGCGTTGTTCTCATGCTTTGCTATTTTTTTAAAGAAAAAAATCAATAACGGCTGTTGACCCCGGTCAGAGGCTTTGCCTTTTTTTCATATTAAATTTTACACAAATCCTATCTTTAATAACATCCATTTTGTCATTTGTGTCAGTTTTTGAAGTGGACCCCCCCCCCTAAAATGTTGCCGTTTGGGAAAGGGTTGACCACTTTAAATATATATCACATCATCTTATCAAGATCAGCCCTGCGTTCAGTAGACAAAACGTTAGCTAACGTTAGGAACAGTCGCAACTTCTTTGACACAAATTTGACAGAATTGACCGAAAATTCCGAATGAAACGGCCAACGTTAGCTAACGTTTTGTCTTACTGAACGCATCCCTGGTCGCATATCTAAATATTAAAATGACGAGATATTGAATGTAGTTCGGCGATACTCTACCCCATAAGGCCCATTGTATACTGACTGGCTTTAAAAACGCATCACTTATTTTTCAAAATATTATCGTTGTTAAAGTCAACAGGATCAAAGTTGTACTGATATATATTTTAACCAATAAGACACGATATCCAATGAAATTTATTGCAGTCAGTTACCACGTTATTTCGCACGACGTCAACGTGCAAAATATGGATAACGTTTACGTAAAGCTACACCTTAGGTGACCAACTGGATATTTGATTTCATATTCCATATTCAAATGGTCGGGAGTTACCTTTATTTCTGAATGAATTAATTTGATTAAACAAAAAATAAAGCCAAGAGACCAAATTTTCTTGAGCACACACAATTCTTTTAATTATTCTAAGCGGGTGTTTGTCAATGAGAACGGGCGATACGTTTAAATGTAAAACAAGCGACAATTTTTCATTTTCATCAACGTAGCCAATCTACAAGGATTGCTGCTGAGCATCAGCGTCCTGATCAACCATTTAAAACTAGCTTACGTCAAGATGATAACATACGTCAACATCAATTACGTAATTGGTTTACATTGGTCAACTGCAATTGTAATACAAAAATGTTGCTACTGACAAACTCTTGCCATAACACTGAATTAACCAATAAGATATTGTGGTTTTCACTACTGGTGATTATGCCCGTGACAGATACTTACAGAAAGTCATCATCAGATCAGGGTGCGTTGGGCATAGACATGATAAAAAAACGGACTTTTGAATACTCTCCAGCAATATAAGGTAGATAATTCAAGCCCAAAAGAATAAAGATTTTGTTTCATCTCAAGGGTCAACGAGGTCACGATTGTGGAACGTTTTTCATACTCGGAATTACTTGTTATTAGATACAGAAAACTGTCAAATTCCTCACACCACCTCTCTTTAGATGGCTATATCTCAGTCATTTAATCGAATTTTTGTCTGAAATTTTCAGGAAATGTTGGGAAGATTTCAAGATGTTGTTTAATATATAATACTACAAAGTTGATTATGCATTTTGCATTCTATTGTCTGATGAACTTTAGTGATGCGTTTTTAAAGTCAGTCAGTATATTATTGTTCGGTAATTGGAACGTCAACTAGCGTAAGATAACGACAATCACTGTGGATGAGATTATAGCTCACGATAAATGACCTGCAAGAGCATCTAATTCGATTAGCATTGGCTGCTTTACCAGGACATTTATCGCAAGCTATGAAGATGACAATAACAAAGGAATGTTTAACATTATGTAAATAACGATGCTATTTTTAACCCTATCCCAAACAATATCTGCTTTTGACGCCCCTTATGGAATGCTTGGGAGAAAATTGAGACAAAAAATGCAGATAATCAGCATTTGCTTGTTTGCTGCGATATTTTCTGTGTTATAGCATACACGAATTCTGTTTTTATTCATTCATACCATCTTAATACTTTGTGGTTTTGATAAAGGGTTAGTGTTACATAATTTATGGATAAAATGAATAGCATTGACAGAAAGTGATCATATTTCATCAAACAGTGTGTAAATAAGTCGTTTAGTGTGCAGTTAAACACGGTGGATAATCGCGTGATTCAACAATTTCAGAAAATCTTCAATAAATTTGTTAATACGAGACCGATTTGAATTCGGTGTGAAGCAGAGAATGTGGACAGTCGTCACGCATTAGATTAACGTGTTGGATTTTTGAAACATCAACTGATAAAAAAGTTATTGAAGTTAAACCAAAATTTTGGTTTATCTTCAATAACTTTTTTATCACGACAGTTGATTTTTTAATAATCTACTACGTCCAGGTTATTCCTGACATTTGTCCGCCTTCTCTGCTTCAAACCGATTTCAAATTGGTCAAGCATTAACAAAGTTATTGAAGATTTTCTGAACTTCTAAGTCACGTGATTATACACCGTGTTAAATGAAATCATGCTTATTCCAGTAGCTAATTTTTCTAAAATGTGAAATCATTGTCGAGGTCGAATCGTTATTAACCCATTACCAGACGGCTAAATTTTGGATTATTCCAATTTCAAAGAGGTTGCAGACGACAACTTCAAGTACATAGAATTTTAGATTTTTTGTTGCTTTTGTTCAGAAAACATTGTGGGAATTGTCACAAGCAATTTCTTCATTTTCCATAATGTTTTCCCAAGCCTTTTCTTGTGAGGGAGTCGAAAGGCGTCACTGTACAGTAATTTTGCAGACTTTTCTAGTGAATAAAAAGATAAAGGTGAAATTAACAATAAAGTGTGTGACATGAACCGTGACGGCCATTTGATATAGGCCTACACGTTTAGTTTTGACGTATTCATGAACGTATGCAAAATTCACATGTACAGTTTAAATGTGTTTTTTTGGTGATTTTTTTATATGAAGAGTGAAAGTGTGAGTAAAAAAACCCGGATTTAAATGATATTTTGATTTTGGTTCAGAACGGATTCTAACTAGATTGCAAGGGCGGATCCAGAGTTTTTTCCAGGGTGGTCCAAGCGGCCAATGCCAGGGGAGTCCGGACTACCCCCTCGACCCCTCTAGATCCGCCCATGAGATTGCACTAGAGCAAAATGTGATCTGGATGTCCATGAAATCAATTTATGATCTGGAAACAAACTGGTGACTGGTCTAAATAGGGCAAGCAAACGATGACGTAATTTTTGACAAATAATATTAATTCGCATGCGTTGTTTTAAAACCTCGTATACCTCACGATAAATGACCTGGCAGAGCAGTCCATGTTAACCGAATGGAGTGCTCTACCAGGTTAATTCTCGTCCGCTATAACTACGGCTTAATTCAAGTCGTAGTTACGAAGTTTTTAACAACACCGTTGGTTTGTCAATATACAACTGTAAATCCAGTCTATTTTAACCAATAAATCATTGTCATTTCTACAGTGGCCCTTTCACCAGACCCCGGTTTCTCGAAAAAAAATAAGTATATTCTCATGAGTTCATGCTCAACTTCTATTCAATACCAATCAACGTTGATTGGTATTCAATTGAAGTTCATGTTGATTTCGTGCGATTTGAGCACGATGCTCAGATTTGAGCATGAGAACATACTTAAGTTTTTTCGAGAAACCGAGGCCAGGTGTGGTATTTACCAACCAATCTTTTTCAAAGTTCACCTTAAAAATTACACAACAACCCATCTGATTGGCCGAGGCATACGCCTCGTCCAATCAGATGGCTTGTAGTGTAATTTTGCTTTAGACGATCGATTTAGAAATGATGATGAATACGGCCTGTATCCGTATTGATTGAATGACATTTCAGATACTCACGCAACTTTAACGATTATCGGGTAGAAGTTAAGGGTGTCCCGGGTTCAATATCGGGGTACAATAGCCGTTGTTTACATTGTTCATGTATATCACGACGGATTTATTGGGGTGAGTCGGTATTTGTTATTTTCTCTCTATTTTACTGCAATATTTGATTTTAAATGGAAGTGGGTCACTCAGCTACTAGGCATATAATCCATTTTTATTCACCTCACAGGGTGTGGCTAAGCGAAGAGGTTATTCGACGAGTTTACTTCTCGATATCTTGGTTAATATAAGAGAAAAACGTACGGCACGAGCATGAACACATTTTGAAATTGAAAGAACGTTCTATTGTAAAATGAGTTGTTATAAAACCTCGTAACTACAGCCTGATTCACGCTGTAGTTATAATGTTTTGCAATAATACCGACGATGTACCGCTAAGCGAGAAGGCTGTTTCTCCTCAAGCTTAAATGTAATGAACCATTAACTAGGCTCCGCCCTGTCTCCCGAAAAAAATCAGAAAATACCTGTGTAGTAAATCAGGTTTGATTTTATAATTATGCTAGGTCACGGTACGGAAACTACAGAGACAGAGCCATTGGCTCTGCCGCTTAAATCCTCTGGGGCGCTTCCGGCCATGTGTGGCTCTGTCTCTGGGGTCGCGATTTTTTTTACAAAAACAGGTGAGTGTTCAACTTTGTTGTTCATTTAATTTCTTCTGGTGCTTAAAATCGAAAAACCGTGAATGTCATGCTCCCCTAAGACCATTTATCTGCCTGTTCTAATTCTGTGGGCTTCAAAGTCGGCAGGGTTTTCACAGGATCAGTGTCGTCGTGGGTCGACCCTATGTGATTTTTTCTTGTTTACATCACGTATTCATGTACATTTCAACGGTAAATAGCCAATTGCTGCAGCCAAAACATGTGATATACTAATCGAGGGATAATCTCGATCAGACATTGCTTTCCCATGCAACAAAACCTTAGAAATGATTGTCAAACGTAAAGTTTGAGCAATTTCTATCGGCGGCTCTGTCTCTGGCGGCTGGCTCTGTCTCTGGTGGCTGGCTCTGTCTCTGCGTGCTTGGTGAAAAAAAATCTAGCACAAAATTCGTGTCGAAGTAATTTACTCACACACTGAATAGATCATATTGTGTATGGCGAATGGTTCAGTCACCGATTAAACCCTTTGCAAAACATCGAACATTCAGCGTTGTTCAATTTCAAAGCTACAATTAAACAATGTTCTTTGAATGACCAAAGATCAGCGAGTCTAAATTGACGGGGGAAGAGGGATTTCGATTTATGTAAATATGTGACTCGGAACCGAACATCCTGTGATAAAGACATCGTACTATCTGGAGACAGCTACTGAACTCTCACGGCCACTGCGCATTATTCGCTTTTATTCAGTGGGAAACATGCTTCTCTTCCAATTTACATGTATTGGAATATACACTAACCTTTCGCCACGACTCATGATTCTATGCGGCCGCGGCCTTAGCGCAGTTGGTAGCGCATCTGACCCTCATTCGAGAGGTCCCGGGTTCGATACCCGGCCGCGGCTAATACCCTTTCTGACAAAATTGTCACCCACCAATGGGTTTGAAATCGTTAACCTAAGTGGGCGAGCAGCTGGAGGCTCGGTAAGGGTGTTGTGGTAGTACTGGTTTGAGAAACAACAGGAATCCATGGGTAGGTGCTCCAGCCGCCGCGATATGACCCTGGTAGTTGAAAACGGCGTAAAACCCCAATAAACTCAAACTCAAACTCATGATTCTATGTAGTATTGTACTTAAAGCTACTATTTCCCAGATTTGGACCCAAAAATGGTCAAATACAAACGAAATGTACACTTTTTAAGCTTTATATGACCTGATTAAATGATTACGAGAAACTATTGAAGCAACGACTCATTTTTTCGCAATTTGATACCAAATTCATGAAGCGATGTCGAAAGTAGGTCAAAACAGTAGGACATGCGACTTTCTTAAATGACGTCACAACATACATGATGACGTCATATTGAAATTTAAGTATGAATCTCGTTTGAATCATGGTCCGCGCTGTATGCGCATGCGCAACAATTTAAAAATAATTCTAACCCCATCAGTGATGGGGTTGAATTTAGGCTTGGATTCTCCCTAAATTCAGCTATCTGTCTTGTAATTTCGGTTCATTCTCTGTCTGAATCGCATATTATTAACCATCCCGAGGTGGTCAACACAAAAGTTTTGCATATTTTTTTCAAAAAATTTCATTTTTTGCAATTAGACCATCTGTTACCGTCGCCCTTTAAGGCGACAAACAGGGTGTTGACAAAGAAACAATTACACGATGGGTAATCCACGTGATTTGGGGAAGGGTCCACACCGAAAGATTGTCTGTTTCAAGTATATTTTGTTCTACATCTCCATTTAAACTCTACGTATTTTGACGAGAAATTGCACCATACGCGCCTTTGAGAGGGTCATTCCTGAACCTCTTTATGCATAGAATTCCATAGTTTCATTAAAATGCAACCAAAAGCATTCATTGTGAATGTTTGGAGAAACCATGGGATTTGATGCAGAGTGAGTTAGAACCGGGGAATGTCCCTCTCAATGACGCGCGTGTGGTGCACTTTATCTCGTCAAAATCCGTCGAGTATTAGCTGAGAAAATACACAAAATAGACTTGAAGCAGACGATTTTTCGGTGTGAACGCTTCCGAAAAGTCAGGGGCCTGGTTCATCAAAACATTTAAGAAGTAATTTTGACTTAACGATGTCTTAAAAATATCGGTTAAAACAACAATCGCATAATCCAGGGGCTCGTATTTTCAACGATCTTACGACCAAGTTTTTGTATAAAATGTGTAACAAAACATCTGAGTGCACGAGAAATCAGATTGGACCAATCAGATTTGTTGTTACAAGTAACTACGCAAAAATTAAGCGTATGAGCGTTGATAATACGGGCCCCAGGTCTTGATAAATTGGCGATACGCGTTTCTTGTCCCACACTTGTCGTTTTATCGGTAAGACAAAAAATACGTCTTAAAAATGAAACTGGCCCCTGGTTTTTTTTTGTTTTTTTTTTTTTTTTTTTTTTAATTTTGCATCAATATATACGACATCTTTCCATTTAATCCTTCCCAAGCAAGACATTTTTCTGGTGCATTGCGAGAAAAGAAAATGGCTCATAACCAGCATTTTCATATTTTTTTCTCACATATTTCGATGATAACTATTACATATTTGATAATTCAGAGCTATGCGCAGATACATACATTTCTCTCACCATCATCATCATCGTCGATTCGTTCATCATCTGGCGTGCTAGTTCGCACAGAATCTCTCAACTACTCCAACGCACTAAACAATAGGCTGATATGCCTGTTCTATCTAAAAGTTTGCACTTGAAACTTGTTACAAGTTTGCACTTTGTGAATCATTATTCTAATGTTGACACAAACTCCTCAATCAATCTAATGTATACCATGTTTAAGAAAACGACAAAGAATATTTGCGAAGCATAAACCGAAACGACTGGCAAATTTTTCAGCCTTTGCTTCGCGGGGTGGTACAAGTTAAACACTAAATATTGCTCGAAATGAGGACGTGGTCACTATGCTAACAGTACATAAAGCGAATGCGTCACATGGTTTTATTTGAGTGCGTGTGTAATGATAGGGGAAATCTTAAAAGATACACTCTAGGCCTATATCAGTCATCATATATTGCACAACGGGCTAAAAACTAAAATTGATCGACAGTTCAAAGCGGAGCCAGCCGCCAGAGACAGAGCCGCCGAAAGAAATTACTCAAACTTTACGTTTGCCAATCATTTCTAAGGTTTTGTTACATGGGAAAGCAATGTCTGA
The DNA here is from genome assembly GCA_963680895.1 of Fragum sueziense. Classification (NCBI taxonomy): domain Eukaryota; kingdom Metazoa; phylum Mollusca; class Bivalvia; order Cardiida; family Cardiidae; genus Fragum; species Fragum sueziense. The sequence goes on from OY804608.1 coordinate 31,741,502, forward strand.
TCGAGATTATCCCTCGATTAGTATATCACATGTTTTGGCTGCAGAAATTGGCTATTTACCGTTGAAATGTACATGAATACATGATGTAAACAAGAAAAAATCACATAGGGTCGACCCACGACGACAATGATCCTGTGAAAACCCTGCCGACTTTGAAGCCCGCAGAACTAGAACAGGCAGATAAATGGTCTTAGGGGAGCATGACATTCCCGGTTTTTCGATTTTAAGCACCAGAAGAAAATAAATGAACAACAAAGTTGAACACTCACCTGTTTTTGTCAAAAAATCGCGACCCCAGAGACAGAGCCACACATGGCCGGAAGCGCCCCAGAGAATTTAAGCGGCAGAGCCAATGGCTCTGTCTCTGTAGTTTCCGTACCGTGTAGGTGAGTAGTTTTATCGTATTATGTTATCGTATTGTTATACATCTATCTGTCTATCCGTCTATATTGTGCAGTTAACTCCGTCCGTCAGTGTATCTATCTGTTAGCAAATTTCTGTCTTCTCCATTATTCCAAAGATTTCCAAGGAACCCATATGTCACGCTTTGAATGCATTCTTTCTGAAATCACCCAAATGTCTAGCAAGGTGTCGTCGCTTTTCAAAAAAATACCTCGTAACTGCAGCTTTAAACAAGCTGCAGATACTAGGTTTTTGTTGAAAAGCAGCGATATATTCGATTTAAAAGTAGTTTGTAAAATACATTTTCTCTATTTGCAGTCACCATGGAAGCATTATTGAACAAAGAAGATGAAGATGACGAAGAAAAAGTGTGTTCGGATATTTCTATTGGTACTCGGGATATGTGCAATTACAATCTTAAAGATATCATACAACGTCATTACATTGTTCACCGTGAAAGAAAACGACCTCTCATTTTGTCAAGGGACAGCTGACAACAAAGCGAACAAAAGACCGCAACCATTATCCATTACACATATTCATCAGATATTTTTCAATGCAACTGAAAAAGAGATCCCTTTCGACCTTGAACAGGCCCGAAAAAGTTGGGTGTTACGTAATAAAGAGTTTATTTATACATTATGGAATTCCAAGATGGCGCTTGACCTGATTAAATCGGAATACCCCGAACTTTTTCCGGTCTACGAGAGTTATTCTCATTGGGTAAGACGAGCTGACGTGTTACGTTACGTCATATTGTACGAATATGGTGGGATTTATTCTGATCTAGATATAGGATCAAAAGGAAACATTGGAAGTCTTGTACGGTCTTTGAAAGATGACACGGGAGTGGTGCTATACTTGACAAAACCAGTTGGTGTTTCAAATGATTTCATGATAGCTAAACCGAGACATCCATTCTTTAAACACGTGATTTGTGGTTTACAAGATGCTAATAGGTGGTATGTTTTGCCCCTTTTTACTACCATAATGTCAACAGGGCCTGGATATTTATATGCTAAATATAAAACGTTTGAACACAAAGAAAGTATTCAAATACTCGACGAATGGCAATTACAGCCGTATATTAAACATCAAGATGGCGGCGCATGGCATGGCACGGATGCAAAAATAATATGGTGGTTATTTTTGCAGCGGAAGATTTTATTTGAATCGAAATATTGGATATTAATAGTCTTTATAATCATATTATTAATGTTTAAGATAAGACACAGAATTGTTCAACTCTGTCGTAGATAATATACTGAACAAAAGTGAAAACGCTACACTGCAAGCTTTCTTATTTCTGGAAAAGTATCGAATTAATAACATGAACAATATTTTGAAGTTATTTCCCAGGCTTTCAGTAATCGTTTTGTCGAAATTCCACTGCCTTATCTCATTTAATGTCAGTGTTACAGCCCTTAATGCGTTTAGAGCTAATTTCATCAAATTCCGCATATGCGCATGCGCAGAAAACGCTTCATTATTTTTTTCGGAAGGAATCATATCTGGGTTGCTCAAAAAACACTTAAAATCTCACTTATCTCTTGTAGCAAGCTCTAAAATCAAGGTCTAATTTGTCAATTTTGCGAATTACCTCCCTTTTACATAAACAAATAGGGGATTTAAAATGTTTGGTATTTACAAATTTATCACGGTTTTCGATTGGGTTTTTTGCAACATCGTGCAGGCCTTACAGGGGATTTTTGAACCCTTTTTTCGACTAGGATTGTTCCCAGATATCCATGCAATAGTGATTTCAATTTCCTATGGAGATTACATTGTAAAGTTTTCAAGCTTTGGAACATAAAGAAAATTCTGCTTTTTAATCATCATTTTCTGAATTTTGAAACAATGTTATGCAAGCTTCTTTACATTTCCTGACTGGTAACTTGTCAGACTACCATTCAGTATAGTCCGGCATGGTTTAGATTCTTCTGCTTTGATTCCTGAAGGTTTCAATTGTGTAAAATTTCCGTACAAACTGTACACCTGAAAAACGGACCCCAATCACATTAAAAAGGTCCGCTTTTCATCCCCGTAATTAAGATCCATAAAAGGTTTAGTGCTTGGCACAACCAAGTCAATGAACAATGCGAAACACTTTCATTTGATTTCTGTACTTGTTGTTTTTAGAAGAAACATGGCAAGCAAAGTAGGTGTAGCGTTTTCACTTTTGTTCAGTATATAATTTTTCCTAACAAATAGCTCAGCCCATAAAGGCCTAGTTCTACAATTTCTACAGACACTCACTTGTATTACGGGAATTGCAATTATTTGGCGTGTTGTATTATGATATTATGAATGTTATACAGGGCTTGCTCAACCTATTTATGATTTACCCCTTTTTTGTTGCAAAGTGTTATTAACCTTATATCTAGTATTATTTTAATACGTTTGTATTTTTCTTTATATTTCGTATTTTTTATTATTTCAATCCATTACCAGACAACACAATTTTAGACTTGTCCAAATTCAAGGATGTGGCAGACAAGAATATCAAATGAATGGAATTTTACATCTTTTGTTCTTTTGTGGTAGAAAAGATTGTTTGAAATCACAAGCAATTTCTTCATTTTCAACAAAGTTTTTTTTTTAAAAAAATCCTTTGGGGGCCAAAATTGGTCATTATTTGCATGAGAATGGGATAACTCTAATGATCTTGCTCGTTAAAATTTTAAAAGTAATCATAGTTTTAACTACCTATGCTAAACAGTAACCCCTTTTGACGACCAGACTTTATATGGGTATTTAAAACATTGCAATAAACGAAAAAAAAGTTTAAATGTATACTGTACAGTAAACAAATTGTTCGGATAATAGAAGAAAATAGCGGATATCAAGCGAATTGCTTAACCAATATGTAAATTAGAAATAAATGAATATTACTCGGATGTTGATGGTGTATCTTATTATTAGGCATATAGTTGTTTTCTTTCTCTTTTTTTGTTATACCCACGCAAAACGAATGTTTTAGGAGGTATACTGGAATCAACCTGTCAGTCTGTCTATCTGTCTGTCCGTGTACAAAATACATCTCCAGAGCATTTCTTCTAAACCATAAGTGCTAGCAACTTAAAATTTGGTACATTTATTGCCCTTTTTTGTAATGAAAGCTTGTACAGGGGTATCAAGTCACATGCTGTGACAGTCCTAGTTTGTTTGTTTGTTGTTTGTTTGTTGTTTTGTTTTTGTCGTTGTTGTTGTTGTTGTTTTGTTGTTGTTTTTGTTGTTGTTTTTGTCATTGTTTTGGTGTTGTCTGATCTTACCAAGATCAATATTATCTTCTGATCCACAAGTTGCAAGATTTTATGAAGAAGCTTTAGTATACACGGTGGATAATCACGTGATACAACAGTTTAAGAAAATCTTCAATAATTATGTTAATACGGGACCGATCTTAAATCGGATTGAAGCAGAAAAGGCGGACAGACATCACGCGTTAGATGGACGGGATTGATTTTTGAAAAAATTAGCTGATAAAAATGTTATTGAAGATCAACCAAAATTTTGGTTGATCTTCAATAACATTTTATCAGTTGATTTTTCAAATATCTACTATGTCCAGCTTATTCCTGGTATTTTCACACCTTCTCTGCTTAAAAACAAATTCAGATTAGTCATGATTTAACAAAAATATTGAGGATTTTCTTAAACTCTGAGCCACGTGATTTACCACCGTGGTATAGATTTGATCATATTGTGCATATACCGTTTTGCGTTGTAAAGGCCAAAAGGGACATTTCTTAAGAACCCATCTCATTTCTGATACGTCTCGCTAAAAGGAGTTACATGTACTTGGGAAGTGTTTTCGCAATGTTTTCACCCAAAAAGACCAAGGAATCGAACATTTTATTCACTTGAAATTGTCTACAGCATCATATTTTGAATCGGACAAGCCCAACATTTTTCCGTATTGTTGTGGGTTAAAATGTCTTATCTGGTTTGCCTACACGAGATCCAAACAGTTTTTGACATGTTTGTATTTCTTGCACTTCCCAGATGACTTTCTCGTGTGACGGTTTACATTTTAGCTAATAGCTAGGATCTGGAATAAGGTTCTCTATGGCATTTAATCTTTCCCCAAACATGACCTGGTTTTGATGTCCACGGTAAAATGAGCTTAGGAAAACTTTGTGGCAAAAGGAGAAAATGCTGATTATACCAAGACTTTTCTGTAAGAGACTTGGGTAGGGAAACGGATAAAGACCATTTTCCGAGATCCCGGCCCATTTGTATATTTGGTCCGCCATGCTAAAAGGGACCCTCTGGGAAATGTGAAAACTCCGCGCTGACTGACTTATGATATAAGCTTGCACTGGAAGGAATTGTCATAATCGTGTCTCAAAATTTGGTTATAAGGACTCCCTATGTCCCTTTCGACATGATATATCACATTTGTAATTTATAGATTGAATTTTCAACGACTCTTTGAATTGCTATGGTCATATGGCGGCTGGAGGCCCTTACCATGGATTACTGTTGTTCCTCATACCAGTACTACCACAACGTCCTTAGTGAGTCTCAAGATGCTCGCCCACACACATGTAGGGTAAGGTGGGGCAAAACGCCCCTCGGGGTAAAACGCCCCCCATCGATTTCTAGGAAATGCCAATATTTATAACAAACTTATAACGTTAATATGATTGTTAAAAATGTGTAGATTATCTGACAGAAAAGTTTTAGCTCTAACATTAGTCAATAAGAAAATATTTTGCAAAATTCATTTTCGGGCCATTTCTTATTATTTCCTGCTGCCATTTATTTCGCGATACATTTGACACGGATATATTTTATCTGATATGCAATACATATATCTATAGCACATTACATTGTGGTTTTATTGAAAAAGAAACATTTTGTAAAATATATGGTGTATTTTGGAATATTTTGAAAAATGATGAAATGGTCACTTTGGGGTAAAACGCCCCCAGTCTCATGGGGCAAAACGCCCCCTGGTTCGGAATTTTCCGGACGTGATCGTAGACCATTCGGCAGTTTCCGATCTATACGGAAACGTTACGAAGGGGAAATCTGCCGCCGAATGATTACGGCAACGCCCGAAAAATGCCGACGTCTTGTAAATCTCTATTATAGGTATTCTTTAAAATCTTTTAACCTTGATACACATTTGCATGCCTTCTGCTTTCTATGTGTGTTCATTATTTTTGTTTATTAAGCGAATAACATCAAAAGAGTGTTAGTGACTAGATCAAAAGTTACATGGTCGAAATCTTTGTTATCCCACGTAGGCCTACTCGACCGGAAAATTAAACATTGGCCACGAAGAACACACGATAGATATTGATTTCAAGCGTAAGAGCTATTTTCAGTGAACTTAAAATGAATAAATTTGAAGCATTGGACAAACGCTCATGCGGGGCGTTTTACCCCACCGGGAGGGGCGTTTTGCCCCAGGTGTGGGGCAAAACGCCCCTTTTGAAAAAATATTATTTTTGTCTATTAAATGCATATTTCAATTCGCACAGCCAAAATCACGCGTCATAATGTTCAGCTGACTCTAAACTTTGTAACACTGCAAAAAATACATCTATATGGCCATTCGTTTTGAAGATAATGACCAAAAACAATTTGGGGGGCGTTTTGCCCCACCTTACCCTACATGCAGATTAACGACTTTATCAAACCATTGATAAGTGATAATTTTGTAAGAAAGGATATACGCCACGGTCGGGAATCGAACCCGGCATCTCAGGGACGAGAGTCCAATGCGCTATTACATTGATTAACCACATTTGTATAATCATTAATGTAATACTTACTCCATTTCTTCGTGACGTAATATCGTCTATTTTTAAAGAACCAGCCTCCTTCTGGTTTCTGGAATTTCCCTTTGCGCAATGGCACGCGGAGGGGTTTCTCCGTTGTTGCGTAGAATCCATCAACAAAGTAAATACCTTTTGCGTCCTTGAAGGAAAGCTCTGAAATAATGATAACAAAAATTCACATTTACCTCTTTTAATATGATAATGCTGAAAGCCAGCACTAAAAAGCCCTTCTTCGCTAAATGATTCAGGCCTATATAGTTAGTTAAGCCATAGATTGTATAATTTTTGTTGTCAAGACTGCAACACCTTTTAATTCCGACAGCCCCTAAGTTCTATCGTTTGGGAATGATGAACGGGTGGTCTAATTCAAAAGATGCCGCAAGCCAACATTCAGATTTCAATTGAGATAAAAAGCACTTAAAATATTTAGGCAAGAGGGGAAAAAGATTGTTATCACTTACCTAAAATGCGTCATTGACGTCAAACTCTATAAAATTGAGCTCTTCTACTTTATTTTTTCATATAATTGTTCAAATAAAGCAGGTGTCTTCTACCTTCCAGCAAATACTTTCAGAATTGTTTTGAAAATTAAAAGCACCTGGGCCCGTATTCACCAACGTATTCTAAATTTTAGAATTAGACTAAATCTAAAGAAATTGCTAAATTGGGAGTCTAATTCTAAAGCACGTATTCACCAACGCATTCTAAATCTAAATCTTTAGAAAATTCTTTAGATTTCCAAGTCTACCACCTGCCGTGCTAAAGTACGTTTCATGGGTGAAATATGGCCGTCGTTCACCGCTTCAAGGCTTGTTACATGCTTAAAATCGACAAAGGAATCCAAAAACAAAACAATATTCCATTTAAAACTTAATCTTATACAAAAATTCGACGAAATGGCACTTTTGGAAGATATTTGAATGCGCAAATCGTAACTCGGCAGGCTCAAAAGGTCAGCCGGTAAGAAAAGTGCCATTCTTGTAAACATGACAGATTGTCTGACGCAAAATCTTTCAAAGAGGTATAGCTCACAATAAATGAACTGACAGAGCAATTCTAGCTATAAGCTCTCAGCTAGAGATGCTCTGCTTGGTCATTTATTTTGAGCTTTAAAATACATACATGTTAACAAATGCTAGCATAACGTAACCAGACTATAGGCCAACTTACTTAGCAGTTTCAATGATATGCAATTGTCTACAACAGGAAAGGCAAATGTGTAAGCCCCGTTTTCGTCGTTCTCCGATATGTAAATGACTTTTTCTCGCACACTAGGCGTCAGTTCACGTGATCGCCACATTTCTGGAAAATATATTTATATGTCTAATCCATTAACAGACGAAAATAGTTTAGACTTAAAAGATGTTACAGACGACAATCTGAGCTGAATGAAAAATGACATATTTTTGTCTTTCTAGGTAGAAAACGTTGTGAAAAATGGATGAAAAATTAAGGAATTGCTTGCAGCAAGCAATTTCTTAATTTTTCTCAATGTTTTCTAACGCCATTTTTTTGAGAGCTAAAATGAGTAATTGTTTATCAATGGGTTTACCATTTCCAGAATAACAAAATTCCAAATTGAGAGTTGCTGCAGATAACAAAATTAGTGTGGTCACAGTCTCGTTTTAAAAACACTGCCTCTATCTGATTCTATGTAAAAACGAGTGATTTACAAACGGCATTTTCAGCCTTAATAACACATTAAATTGCCAAAAAGTGTGTAAAAACTTAAAGCTAAATAGTTATATTTTATTATGATAAAATACTTTTACCTTATACATTTTCTTTTCGTGCTAAATCTCTATTTGAAAAAGTGGGTCAACTCTGCGTTTCTTTGTTTGAACTCGGTCGTTACCATAGAAGGACGCGTGGGTATGTGTGATAAAATTGCTTTGGCACTGCCATTTCTTAACGGATTTTCATAAATCTTATATCAAATTAAAGAAGGAAAATAGATCTATTCATCCGTGTATGTTAATACGATGAACCGATGAATTATGAGTCGATGATTAGGTATTCAAAATAGGTCATTTTACTCGGCTTCAAATGGCAAGAACTATGCGACAGAAAAGCCTAGAAAAGCCTATATATGTTCTTCAACATCCTATCTATTCAGATAATAAAACATCTTGTGCTTTTAGCTTAGCGCATTCAAGCGCAAAGGCTTTAACAATGGGAAATGTTTTTCAATTCCTCGTGATTTATCGATAATTTCTGTCTAAACTCCATTCATCATAAATGTTGACGACAGTAACTCAAAGAACATTCTTGCAAAGTTTGGTTGAAATTGGCCGAATGGTTGATTTGTTAAGAATGATATCATGATTTCTCAAAGTTCGATAAGCCTTGCCCTGCCACGCCCATATTATGTGACGAATCAAAAAATCGCAAATATGGTCATCCAAGGAACATTCCTGTAAAGTTTTGTCAAAATCGGCCCAATGGTTAAGGAGTAGGAGGTGTTTCAAGAAATTATGGGCGAACAGACGGACGGACGGACGGACGGTGAGTGACACTTCGTGCTCAGTCCAAAGGGATTTACAAAATCGGCGCTTCTCATGGGCTTCCCAAACATCCATTTAACCCTTTCCCAAACAGTAAAACTTTATGGTCATCCAACTCGAAAGCTGTGACAGGCGACAGAATGAGTGTAAAAGAAAATAAGATTCTTTCGCCCCAATCTTTTCACCTTCAATAAAATCCGTTCAGGACGTCAAAACCAGGTCTAACCAGGTCTTGTTCGGGAAAGGGTGAGGCAGCCAAAAATTAGATTGAATTTAGAGGTTGCAAAATGGACATGTTCAAATCTATGGTGCTCTTTTGGGTCAATGTTTTGAAAGCCTATTTCTTCACGAACCAGAGATATAATGTTAATAATCGATCACTTGAAAGTTTGAATTATTTTTTTTTTGTTTGAAATTACTATTTTATATGTCGTAAAATCTTGTTTTTATCGGAGGCAATGACACGGAAATGATATGCGCACAACGAATCGCAGAAAATATTTACGCAAAGGGAGAAATTTTGGTTATCGACATGTTCTTCTTTTGTCTCAATGTTCTCCAAAACCTTTTTATATATGATCGTGAAAATCATGTCTTGTTCGGGGAAGGGTTGAAATAATGTAACAAATATTTTTATAATTGTTGTTTGGAAGAAATTGAAGACCCTAAATTGTTTGGTAGAATAATTTCATCCTTTGTAAAACTTCAAAGGGGTGTAACTATTTTTTTTAGCAGTTTTGAGTTCCTCTCATTCAGACCTTGAAAATGATATATAATTTGTTGAAGTTCCTTGAAAAATAAACAATAACGTAATTCGGCAGAATTATCTCCCTTCTGTAAAAATCTGAATAAGCCTTATTCCATAACGCAATGTCCGATTTTCACAATTCAACTAGTTTTATGTTTCTCTCAATATTCTCTGTAAGCTGGTATATATTTTGTAGGGGCTGGAATACTTTTGGAAAAAAGCGTGACCAGCCTAACAAAATGGATGATTGTGATGATAAGATATACATTTAGATCTACAATATAACATAGAAACGTTGGAGACAAAATAAGAACATACTGATTATCGGCCTTCTTTTCCTTTGTCTCAATGTTTTCCATAGTTAAAACCATTGGAATTGTTTCCTTGTTTGGGAAAGGAATAAAAATCTCTCTGTCAAAGGGGCTGAATTTCTTAAGCGGTCTGATTTTGTCCTCGTAACCGCAAAGAAATCTCCGGAATACATCGATGAAAAAGAAAGCAATGGCGATTAACGACATTTGTCCTCTTCTCTCAATGTTTTCATTGTAGATTAGAGCAATTTTGAAAAGTATTAAATTTTGATTTTGGTGAAAATCTATTGACTTCTGTCAAAAACAAGGGAGGTAAGCTTGTGTGTAGAATTTTTATGTAATCGGATAATAATGCTTTATTATTTCCCTTGACAGAGGCAGTCGTCTTCAAACAAGGGTTTCTAAACCCATGACTAGTGGGGCCGTCAAAAGGTGTAACTGCTTTGGAAATTGGATTGCATTTGCTAATCTTAACCATGCATAGAATAACAAATAACATGAAGACGATATGTTCATTTATGTCTTATATTAAACAATGAATAGGTGTAAATATACAGTCATGTAGATTATATGACATTTTGCACGTTGTCGGTTTTCTTGAAGAGAGATCCCTTGCAACCAAATCTTATCGATAATGGGAGGTGAAAACCTCGTACTTGCAGCTTTTTTTCATTTTTGATCCCCCATCGACGTCATGCTGTAGTTCTATGTAGTTATGTGTACGAGGTTTTGAAAGGAAAACAGTGGCCAATTTCACGTTTACATCACGTATGAATTTGTCCGCAATTCAGACTACACGGTGGGTAACCCACATGACTTTTGGGAAGCGTGAGCACTTCTCAAAAGTCACGTGGGTTATCCACCGTGGACTCAATCTCCTTCGCAGTTATCTCCCTTGAATTTGGATTGGGGAGATCTCTACCGGCACAGCTTGAGTTACCAAGATTTCAGGTAATTGATTTTTTAATTTTTATTTTTATTTAAAAAAGTAAACATGCTTTAAGTGATGTTTTAAGAATAGGAGGTATCTGCTATGAATCCAAATAAAAAATATAATTGGATTTAAGAAATGATTTCAGAAATATGAATAAATTTTCGCCATCTTTACGATATCACGTGACATTTACCATGGTCACGTGATTTATATGCCTACAGTGATAATGTAAGGCATTGTCGCTGTGTGGAGTTTGTCGTGGACTATATACTCCCTTTGCGTATTAGAATGAGGTCTCATTAATTTTAGAATACGCCATTTTAAATATATCCTACACATGAGTTAGACAAACTTGTGAAAGTCGCATGTTTTCAACGGCTAAAATAGAACCTACATGAACTGTATCAAATAATGGGTATTTGGGTAGTTTGTAAAATTGAACAATAAGCAGTTAATCCAATCAACACTCATCTTAATGTATTTCATCACTCATGAGATTCACGCGACGTCCAAGTTATTTGGGAGACATCGTCAACTTCCGACGTCGCCTGAATCTCGTTAGGTTGGACTACATTGATATAGGGTTAATTCACGTTTTTGAGGTCGTTAACATTCGTAGAGGCCCAAGATATACGTTAACGCCCGAGTGCGAAGCATGAGGGTCGTATTCGTATTTTGTGGGCCTCTGCGAAAGTTAACGACCTAAAAAAATGTGAATTAACCCTATATTATTGCATAAAATGTGTGTTTTGGGCCGTTATCGACATTGAATAACGAATAGAAACCGGTTTCAGCGAAATTCGTTAAATGAGAATAAGACCGAATCTGATTGTTTCAATGTTAGATTTCAGCTTGTTTGTTGTGTGTCACACTCCAAAGAGAAGACCTTTTATTATAGTAGTCACTTAACGAGATTTACGTGACGTCGGAGTCTTTCCTGTGGCGTATTTAACATTTGTAGTTCGTAATACGATCTAAAAAATGGCACTTTTAAACGCCTCGAATGTTTATGACGTCGCCCGAAAAATCCCGACGTCGCGTGAATCTCATTGGATAGGACTACCTTAGGTTTTGGACTTACCTAAAATACTAAAATTCCTTAATTCACTTCCATTATCTTTTGAAAAGTATACTATTTGTTAAATATCCATAAACAAAAGTGTAAGGTTACGTGTTATTGTTTTTGTTCATGTATAAAACAAAAATCTTACATGTTTGATTCGGGATCTCCAAAAAGGTATCTTAACCATATTTCAAATGACAAAATTTAGAGTAGTCCAATTTGAAAGCTGCTGTAGACGACAAAATTGGCGTTGAAAGGGAAAGAATTAGTGCACAATATAGCACAGAAAATATTGAGACAAAAGGTGACTATGCTGATGATAAGCATTTACTATTTTTGTCTGAATATTTTCCCAAGCTTTTTCTATCTGGGACGTTAAAACAAGGTCTTGTTTGAGAAAGGGTTAAGGTAGAATACACGTAATCTGGCCATTTTGAGATTCATAAAACATCGGCTTCTTTCGAGCGTCATCGTTACGTATCCGAACATATTCGGGCGCGGTCGCAAACATTAGGCGGTGGAAAGTTCCACCGCCGAATGTTTTCGACGTCGCCCTGACAATTCCGACGTCCCACGAGTCTCACTGGGGTGGACTATCTTAAGGCAATAGAGATCAACGTGGACCACGATCAGCCTTCGAATACTCACAACCTGATCAATATCTATTTATTTTCGTTCTGAAACAGAGTATCTACAACAACTCATAGAGAGTAGCATGAATCGTGATCAGACTATGCTTGGGTACGAACTGATCTTGATCGATGATAGTCTCAACTTACTTCATAGCCTTTTTTAGAGATCCAGACGTATATCGTCAGTGTCAATGCAAAACTGTTGTAACTGCCTATTTTTCAGAAATTCGTTTTTTCTTCGTATTTTCTGAATCTGCAGGAAGGAATACATCATGTGGTTTAATATTAGGTGTTTGTTTTGGAGTATCTAAAACAACTCTTCGAGAGTAGCATGAATCACGACCAGACCTTGCTTGGGTCGAAACTGATCTAGACTCATCCCCTGCGAAAAGTTCATTTAAGTTCAAGAGTTATGCTAGAACGTTCTAGAACGTAAAATTGCACTTCTAGATCTGTTCTAGAAGTGCCATTTAACGTTCAAAACCTTTTAGAATAGTTCTAAAACTAGAAATGCGTTCTTGAATTGCTTTCGCAGGGGCTAGAACACGGTATTTATGGAAACTATTTCCACCAGTGACGTCAAAACATGTTTTTTTTAGGGACAAGGGTTTAACAGTATCTTCAGAGATTTTTTTAAATTTTTCCAAAACAGCAGTATTGCAGATAAATTCAAATAAAAATAGTTTGATGATAACAAATCGAAGTAAATGAAAGCTATATAATTGTAATCAAACTGATAAAACCATTGAAAAATAAGAAGGAAATGACGTTTTCGGTTATTGACACCTAAGAATAAGAGGTATAGGGATAGTAGAAAAAGAAACAAAATATGTTATCAAATATTTCTCCACAAAACAAATGTATAATATTTCAAAGTAATTTGAAACAAATTATTGTTTTAATTTGAACAAGTCGGTGCCGTTTTGCGTCTGAAGGAGTGCAAAAATGCCATGTTTCATGGCATGATTCGCTTTCACCCACGTACGACCTGGGTTCATAGCAATAGCTTGGGAAAACATTAAGGCAAAAGAAAAAATGCAGATAACCAGCATTGTCTCCTTTGCCTCCACATTTTCTAAGTACTAATGTACACAAATTCTGCAGAAACTTTCACATTGTTATAGAGAATCTTTTCCATCTTTGGTCATTTCACCCTTTCCCAAACAACAAAAACTTAGGTTGATTTATTCAGAGAACTGCTGAAGACAGCAAAATGGATGTTACTTCAATCGAAATTTGCGACTAATATAGCTCAGAAAACATTGAAGCAAAAGGAGAAATTGCTGATTATCAGCAATTTCTTCTTTTGCCTCAATGTTTTCCCAAGCCTTTTCTATTAGGTACGTCAAAACCAGGGCAGCGTTTTACTAACATAGATTTTTGCAAAATCCTTGTAACAACACATCTGATTGAAAGTGAAATAATAACAGTAATTATTCGGCCAATCAGGTTTGTTGTTGTTTCAAAAATGTTCGTAAGTTTGTTAGTAAAACGGGCCCCTGGCCTTGTTTGGGAAAGGGTTAAAAAAAGTTTTAATTAAAGAATCAAGATTCCGTGCGCGATTCTGCCATTCTGTGTCTGCGTCGGTGGACTGCTCTACTTTATTCCGTCTTCAATTCTGACATTGCAAGATTAGATGCGCTTGCAAATGTCAGATTATTTGCACTTTGGTTATTAGAATTGTAGATTTTGCATGTGATTGGGGATTAGGAATATCTAGCCTTTTCTATCGCTAACGTACGGCGAAAGATGGGTTTCAGTCGACGAACGCATTCATACAGGATTAGGTTCTTTACCAAATATGACTTGTTTTTTGTTGTCCCCGAAAGAAAAAAGTTTGTTTGGAAAAATATTGGGAAAAAAAGAGACAAATTTATTCATCACCAAGTAAAATTATAAAACTTTATCGTCAATAACATTTTATCAGCGGATTTTTGAAAGATCCACCACAGCAAAAAATCGGTTGAGGCATTCAATACTAGAGATCGATTGTGAAAGCGTAAATCAAATATTTGATTGATGCCAAAAAATATCAGAAACAATTTAGAGAAAGAGAAATGCTTTGCTTGCATGTTTATTTATTTCTTTCTCTGTTCGTTCGTTCATTCATCGTTCGTTTGTTCCACGGTGGATAATCACGTGATACAATATTTTCAGAAAATCTTCAATATTTTTTTAATTACTGGACCGATTTGAATTCGGTTTAAAGCAGAGAATGTGGACAGACGTTACGCATTAGATGGACGTGGTTGATTTTTGAAAAATCAACTGATAAAATAGTTATTGAAGATAAACCAAAATTTTGGTTTATCTTCAATAACTTTTTTATCAGTTGAATTTTATAAAGATCCAACACGTTCAGCTTATTCCTTTTTTTTTTTTTTTTTTTTTTTTTTTGCTCTTGCTGCACTATGTTTTGGGTTTAATACAATTTTATACTTGTTATTTTCCACGACATTTTCCACGGATATCTTTGACTTTAACTCATAACTGCGATATTTGGTTGCGACACATGTCAAATATACTAATGGAAAAAAGTAAGTGTGCATGCTTATTCTCTTATTCAATATGTAAATATACGACCTATTGACAAGAAACATCCCTCGCAATTGTCCATAAGAGACGCTTGTCAAATGCCACCAACTGCACAAGCACGGACGTTCGACGTTAACGTCCTTTTCGTTTGAGTGTTTTGTTGTACTACGTTATTCTTATTCCTGTGAGGTTGAAATTTGTTTTTATAGCGAAACTGCTTTTGACTTGCTTGTTGTTCAGAAAAACATGTAAATTTGTTTAATTGAACAGAAAACAACGCCATACGTTTATCCAAAGATGCACGTAAATGCATGCTTTAGACAGTAGACCCCTTATGCCAAAGCAATAGGTCGCCAAGCGTTTTGGCTTGAAAAGAAACATAATATGGGCACTATTGAGATGATTTCAACAATTTAGAAACACACGCAACTTGCCACATTCGATACGCCGACGCGTGACGTCAATCCGACAAGTCAAGCATAATCGGAACAACCACCAGTGAAATCGATTGTTGTCGGTAAAAGTTACAGCTAAGTTGGTTCCAGAGTTGAGTTCCGTCAGCAGAAGGCCTGTTAGAAATCAGTTAATGGAGCGCTACGTCCGTCTTTTACGTACTCCGATACGTCTAGTCTTGCTACCACGCCGTCGATGACATCGTTTACAGTGGCTTAAACAACATCTACCATTTCGTAAGGTCGATTTGAACAAGTTATTGCTTATTGGCGCGCCTTGATTACATCTGTACAGTCCGATGGTCGAGCTCACATTCATAAACGCGTTGGGGAACGTCATGTGGATTCATGCTTTAGTCAACGTCAGCGCTTGACTAGTTGTTTCCGTTATTGGTCAACATCTCAAGAAGAACCTGTTTGTGACAATTTAGCTGTCTCGTTGCTGCAGAGCATTATCGGTATCAATAGTGTTCACACTCGAAAATGGCTTGTGAACTTGGATTTTACCCCTACTCAATTTCCAGGCTTGTAACGGTGATTACGAGTGGCGAAGAAAATTGACACTCATTGAAATTTAAGGTTAAACGTTCTTTTTCGGTTATTGTAAAATTTGATTCATTTAACTTATGTATTTAAAATGTTATATAATAAGGAAAAGTGCACAGTTACTTTTTTCCGTTAGTATATTAACATACAGGGTGTCCCAAAATATGTGTCCCCATTTCAAACATCTATAAAATTGACAAATGTTGTCCCAAGTAAAATCAATTACACAGGTTTGAAGGGGACATGATAAAGTTTTGTTTGATATAAAGAACACCTATATTTATGTAGAAAATATATTCCACATCACGTTTTATGAAATTTGTTATGAAATTTTTTTAACTTTTTCGCCAAGTGACGTCAACGACGTCATATTTTTAATTTGACAAAGTTTCTTTTCCCGTGCTAGGATGATCAAATTGTTCGTTATATTTTTGTCTTCTACAACTATTATGCCTTAAATAGATGCAGTGAAAGTCTTATCATCATTAAATTTTGAAAGGGTAATATTGATCACAAAAACTAAAATTTGAAATGAGGAAAGTTGTTGTTCCACTTAAAATTCAGATGATGGCAATGTGCCTTTTTCAAGAAAGGGGCGTTTTTGCAGAGACAAACATTATAAGCAGTGCATTTATATTTTGTGAAAAAGTATTGAAAGTATCATTCATATTCATGCACAAAAGACTCTTGCAATGGGTGTCGAAAAAGGGTGTAATTTAAAGGTTGTTTCCTTTTAGATCCCCAAAAATTAACAACATCAATGATGCAGTTGAAGGCATTACCGGTAAATAATGAATTAGAAAGAACTAGAAGAATGGCTAGCAATAAGTTTTCTTTTCATTTTAAGCTAAAATTCTGCCATTAATCTTAAACTTAATATCTTAACATAGTAAGACCTTCACTATACTCTTTACAGTCAAAGAAAACGAAGAAGCACAAATCATTTAATCAGTACAGTGTTGTAGAAAGAGGCAACATAATTATTTTGTTTAAAGATGACGTCGTTGGCGTCATTTGACAAATAAGTTAAAAATGGTAAATTTCAAAAAGCGTGTTGTTGAATATATTAAGGAAGTGGATATGGATGTTTTATATATCAAGCAAAACTTTATCATGTCCCCTTAATACCTATGTAACTGATTTTAATAGGGGACAACATTTGTCAATTTTATAGATGTTTAGAATGGGGACACATATTTTGGGACACCCTGTACAAGTAATGCCTATAGATATTTATAGCAACGACGGTATTTTGTTTACTTTATTTGCATAAATATCACATTCTTTCACTGTATTACAACTTAATTATCAGACTAGAATAACGTTCATTTCCATCAAAAACCTAATAACTGCAACTTAAATCAAGCTGCAGTCACAAGTTTTTTTTAAAAAATAGGCTTACGATAATCTAATAACCTCATAGCTATACCCCACGATAAATGACCTGACAGAGCAGCCCATGATAATCGAATGGAATGCTCTGCCAGGTCAATTCTCGTCCGCTATACACAGAATCAATTTCTTTGTTGCATACTTATTTGTATAACTGCGACACTATTAATTGTCATATTCAATCAACTCATTCTCTATAAAAAAATAAAGGACTAATTTGAGGTATAATATGACAAAATGACTTGTATATATCCTTAAACCAACTGAAATTTCATAA
Source organism: Fragum sueziense (assembly GCA_963680895.1). Lineage (NCBI taxonomy): Eukaryota > Metazoa > Mollusca > Bivalvia > Cardiida > Cardiidae > Fragum > Fragum sueziense. Next base: position 31,759,090 of record OY804608.1, read on the forward strand.
AGTCGGTTTATAAGTGCATTTCGATCTGGATGCATGATGCATTCTGACAGTGGTACAAGTAATAAATACATTATAAGTTCGAAACCATATCCAACATAACGACGCCTTCTGAGGTCCTTCGAGATAAGGACTTTGAAAAAAATGTGGGAAATGACGAAATCGCTTGTGATAAGCAATTTCTTCATTTCCCACAATATTTTCCACCAAGAAAGACCAAACAACATCAAGATTTCATGAAGTATTATAAACATATGTATTCGTGTAAAACAATACACACCGTCTAATAACACTTTGACGCCGATGCAAACTGTATAACGTTGGTGCTATTACAAAACCTCGTAACTCCAGCTTTAATCAAGCTGGAGTTACGCGGTTTTGCAATAGTTCAGACGATAAGTTTGATGTGAACACATGATTAGTTGTACCTGTCTATGTACTTATCTTTTCACCATCCGCTCAATCAACTAAGACAAAAGGATGATTAAATGTAACGCAGTATCATAATGTGAAGTCAAGTATGAAAATATACACCCCCTAGATATACATTTTATATCGCTCGCCTGTCACTTTATGGTTGACAATGGGACAAAATGTTGATGGATAATAAGTTTATATAGATCTAACAACAGTAAGTTGATATTTATGTATTCTCTTGGTAGTTGTTTGGTCAAGGTATTTGATCTAGATACGGATGTTGGTTTAATCAAGTCCAAAAACATAAAGTATCTATTTTGTGATCTTTTTCTGTAGAAAATGATTCATGTAAGGTTGAAAACGGGACAGGATATTATTGGACGATTATGAACAACAGTTACTTTTATTTCATTTTTTGTGATTGCGTTCAGATTTCCATATCATTTCACCAGTACCCTTCCCTTTTGCACGCGTTTAATATGTTACGGCAGCTCTCAAAATTCTCAAAATGGAATATCCAATTTTTGCTGTTTTAGGAAGGCAATAACAGAAAGAAGAGCGTTAAAAATGAAAGTGTGTATAGATCTATTACATTTGATCTGATTTTATTGGGCTTTACTCCGTTTTCAGCTTCTATGGTCATTTAGCGGCGGCTCTGGGACCTAACCGTGGATTCCGGGTATTTCTTACACAGTGCTACCACAATATCTAAACAGAGTCTCCAGCTTGTCTCTCACATAGATGATTCACACCTATTTGATGAGAGACAAGTGACTTTGTCATATGTCAGAATGGATACTGGCCGAGCCGGGGTTCGAACTCGCAACCCCTAGCTGGATTGAGAGACTCCGACGTGATCGACTGAGCTATCGGGGCTCGGCAGATCTACTAAAATGCTGTAGAACGATTTTGATAACGATACCATGGCACGTTTGAGTAGTCTGGTCTGTACCGACATTGATCTCATTGCGACGAAGGAATTCTCGCTTTTTCCATCTCATTTATTTCATTGGTATGGCAGTAATGTTGATAAATGCTGTCTTGGGACTTTTGGATACAAATCAGCCTGTGAATACGTGCAAGCTGATCAATATCCATATTGCTCTGTTATTAATATATGTAACTCGTTCATGACTATTAACAACTTTGTGAAGCAGTAATGATCCTGATCAGACTCCTGATCTGATAGATCTAGATTACCCGATACATGGCATGCGCGGATCCAGAGGGGGGGGGGGGTCAGGGGTCATGACCCCCCTGGAATTTGGCAAAAGGGGGATTATCAAAACGATTACTGGTTATGTCCCACATAAGCTGCGTCATTTGTCCCGGTGTGCAACGACAAACCGTTGTTATATTTAGTCCTTCATGATATGACATGTATCTGTATGGATCCAGAGGGGGGTCAGGGGGCCTAACCCCCCCCCTGGAATTTGGCAAAAAAGGGGGTTTAAGATCGGAACCACCCCTGGGAAAAATACCTGGATCCGCGCTTGCATGGTATTCTGAATTGCCTTAATCCTTCTCAAAACAAGACCTGTTTTACATGGTCTAGTAGGATAGTCTAGAGAAAACATTGAGGCAACAAGAAAAAAGTGCTGATGACTAGCATATTTTGCCTCAATATTTCCTGTTGTATACAGTACACACATCCTTTTAATCTCCTCTCATTTTGTCGTCTTTAAAACATTTCACATTGGACAACCCTAATTCTTGGCCATTTGAGAAATGGTATACTGAACCTCAGAAATAACGCACCACTTTTTCTTGATTAATATTTTTGTAACTAAATAGTTTATTTTGCTGAAAAAGTATTAATTGGTAAAGGCCAGAGACTAGGTATGCAAAAAATACACTCATACGCACGAAACCCATTCTCCCGTGACGCTAGCCGTTCAAACTGGGAAAACAGGTTTTCTGCACGTGCTGCAGCAATGACCTCGTGCAAAAACCAGTTTTTAGGTTTAGAAGGTACATGCAGTAGGTGGCATAAAGAAAACACCCAAACATTCCATCAGTCGCAAGTTAAAAAAGATTGAAACAATGCCGATGCTTTCCAATGACGAACGCAATTTTGCTCTTGGGATGCTGCAGACAGGGATGACGTCATGGACTGTTGCACACGTGATGGGATGTTATCACACGACCATTTACTGTCTCGGAGAGCGTTTCCGACAAACTGGGACAGTGATAGACCGCCCGCCCCATTGAGCACATGTGGGATCAGTTAAACAGGGTGGTGAGAAGCAGACCACGGCAGCCCCAGACATTGCCTCGGCTTCAAAGAGCTTTGCATGAAGAGTGGAAAGTCATGCCACATGCCAGAATACAAAACGTTATCGGTTCAAATCGCCGACGATGCATCGACTGTATTGCTCTTGAAGGTGGTCACACACGTTACTGATTTTGTGAATTTTACATTAGAGGGTAGTCACGCTTGTGCGCTTGTCACGCTTGATTGCTCTGAGATAGCGAAAGGTTTTTTACCAAAAACGAGAAAAATGAAAGCACTTTGAGTTGTGCGTGTTCATTTTTAAAAAAAAGAATCTAAAAAAAAAGTTATATTGAAAATTATAAGTGGTGCGTTATTTCTGAGGTTCAGTATATAAGAACCGTTTCTCAAAGTCTCCGCTCAAACATATATCGTCACTTTTCAACAAAATGTTCGTAACTGCAGCTTAAATTAAGCTGCAGTTACGAGGTTTTTGTTCAAAAGCAGCGAATCGATAAACAACAGGAGGTCCATGACCACAATAAAATCATACTATTGATGATAATGTGTACGTATACTATAACATTAACGTAGTGTGTATAACGTTATGTATCGACGTCAGTGTCGTAAACTGTTAACGTAAACAAGTTATGATTAATTGGCACATGGGATTATTTTTTTCTGTAAAGTTATGATGGAAGAGAGACGCTAGCATAATTGCTCTCCAAGAGACCGTATTCCTTGTTTGTCTTAAATTGTGCGGTTAGGTGTAAAACACTGCGGTGAGAAAATTTTCTTCTGTTCATCGAATAGCATAATTCAGCGCCTACGTCACAAAAACTCAGTGCTTAGTCACGTGACCCGCCCTCATACAAACAAAATGGTCTACACTCAATCCCTTTGTAAAATTGTTTAACTTCGGACAGTTGTAGAAAGTGGCATTCATAATCTATCAACAAAAATTCCTTTGATAATGGGTAAGTCTAATATTCTGTTTTGTTTGGAAAAGGTTTAAATTTAATTGTTAGATAAACCATCAATTCTTCTGACACATAATGGAAACCCTTTCCTCCATCTCATAATCGCTGTCCAAACCGAATTCCCATAGCAGGCGAAAAATTATTGATAATTAAAACTTGAAATTCAGATTCAAAATGGCAGAATCTGATGAGGGAAAAGGAAATTATTTTCTTTTCTCCGATATCTTTTCATTATTGTTAAAATCAGGTTTTGTCTGTTAATGGTTTAATGTCCACAGAGAACTAACCTGTTCATCTGTATGCAGAACATCTTCGCAAGCCAAGGGTTACTACCTCCACTTTGTTCCTTACGAACCCTTGGCCGCTCGCCTCTATGGAAATCGAAAGTACCACCGTGCGATTTCATTGGACGCGATAACTTTCCCATTATCCAATCAAAACACACTAAACAAGCCGTCTTTGTCAAAACGAAAACGTCACGGCTGACGTGAAAATCGATATCCGTATTTGATGCATCGCCTAACACGTTTTAGTACGAGGCTTTTGATTGGCCAGAAATAGCAACTGCAAAGGGCCGCGACTCTTTATCGCCGAAAGGTGGCATGGTGGTACTTTCGATTTCAATAGAAGCGAGCGGCCAAGGGTTCGTAAGGAACAAAGTGGAGGTAGTAACCCTTGGCTTGCGAAGATGTATGCAGTAGAGCTGAAATGGGATCTTGCAGTAGGTAGGCCTACCTTTCCCCAAATAAAATGTTTACTGCATATGTAAGTGCATAATTATTTTGATTTTGTTGATGTTGGGGTCGTCCCCAGGCCTTCCAAAAGCCTAAATATCCAATGCTCACACATTTCCCGTGTTGTTAAAGGCTTTGGAAAAGGAATGAAAAGACATGTGTATTTAATGCCATCTCGGTGCCGAAACCTGGTATAACTGTTACAAGTACCATTACAACAGTGTTTAACTCCCTCTGATTTTGGTTTAAAATTAATTTCTGTCATAATTGGCTGTTTTTTAATCGCTATCGCCGTATTTATTTACTTGTGTTTTGTAACACATAGGCTGTGAATGTATGACTTCCTGGCACTCGTAGAACTGCCAGATCGCTAGTAGAGATAACAGTTCTATTTTTAGCACAGCCGAAATATGCTATTCCCAACGCCAAAATTTAACAAAGTGGTTTAATTAACCCTCACGCAAACAAGACCTCGTTTTGACGTCTATATTAGAAAAATCTTTGGAAACCATTTAGGCAAAAGAGGTAAACGCAGATAACCTTCTTTTGTTTTCATAACTTCTGCATTGTATTATTCACAACTTTTACTTTTGATGAAAATCATTTTGTCGTCTGCGGCACTTTTCTAATTGGACAACCCTCAAATTTTGTCATTTGGGAAAGGGTTATAATTTGAGAAGGACCCTAATTACTTTTCAATGTCGCAGTTTCGTCAGAAGGGAAAGACTTAAAATGTCGGAGCCCGCGCCTGTCAGTCAAACTGTCAAACGTGAAATCACATGACATTTGTAAACATCTGTGTGATATTTACACTGAAATCTACATCTCTTGTTAGCAAAAAATATAAATGTCGCTTTCTCATTAGTTTTCGAACTCGAAAAGAGTGAACTTATAGTGACATTTCAGAATTTTTTGTCATAAATTTTACTTTTATTTTTATCTGAAAGAGCATATTTCCTTATGAAAATTCTGAAAATTTCAAGCCAAAATATTGCGCCGTTTACGAGAAATTTATATTTTTGTGTTAAAATTGAACAAATTGTTGTGGACAACAGTTCGGATTTATATGCAATTTATCGATTATGTCTCAACTTTAACCCTTTCGCTGCCATAGGCGAGTTAACACGACTCTGGGGGTCGCTGCCATAGGCGAGTTTTCTCGACAAATTTAGGGGGGGGGTGCAGTATATGAATATTTTTTCCAGCTAAGTGGTTTTCACATAGTCTTTTTCTTATAGCACCGGTTTAGTAATCAAAGTACTAGCGTTTGACAGATAAAACAGTGAAATTTGTGTTAAAATCGGTACACTATAAGTGTTTTACGAGGACTTTTCCAAACAAAAGACAACAATATGGCTGCCATTAGAACATGGACTTACTATTTATGCCTAGAAGCTGTAAATATCACCATGAATGACACCAAAAATTCTGAAAAAGTCTTCGGGATGGTTTGAAATAATGTTCAGTTGACAATTTCAACAATCTGCTCCATCAAAACATTTATACTTTCGACGGAAACATCTAGATGAGGTTTGTTCATCCACTTTTTCCCGTTGTTCTAAAATTCCAACAATTTGTGAATAAAATCAAAATAAATAGATATTGTCACTTCATAAATGACTTTGAAGTTTCCGTAGTATAATAGATTCCTAATCTCTCTGTATGTGCTGAAAATTTGAAAGAAATGTATCGAATGAGTCAAAAGTTATGCCTGTTTTTGTCTACAGGGTACGATTCTTGGAAATTTCTTCGAATTAATTTGGCATCCAGAGGACAGTCCAATATTGGATTTTTGGCAGCGAAAGGGTTAAATGCGTGTTTCTCGCTTAAATTGGCAACAACTTAAAAAAACTAATAGTATTTATACTCATTAGAATAACCAATCTTGGCATCAAGACATACTTTAAAAAATTGAAATTGGAATGAAATGTCCCTTTAAACAGGCCTAATGTTCTCTCCACATCGGCAAACGTTTCTTACTATCTAACCCATTCCCAGACGGCAAAAGTTTAGGGTTGTCCAAATCCAAAGTCGTTGCAGACGACAATTTCAAGTTAATAAATTTTTCTACTAAAACAGTGAGGGAAATGCAGAATTTGCTTGTTGCAGTGTTTTCAAAAGCCTTTTTATGGAGGAGGGAGTCAAACAAAGCCAATGTGTGGGAGTTGGTTAAACGTTTTTACAAAAGCTTCTCGTCTCTCCTCCAGATTTCGTCAATAACCCATTAGCAAACGGCAGAACTTTATATTTGTTGAAACTAAAAGAATGTGCAGACAACGTTTTAAATGTGAAGAAATTTTGAAAATTTATTACTGTTATGGTAGAAAAAATGTTGGAAATGAAGAAATTGCTTGTCATAAACAATTCCTTCATTTTTCATGATGTTTTTCATAGCCATTATCTTGTTGGGAGTCAAAAAGAGTCCCTGTGTGGTTATGGGTTAAATTGTTGGCTGAAAATGACAAAATACCTGAGAAATCTTACACAAACTTGCAATTGCTTTAAAACGCATGTGTAACATCGGTAAAAGAAGAGATAAAATTGTCTCTATATTTTCACCATTTAGCTGTTTTGCCAGGCGTAGGTCAAATTCTCACAAATTATACCACAGTACAGAAAATTTATGTTGAGGTCACGAAAACCAATTACATAATGATGTTTTTGTCGTTCAGCTTCTAGTTTTAACCTTTTGATAATGTCAACCGACATTATATTTATTATAAATTATGTCCTATTCAACCGTTTCCCAGACGAGTCATTGGTGTTGACGGCTTCATAGAATACGGGAGTTTGAGTTTATTGGGGTTTTACGCCGTTTTCAACTGCCAGGGTCTTATCACGGCGGCTGGAGCACCTACCCATTGATCCATGTTGTTTCTCAAACCAGTACTACCACAACACAACACCCTTACCGAGTCTCCGTCTGCTCGCCAACTTAGTTGAACTATTTAAAACCCATTGGTGGGTGACAATTTTGTCAGAAAGGGTAATTGCCGCGGCCGCGTATCGAACCCGGGACATCTCAAATGAGAGGCAGATGCACTACCAACGGCGCTAAGGCCGCGGTTTAGAATAGGGGAAGAGAAAGCTTTGAACAAAAGAAAGAAATGAATAACATGGCTAACGATAGGCCCTACATTATAAAGTGTGTCCTCGTTAACCCTTTCCCAAACGGCAAAAATTTAGGGTTATCCACTTCAAAAACTTCCACAAATGACAAAATATATGTTATTAAAGATAGAATTTGTGTAATTATGGCATAGAAAATATTGAGACAAAAGAAGAAACTGCTGGTTATCAGCAGTTTCTTCTTTTGTTTAAATGTTTTCCAAGGCATATTCTATTAGGGACGTTAAAACCAGGTCTTGTTTGGGAAAGGGTTAAGCATTTCCATAAAAATCTAGTTGTGACGTTCGCAGAAGAGACTGCTTTGAACATTCAATGAAAGAAAATGGATTGGATTGAATAGAGTTTTACGTCAGACTCAACAGTTAAGGTCATATGGAGACGGGACATCGGTTTTGAAAAGTCTAATCCGAAAGACTGGAGAAGCGGGGGATCGAACCAGGGACCCCTGTGTTACAAGTCCAGCGTTAACACTGCACCACCTCCGCCCCTCATTTAAAGAAAATGAAATCCCAGTTTTTCCAGATTTATTACGAGTCTGATTATAAAATTACATAATCTGCCTAATTAACGTATTGCCAGTATCGCTAGAAATATTTGTGACGCGTCTGGCAAAAAGGGCCGTCTCGGATTAAAATGGTAAAAGTATTTGCCCTTATCAGGCTGATTAGACCTAAAACCATTTGAGACGCGACGCGAGAAAATCGGTCTTCTGGAGTTTCGACCAGATCCGACACAAATGAGGCTGTACAGCCGCAGAAAGTGATTAGAGTCACGAAAGTTCGTACAGTACATGGAAAGAAGAAGAACTAAACTTTCCCACCAGCGAAAACACAGACGCTGGCCAGATTCGCGGTTACTGATCTGCGTCTTTGTTTTCGCTTATGCTAATTTGCGCTTTTCTCGCGTCGCGGCTCATTTGATCTATCTATTTGAATTTAATGAATCTAGAACCCTTCCTTTCTTGTCTGGTTGCCCTCTCCTGGATCCCATCTCATTTTAATAGGCTTCTGAGTTTGCCATTTTATGCGTGACGGGTCACATTATCATTATATATAATAACCAGTAATATGATTCAATAATTCCAAAAATGTCGCATGTGTCTCCGATAGCGAAATGTGTCTAGGCATATATACAGATTTCGTTGTTGAAACTGTTTTGGCAAAAAGGTACGTTTAGAAAGGACGAAAATAAGTAACGTAAGTAATACTTCCTTATTTGCATGTAATGTGTATCTGTAATCTTATAAAACCAGAGCCGCGTTCTTTAGAGCGAGATTTCTTGAGATATCTTAAGATTTCTTAAGATGATTTAGAATAAAGCGCTCTTTTGAGCAAGATTTTTAAGACGATCACTGCGAGCCGCCATTGCTCTATACTTATTTAGGAACCCTTCGGTAAATTCTGTTGAATCTATATGAGAGAGAATTGACAGAGTTGTTCCGAATTCTCCATGATTCATAAACCGCGGAGTTCCGAATGCTCCATACTTCATACAAATGACGTCATGATGACGTCATTTGTATGAAGTATGGAACATTCGGAACACCTCGCTTATAATCTCGGTCTCAAAGACGCTGTATCAAAAACACCTTAAGAAATCTTAAAAAATCTCGCTCTTAAGAACGCGCCTCAGATCTTAATTATCATTTTTATCAATAAAGATCTGACAGGAATCCATTCGAGGTCATCTTACATGATCTCGGAAAATCCGATATTTAGCGTTATCTATATATCAGTTAAAGGGGCATAACATTCCAATTTCTTTAAAGAATGTCTTGTTGCCAAGATTGGTTATTCTACGTAATGCGTACAAATGCAATTAGTCTTTTTTAAGTTATTGCTTATAAGAGAAAAATACGGCTTTAAAGTTGAGACGGAAATGACAAATGCAAAATAATTCTGAACTGCAGCTGGTTACATCAAATTGTTTAATTTTAACACAAAATTATATATTTCTCGTAAACGGCGAAGTACGTATTTCTGCTTGAAATTTTCAAAATGTTCGAAAGAAAAATAAAATAATGTTCTTTCAGATAAGAATAAAATTGAAATATATATGAAAGAAAGATCTGTTAAATGTCACTCAAATCAAATACATGTATATTGTTAAATAATTTGACTGTTCAAAACAAATGCATGGTAATGTACTAAACTGTGGTGCCAGTACATCTCGAAAGCATTTAACCCATTACTGCACATTGACGCTTTTTGACACCCCATAAGAAAAAGACTTTAGAAAACATTGTGGAAAATGAAGAAATTGCTTGTGACAAGCGATTTCGTCATTTCCCACCATGTTTTCTACCAAAAAAGACCAAAAATTGTAAAATTCTATTCACTTCAAATTGCCGTCTGTAGCATCTTTGAATTTGGAAGAGTCCAAAATTTTGTCGTCTGGTAATGGATTAATTGATTGGTCAGAAGAAAGTTCATTGGAGATGAACTTGAAACGGTGCCTGGCAGCTGTTATTGAAAAGTTAACATCGGATTTTGCTCAAAATTGGGTGCACATGGCAAATGTCCGACCCTTTCCCAAACAAGTCTTGGTTTTGATGCATGTTACTTACATGAATTAATTATAGCATGTTCGAAAACACATTGGTGCGAAAGAAGAAAATGCTGATAGTCCTTATCATTTGATTTGCCCTACGCTTTTTTGTACGCAAAGTTTATCTTTTCTAACATTCGTTTTGACATTGCAAATGCGTGCTGTTAATTAAAGGAAAGAGTTAAATTTGTAGTGACTAATTGCCATTCGTCATTTTTTTCAGCCAAAAAAAAAAAATTTCGGAAATGCCTTTTTTGGCAACCGCTTCACCTTTGTAGTCTTACATACTGTCGCTTTTCAGCAAAAACCTCATAACTGCAGCTTGTTTTAAGCTGCAGTTACGAGGTTTTCGATGAAAAGCAGATATGAAGTCCAAACTATCTTGTCTATTAGATAAACAATCGATTTTTGCAGCTACTTCAAAGTCACACTAGCTTCCGATCACAGGTCAAAGGCTTTTTCTTGTCTTATGGAGATATTATCGAAATGTGAAAAATTATGACTCTTTTTATGCAAAGAAGTATATCGTAAGCTTAGTTCGAAAACGCCGTATCTACAGATTATCAAGTTTGACTTTACGACATTTTCGGACGTGCAAACGCTTCGAAAAAATAGACATTCAAGATATTTTGAGCTACAACCTTTACAAATATATAATTTAGACAAAAAGATGATCGTCAACCGTATGCAATCATTATAGCTTCTAACCCATAATTTGGGAGGCATTTTTAGATATGAGCATCCTTCATATCGCTGCTATTCTGCCAAAACCACGTATCCGCAGCTTAAAACAAGCTGCAGATACGTGGTTTTCGTAGAAAAGCGACGATATCATGATTTAAACCATTTTCACGCATTGATTTTGACTCCAAAGAAGATGGAGGCTTCGGATAATATTGTTGAAAATGAAGAAATTGCATGTGAAAATTAATTCTTGTATTTCCCACTACGTTTTCTATCCCAAAAGAAAATCTATCGAGATGCTTAAATTTTTTGTCTGAAACATCTTTGAGTTTTGACCATCCTGAAATCCGTCTGGTAATAGGTTAATGCAACAAAGATGGACATAGTTTTGGTTGACTATCAATTTTGTTTAACCAAAGTAATTACGTTTTTGACACCCCACAATATTAAGGCTTTAGAAAGCATGGTGGAAAATGAAGAAAATGCTGCACTTCCCAATTATTTTCTACCCAAAAGGACAAAAATGTAAAAAAGAACATTTGTTTGATATTTTCTGTACAAAAATGTGAATAGAAATAAAATAGTAATAAAATCGTCCATATATTTGTTTGGGAAAGGGTCAAGTGTAGAAAATAAGCTGATAATGATCTTTGTTCTATCAAGTGGTCAACGTTTAAGTGTAAGTAGGCAAAGTGTGAACTTCCATAGCTTATTCCCAGATTTAAACCATTGCCAGAGGGCAAAATCTTGGACCAGTCCAATTTGAAAGCTGCTGAAAATGACAAAATGGATGTAAATCTGGGTTGCATTTGTGCACAAAATAGCTAAGAAAATATCTAGGCAAAAGGAGAAAGTGCTGATTAGCAGCACTTTCTTCTTTTGACTCAATGTTTTCCCAAGCCTCATCTGTTAAGGACGTCAAAACCAGGTCTTGTTTGGGAAAGAGTTAATCCAGTACCAAACGGCAAACTTTTAGAATGTTCCAAATTCAAAGAAGATGCAGATGATAATTTCAAGTTGATGAAATTTTAAAAATCTTTCCATTTTGGATTACAAAATATTTTGGAAAATAACAAGATTGTTTGTCACAACCAATTTCTTCATTTTCCACAATGTTTCCAGAGCTTCTATCTATCTTTTGTGTCGTCATAAAGGGCCAGTGTTTGGGAATGAGTTTTTAAACGTCCAAGAAGATGTGGTAATTGAAAAAAAAGAAGGAAAAGAAGAAATTGCTGATTATCAGCAATTTCTCCTTTTCACTCAATATTTTCTGTGTCATAACATGTAGATCTAATTTTCGACTTTTGACATCAGTTATCTTTCGTCTGCAACGTCTTTGATATTGTCCTGGTCTTAAATATTGCCGAATGGGAAAGAGGTTTAACCCTTTCTCAAACAAGACTGTGTTTGGACGTCTCTATTAGAAAATACTACAGAAAACATTGAGGCAAAATAAGAAAATGCTAATATTCAGCATTTTCTCCTTTTGCCTTAATATTTTCTGTTCTATATTGCTCGGAAATTTACTTGATATTTCCTTTAATGTTGTTGTCTGCAGAAAGCTTTGAATTTGGACCAGTCTAAAATTTTGTCGTTTGTGAAAGGGTTAATTGTAGTCATTTTGTCGTCTGCATCATCTTTCAAATTCCGTCGTTTGGGAGAGGGTTTAAGGAGCGGACAGACAATTGACATTTCGTCGCATCTTTAACAAAACCCTCGTTATTGCAGCTTACAACAAGCTGCAGTTACGATGTTTTTGTGAAAAAGCAGTAATTTTCTCGTTGCTCATAAAGCCTTTTAAATGTCAAACGTCGATGAAATACGACTGAAATTGAACATCTAAGATTTAAAAAGATTTAAAAAGATCGTGAGAATTTTAAGTTGTGAAGTTGTCTTCTGGAAAAAAAATGATCACAGACAAGAGTTGTGAAGTTTTTCTTTAACCCTTTCCCAAACAAGACCTTGTTTTGACGTCCCTATTAGAAAAGGCTTGGGAAAACATTGAAACAAAAGGAGAAACTGCTGATAACCAGCAGTTTCTCCTTTTGTCTCAATATTTTCTTAGCTACATGTATATTGTACAAAACCCTTTCTTTTTTAATAACCATTTTGATGTCTGCAGCAACTTTCAAATTGGAGCATCGTATTTTTTGTCGTTTGGGAAAGGGTTAAAATAACACGAAGAGAACTACAAAGATGAATGCGTAGTGGCTTTTCAAATTGCATTTCTTATATTCATTTACCCATTACCAAACTGCAAAACAATTGGATCGTTCCAATTCAAAAGACGTAGCAGACGACAATTTCAAGTTGACGAAATGTTAGATTTTTTTTTCATTCTGGGTTAGAAGGCTTTGTGACAAATGAAGAAATTGCTTGTCACAAGAAATTTCATCGTTTGTCACAATGTTTTCAAAAGTCTTTATCTTGTGGCGCGTCAAAAAGCGCCAATATTAGTTAAAGGGTCGTGAGAATGTTTACTTTCGAAGTTTTGTAACACAGAAAAAAACTGCGGCTAAGAGGGCGTAATGTCTTTTCAAACTGTGAAATATTTTGATGCTTATAAAACCATAATGCATGTGCGTATTGCACTAAATTTGATCGAGCTTGTTATTCCCCGCCCATAAAATCATCGGGTGTGGATATTGTTTTCCCGTCATCCGTCCGTCCTTCCGCCCATCCTTCCGCCCGTCCTTCTGAGTTTCGTTTTAACGATATTTCTTGGAAACCATAGACTGGATTTCAATGAAACTTCGTGGAAAGCTTCACTAAAAAGAGGAGATGTGCATATCGTCGGGGTTACCCATTTCGATTATTGAATTTAGAATTACTGCCCTTGATTGGTGAAGTCATATACACATAGAGTAATACTCGTTTCCGAGCTATTCCTTGGAAACCACAGGCTGGGTTTCAATGAAATTTTACGAACCGCGCTCATTTATTTTTGTGCAAATATATTTTAAATTAAACGCAACTTTAAACCATATTCAGTCAGTGTCCAAATGTATATCATTGTGACGCAAAGTCAAATTGCATTGTTTTGTCTGTATTGAATATCAATGAAAAAGAATATTTATTTGTTGCGTGAACTTTCATTTCAATCCTCTAAAAATGAAATGAAAAATAATATCAAAGAAATCGAAAACGACTTGAAACATGTTTTATACAAAATGTACTTTTTAAGACTTTCACGATTGTTTGAAATATAAGAGTCTGAATACAATGACAAAGGTTATATTTAAATCGATTTGTCTCGATGAAAATTTAGCGTCCCGCATTAAGATCATCATTTCAATGTAACATTCTCCCAAACGACAAATTTTATATATGCATTAAGGTTGTTCGGCCCCAATGAAATTCAGGCGACGTCGGATTTTTTTCGTGCGACATCATTAACCTTCGTTACCTATCCAAAATTATTCCAGCGACGTTGTAAACATTCGGCGGTAGAACTCTCCATCGCCGAATGTTTTCGACGTCGCCCAAATAGGCTTATTCTGAAGTCACATGAATCTCACTAGGGGAGGACTACCTTAAGGTATGTGTTCCAATCTATTGCAAGGAATATTAGATCTATATAAATTTGCCTAAAGTTCATTCAAAACCTTTTCTATCAGGTTCGTCAAAAACCAGAATTTGTTTTGAAAGGGTTTGATGGCCCCACTTTCTCGACACAAGTAGGTCTGTATTAAATGTCATAAAGGACCCTATTTAATCCTTTCCTACACAACAAAAGTTAAGAGCAGTCTAATTTGATCGATCCTACAGCAACAAAATGGATATTATGAAAGGTACAATTCATGAATAATGTAGCACAGAAAATTTTGAGGCAAAATGAGAAAATGCTGATTATCAGCATTTTCTTCTATTACTTCAATGTTTTCCAAAGCCAATTCTATCATAGGGTCGTCAAACCAGGTCTTGTTTGGGAAAGTGTTAAAAAATAGTCTTTGGAAAACATTGAGGCAAAAGAAGACAAGAGTGCCATGGTCACAATATACGCCGCCCAAGGGACTAAGTTTTAAGGGGGCATAACTCAGGCAAAAATCAATGAACCATAAAATCCTTCCTTCATGCACATCTACCAATTGAGGTGATAACATTGACCAAGTTTCAAGAAGATCCAGCCAGAAACTTAGGAGGAGTTGCGTTGACAAAAAAAGTGGACGTACGTACGGACGGACGGACGGATGGACGGACGGACGGATGGACGGACGGACGGACAGACGGAGAAGATGACACCAATATACGTCCGCCTCCGGCGGCGTATAAAAATGATAGTAGCCAGCATTTTCTTCTTTTATCTCAATATTTTATTATTCTATATTATTCTCAAATTGCACTTTCAGTAGCATCCGTTTAGGCAATTGCAGCGGCCTTCGAATTGAAACACCCAAAATATTTGGGGAACGATTTAAAGACGTCTCCTCATTTAATTTCATCTGTTACTAACTAGCTACAAAACCAAAGAAAATTGCATTTATGACCAATTTATTGTCATATACATAAACGTGTCATATATTCATTAAGAAAACGCCTGAAGGCAAAGAAAGTTTTATTATACTTTCGAAACTCTTTCGGCTTTTGCACACAAGGCCTGAATTTGACGTTTTTCGTAAAAGGTATTTCGGAAAAACATAATATTATGAGCAACAAAAGAAAATGCTGACGACCAGCATTGTCTCCTTTTACCTCAATATTCTGTTTCTAAAATGTAATGTACGCAAACTAGTTTTCCTCTATTGTCGTTTGTTTCATCTGCCACAGCTTTCCATCGGCACAGTCTAGAAGCGTTTCTAATATAGAGTTAAAACAGGGACTTTATTGTGCAATATCCGCCTACAACATGTACAAGGACATCGAATTAACAACTTGATCAAAATTTTGACACGCTCTCGCAACGACTGATTTTGTTCAAGTTGTCTGTCTATTAATTTTGTCCACGAAACTATTAAAAAATCGCCCATAACTTTTGGACTGTAGACAATAGAAATATCACCATACGTTTGAATTATATGTGACAACCCTTTTCTCCAGATTTCAAGATCAATGTCTTCAGCCAAGGTCAATGTTAATATTTTTTTACTCTTCATCCCATTGTAGTTTTGAAATCACAAACGTTTTTACGGGAGAAAACAACTGGTGTTTCACAAACAAATTTTCTTGAAATAAGTGTTCAAAATGCTTTTATTTCAGTCGTCTTTTATCGATATTGTGCTAGTTAATACGTTTTCTTTCCTTTCAATCACTGAATGGTTTGAATGTTTTCTTTTTGTAGGCACATAAATCCCTAATTGTATAAGAAATAATTTGTGAACGTTTGAAAGATTCATCTATCATTAGGACAGGGATGATACAAAGTCACGAACAGTTTTCTTATTTAACAGAGCGTATCATAATGATAATTATAGTTTACCTTTTTTCATGAATGTTTTGTCACAAAGTCATGTAGACTTCTTCTTACTGTCCAAAATAAGCCCTAGTTTTGACGTCTCAAAAACACAATGTTTTAGAATTTTAGACTGTTTAAAAATGTCATGGGTCACGAGAAATGAGAAAACAAGAATAATGTTATTTCGAAAACGCGGGAATTGAAACGTAAAGATTCTAATCTCTACAAGTATTGGAAATATAGGAAGATGCCGATCATCACCATTTCCTTAAAGTGACATTTCAGAATTTTTTGTCATAATTTTTACTTTTATTCTTATCTGAAAGAGCATCTTTCCTTATGAAAATTCTGAAAAGGGGGTGTTCCACCCTATCAGAAATTCCCATAGGGTTGTGCCCACGCTCGGATTTTAATGAAATTTGGCATGAAGTTAGTGTTCTGTATTACAGCATTTATCCCGAAATATTTTCCAAAAATCTGTTCCAGAAAATATTTTTCTAAGAATTTTAAGATTTTTGCTTAAAAATGTGGGGTGTCCTAACTAAAAGAAGGCATATACCTTCAGGATTGTTGTATTCGAGCTAAATTTGCGCCGGAAATAATGTTTATCAATTTCTTTTCAAGTATTTACCAAAATAGTATACATTACTGTACAAAAATCAATTTGCTATTACTTTTTGTATGACGTCATCAACAAAATTCTTAGCTTTTAACCATTTTGACCAAATTTGATTCTAAATTTCACCCAGTTTCAGTTTTTGTCAACATATGAAATTTATATTAAAATTGACCCCAGATATGCTTGTGCTTATAGTAAAATATTAGGTAAAAATAAAACCGGTAACAGTGTCATTTTTGAATTTTAGTGTAAGCCGTCAAAATTTCTAAGAATGTAAAATCTAAGATTTTACTTTATACCTTCTATATGCATTACGCAAATAGTCCATTTTGCTTTGATGGGTCTTGATTTGACATCAACAACTTATGTATAACATTATTTTTAGCATTTTCACACAAAATTATGATTTTTGTAAATTAATGGCACTTTGTATTACCCCACCCACCCACAATATAATGGAGGGGAAAACAGCCTAAAACAGTGGAATGCATTATGAAATGTGGAGATGAAAAATAAAAGTTATGCAATAATGGTACATATTTTACCTATTATGTCACCTTTTTTAACTTTCCTTTGTGGCTTATCAGCACATAGACTACTTTATATACAAACAACATTTCTTTACTACACTGCTAAAGATAATAATCAGAACATAGAAACAGTTGGGGGTTTTTTGGTCATTAATTGTGCCCTTCAGTGCAAAATTGCTAATATTTCTATTACTATGGTGAATTATTCACAGCTTTGATGGCATATAATTTATTAACTATTTGCCAATCTCAGATCTGTGAAGAACATGCATCAGCTTTTTGCCTATGTCCCATTTTGTTATGCCACACTACCTTCAATGAGTGTAGGTTTTGGTATTTTTCATATAGGGTACCGTAGATATTTCTGGCATCAGAAGAACCTGGGGATTGTGAGAGTTTGCAGATTTTTTTTAATGCATCACATTATCAAGGGTCAAAAATATTTTAACACTGGCACCAGGTCTTTTCACTTTTTAATGAGGACCAGTTTCCTATGAGCGCTATTTGAAACCAACAATAAGGGTAAGTAAATGTACATGTATATAAAGACTTGATTAAGAATCCAATGACTAAATAAACATGATTTGAATTTTTCTTGACAGAAACTAACTGCCCCTACAGATTGACCTATCCACATGACATTTCTTGAATTTATTTTTACCCGTTTGTATGTTCCACAATGTAGCATGCGTCTCTATCGTGATTTATTTCAGTCTTAAGGGTATGTCAAAAGTAATCGAAAAGAACGACAGTAAAAAAATAACAGTTAATTGACGTCGCAAAGATCATCAAACTGTGGTTACTAGGCTTAAAAAGCAAGCGATCACTTGCAGCACTGGGAATTCAAATAATTATTTCATGGACTATAACAGTTTTCATTAGACTTAAAGATAAATAGAAAATGAACTCTTCAATGTAAGGCTTGGTCACATACAAAATTCGTCTTGCACATCACGACCGGAGCACAGAATCAAATGGCATGTCCTACAGCATATTTTTGGACGCTATGTGTACGTGATAAAAAAATGGACGCGAATTGTACGTCATCAGCCTTTAGATATTTCTATTATAGATGGTCCGCATGCCATGTATCCCAAATAGTAAAGGATACTGGCTAAATGCATCTATTTCCTTTGTCCAGAGGGACAGTCTCAAAGGGTTCTTTAAGTTAATAAAGTTTAGGTTTAGAATGTATTATATGATATAAGATATAAATTTAAAAAAAGGCATTAATATGTTTAAGTATTACTTAATGTATTGATCAAAATGTATCATAAAATTATAATTGGAGTAAGCTATGCCAAATGCTTTAAGTGAACTATTCTGTCCTGTTACTAGAACCCATATATAATTGAATTTTGGCTCACTTAAGATAACCAAATGATAACAAAAATACTTGTTTTGACATGTGAAGCAGTGAAATCATGACTAAAAATATGTTTTTCATAAATAATTCCAAACAGATGACCAAAGCCAACAAAATGACTGTATCAAAGTCAAATGAAGGTAATGGGTTTATTTCTAATTGATTGAATTTTAGGTTTCGAAATAATTTTGGCTATTTTACTGACAATTTCTGTCTAAATAAATTTTTGAGAAATCATTAGGGCATGTTGGTATCAACAATATTGGCACCAGCATGTTATACAATGACTTTTCTTTCTATTTTGATTTAAAATTGGGAACTTGTATCAAAACGAGGTAGACAAAATTGAGCGTTTGCTATATGGGTACTATTGAAAACCAGGAACATTTTAAGATGCCGTTGAACACAATTTTCATTATTTGACAACTTTACCGAATTCAAGTTTTCAATAAATTTTGCATACGAATAAGGGACATATAAGGCAAACATTCATATCAATTTTATAGGTTGACAAAGACGGGAACATACAAAAAACATTGATTGAATTTTAGGTTTCGAAAATTTTTAGATATTTTTTCAGACAATTCCTAACTAAAACTTTCTGAGAAATTATATGTGCATGTTGGTAATCAACAATATTGTTATCTAAATGTTCTGCAAGGAATCTACTTGCTATTCTGATTTAAAATTTGGGACTAATATCAAAAATAGGTGGGCAACATTGGGCTTTTGCTGGAGGGATACCATTGAAAACTGGGAACATTTTAATGTGCCATTGATCACAGTTTTCATAATTTGACAACTTTACCGGTTTCAAATTTTCACCAAATTTTGCATACGAACTGGAAACATGTATGGTCAACTTTCATATCATTTTCATATGTTGACAAAGCCGGGAACATACAAAAATAATTGATTCAACTTTAGGTTTTGAAAATTTCTCGATTTTTTTTCTGATAATTTCTGACTAAATATATTTCTGAGAAATTACTTGAGCATGTTGGTATCAACAATTTTGGTCTCTAAATTTTCTTCAATATCTCTTCTTGCTATTTTGATTTCAAATTGGGGACTAATATCAAAACTAGGTAGGCAACATTAGGCTTTTGCTAGAGGGGTACCATTGAAAACTGGGAACATTTTAATGTGCCATTGATTACAATTTTCATTATTTGACAACTTTACCGGTTTTAAATTTTCACCAAATTTTGCATACGAACTGGAGACATATATGGCCAACTTTATTATCAATTTCATATGTTGACAAAGACGGGAACATACCAAAAATTTTGATTGAAATTTAGGTTTCGAAATTTTCTGTGCTATTTTTTTGACAATTTCTGACAAAGTAAATTTTTGAAAAATTATTTGCGCATGTTGGTACCAACAGTATTGGTATCAAAAGTTTTTACGAGGACTCTTCTTTCTATTTTGATTAAAAAATGTGGATGAATACCAAAGCTGGATAGCCAAAATTGAGTTATTGTAAGACGGGTACCAATGAAAATCGGGAACATTTTAAGGTGCCGCGTATAGGCCTATTTGCACTCTTTGAGTAAAAGAAATACATTTTTGTAGTTCATAGGTCAGAGGTATTCTATGTGTAAAGTTACAAGAAAATCGGTGCGTGGGCACAAATGGAACACCCCCTTTCAAGCCAAGACATTGCGCCGTTTACGAGAAATTTATATTTTTGTGTTAAAATTGAACAAATTGTTGTGGACAATAGTTCGGATTTATATGCAATTTATCGATTATTTCTCAACTTTAAATGCGCGTTTCTCGCTTAATGGCAACAACTTCAAAAAACTAATAGTATTTATACTCATTAGAATAACCAATCTGTGGCATCAAGACATACTTTAAAAAATTGAATTGGAATGAAATGTCTCTTTCATATTTTCCATAAAAGCTTCTTAAACTTTCTGTCTGAGATATGTCAAAATAAGGGTTAGAAAGAATGTCGATCGTATTTGAAATGGCGCTTATGCTATCGACATTTTTTTTTAATTCTGTGGCCAAAAAGAACAAAACGTCTGTCCTGAAGTTAAGAAAAGGTTAGCCCTCAAGTATTCAAACTAGCGTAGTTTCTTGCTCGGGTGACATTGACACATCCACAAGTATTTTCTTATTTAATGGAGCATGTCTGACAATGTTAAATGATAGCAGTTATTATAGTTGTGTCAAATCCTTTCATAATGTTAACATAGACATGTATACGATGTTAGTATGTCAAGTTCAACAAACCCATATATTACCACGGAAATGGCGAAAACGTTTGTTAACAAGTATGTCACAGAAGTTGATCAAGCACCGCTGGTTCCATATTCATATACAGTCGACACTCGATATGTCGACATCGGATAAGTCGAATTTTCGCTTAAGTCGAAGTTCAAATCTGGTCCCGTCCTCATCAATGGACATAACTTATTTTCAAAAAATAATTTTGAACAGAATATAGCCATTGAAATATAGTAGGAAAAGGATAGAAATTGCTCGAAACGAGCAATTTCTTTCCTTTTCCTACCATATTTTAATAATAATCGTAAATGATTAGTTTCCCAAACGATCAAATATCAACTTTATCGAAGCCGAAAACAAATCGAATAAGTCGAACTTCGGATATGTCGTGTTATTTTGACGGCCCTCCGAGTTCGACACAACGAGTGTCGACTGTAAGTGAAATGTTTCCTGTGACTTTAACCAACAGTGTTTGGACGACTTTCGTCATTTTGAAAATGGTTTCTGGCAAACCTTGTGTATACTTATCATAGGGAAATCTGTTTTGAGAATTCTTGAAGCGAAGTGCCTATGTCTAAATATTTATATCCGAGAGTCATTTAAAGCACCACTTGGTTTCATAATTATACTGTACAAATGAAAATGTACCTTTAATGACATGTTCAACCGTTTCTCAAACGGCAGTAACATGGTCTTAATTCAAAATATGAAGCAAACAAACACATTGAATTGTGATAAACGGAGAGTTTGCATAAATATGATTCAGAAAACATTGGTTATCTATATTTTTTTCTTTTGTATCAAAGTTTATCCAATTTTCTTTCTGTTAATTAACGTCAATACCACGTGTTGTAAGGAAAAGTGTTAAAGTCACACGCATGACGACACAAGCGTTTTCTATCAACTTTGACGTATACATGTAATAATGTATAAATAGGAATGTGCGAAACATGTTACAGGTATGCATTTGTTTTTTTCAGTTTGTTTCTTTCTGTTTTCTGTCTATTTCAACAATTTTACAGTGAAATTGCCATTTTCTTACCAATATGCGTTCCATAGATTTGTAAATGCTGGATTTAGACTGTTGGACCAGTTTCGTCAAGGCATTTAGGGCATACCTTTTCCGTCAAAATAATGTCTCACGAAACGATCATGACAAATATTGCATTTTCTATGTATGGAAAGGAATTTTGTTGTACGAACATAAACTTGACCTTGATACACATTACTCAGGCTAACTCGTACAGACAACTTTACAACCTGCATTACCTCGACAATTTTTATATTTTTGAAGGCAATCACTGCATGAAAATCGGTATTAATATCTGCCAAAACGTAATACAAAATAGACTCGTTACATATGAAAGGAGCCGTGGACGGCTAAATGTGTTTTTGTACCAAATAATACATGAAATGTGAGTCAAAGGAAGAAATGATGATGATCGGCATTTCCTTTTTGTCTCGGTGTTTTCAAAAGCCTTTTCATTAGAGACGTCACAGTTAATACAGTTGATCAAGTTAATTCCGATATGTCAACCTTAACGTCAACCGAACCAGAGCTGCTTTTGGTGTCCACAAGAAAGACAAAATCGGAAGACATTAAGAGAAAAGAAAAATGATGATTACCATAACTTTCTCCTTTTCTCTCTATATCTTCTGTTTTGTTGCAATGTTTGACAATCCATTTTTTTTTCATTTCTTCTGTCGTCGTCAGCATAGCCTACTTCAACAGTCTTGATATTTAATATTTTGAAAGGGTTCAACCGGGTTCGATTTATTTTTCTGCAGCTTTTTACATGTACTTTGTTGTTTGTTCTTTTTTTATAACTTTTCTGCACTTATTCGTCTGAATGAAACACTCTAGTTTATCAAACCTTGAATTATGTAAGTATACGTCTGAATTCGTAGTATTTCAAGCATACAAAATAACATTCATTAAGTCTCGCTCAACCTATTAATTTGCAGATACTTATCGGCAAAAACGATTTATATTTTTCCTGCTAAAATATTGTTTTCCCTATCGCTGATTTTCTGCAAAAGCCTCGTAACTGCAGCTTAAAACAAGCTGCAGTTACGAGATTTTTGTTGAAAAGCGACGTTTATTCTCATCAGGTAGTGACCTTCAAACTGGGTTTAATCGTTTGACCTTTTTCCAAACAAGGCATGGTTTTGACATGTCTAATAAAAACATTTCTGAAAACATTTAGACAAAGTAAGAAAACGCAGAATTTGAATGCAATTCCTCCTTTTGCCTAAATGTTTTCTCTTCTTCGATGTTCACAAATCTTATCTTAAACAACATCATTTTGCAGTCTGCAGCTGCTTTCGAGTTCGAACAGTCTAAATGTTTGCCGTTTGTGAGAGAGATTTTCATTTTATCTAAAAAAGAAAACAGCAATTTGTTTCCTTTTCTACATGTTTTCACAAATGCTGATCGTAGTTTATCAAATGATATGGATTTTATCAAGGTAAGGCGGGACATGTTACCTTAAATATTGGGTTGGTCCTATTTGAAAACTGCTGCAGACGGCTAAATGGATTTTGGGGAATATTAGATTCTTGTACAATAGTAATATACCGGTAGCAAAGAAAATATTGAGAAAAAAGGAGTGCTTATTAGCAACACTTTCGACTTTGGAATCAATAGTTTTCCAAGCTCTATATTGGGGACGTTAACCCATTACCAGATGACAAAATTCTAGACTGGTCCAAATTCAAAGATGTTGCAGACGACAATTTCAAGTCGATGGATTTTTAACTTTTTTGGTATTTTTGCATAAAAAATATTGTAGGAAATGAAGAAATTGCTTGTCACAAGCAATTTCTTCATTTTCCACAATGTTTTCCAAAGCCATTACCTTATAGGGAGTCAAAAAGAGTCATTATGTGGTAATGGGTTAATCTGCTCTTGTTTTTTAAAGCTGTATCAACAAAGCTTCAACTATGTCTTGTTTGTGGGAGGGTTAATTCAACATTATACAAAGTTATTTTTGAAAAGTTTATGTCTAAATAATTTTAGGTTTCGCTCCAGTTATACGATTCGGTTCACAAGTTTCTGCTTTACATAACACGATGTTCACCTAATGTTCGTACTTTTAAACAATTACAAAACGATGAGGACGATTCAATAGGGATCAATTTTGTACTGAAACAGACTGGTTCTGCCTGTATTAATTGATAAATCGCCGATGTTATTATATTATCTTGATTGAAGCTGTAACTACGAGATTTTAGTAATACAGAGACGAAAATTAATAATAGTGTTTGTCCGAAATTACGTCAGGGTTTACTTAGTAAAAAATCGATTACTTTTTGAAAAGTGTGCAGAAGACAACAAACTCGGTGTCAAAACCAGAAAATTTGTAAGCTGTAGCCTAACACAGAGAATAATGACGTCGCGTACGGTATTCGGGAACTTTCAAAAAACGCTACCCTCTGCGATTCATAACTCAATTTTGTAAGAACCGTTTTCGTCTGAAAACTTTGTTTTATGTCAAAATAACCGTAAAACCATAATCTTTTTCAATGCCATACTCTTTTCAGGTTGTTAGTTTATATAAGTTTGCTAGAAAGACTTTTTGTTCTTAAATTCGACGAAAAAACGCGTGTAACATGTAACATAAATTTTCAACGGCGAGGGATATTTATTAACAACTTTGCGATTTAGTAACGTCAAACACATTGAAAAATATATAATATGACCGAGGAAATGCTGTAGAATGTTTTGCCGAACGGAAATCAAATTTCGATGTCGATTACGCAAATAAGCCATATTTGTTCACCAAAAATCGCAGTGTAACAATTAGAATTACGTCGCAGAAAAAATGACAATTTTGTATGATATTTTGTGAATTAATGACTAAAATGCATAAAAACTTGATATGAAAAATATTATTTTTCTATATTTCTATAATATATACAAGAAAATTAGTTAGCATAATAAACGAAGCATTTATGATATAAAATGCTTGTGGACAGAAATTGTTTCAGGCCGTCGAAAACTCTACTTTTTTACCCTTTAGAGTTTAAAAAAATACCGGTTCCATTACTCATACAGTGAATTAATTTCAATGTGCAAATATTATTTTTTTCTTGTTTGTTATATCAAAATTTCAACGCAAAATAATGAAACGTAAAAAAGATATTCAAATTTGTTCGTGTGGACAGAATTTTTATAAACGTAAACTTTTTTTATTTGGCGTAGCCTAGAAAGTATCTATTTAGCGCATTTTAAGACGGAAATAAAACGAACCAAATTGGAGTAAAAGCTTAAGAAGTGCAAAAGACCGAAATAGTGAAGTCTTTCTTAAACATTGTCTTGTCATTTTAAATCACATTAGTTTGTACAGAGGGTAAGCATTAAAAGTACAACACAACCGTCTACGTAAAAACTTCAACGTTACGCAATTTTAGAATAATGACGCTCGCTAGTTTGACGTTACATTTAGTTCCCCAATACCGTGCGCGTTGTGTCGAAGTCAGAGAGGCTGACGAAATACCTCGACATAGCCAGAGTTCGACTCATCCGATTTTGTTTTGTCTCGATTTGAATGACATTTGACAATTCTTATGCCCATCAAAAGCTTTCACAATTGAAATATAGTAGGAAAAGGAAAGGAATTGCTCGAGATGAGCAATTTCTATCCTTTTCTTTCTACATTTCAATGTCTATATTTATTTTGAAATTGTTTTCTTTAAACTTTCTGAAATCCTTTGGTGAAACAAGACCAAGCTTTCACTCTGAATTAAGCAGAAATTCGACTTAAACGATGCCGACATAACGAGTGTCGACTGTATATCCAATAGGAGAAATCGGCACTTCCTTCTTATCTATCACCGTTTTCCGATTCTTTACTTTTAGGGACTTCAAAACAATGTCTTAATTTGAAAAGGACTAGTTATACTCTATTGAAGTAAAAGAACCAAGGACAATACAAGCAAACATATAGAAACTTTTTCATCAAAGGCCTCGTAACTAAAGCTTGTTTAAAGCTGCAGTTAAAGTTTCAATATGTTTGCTGATAAAGTACGATATTTAATATAGAATACTAAATAACATTGTGAGAAGAAAACAATAAGAAACTTATCCAGTCATTCTATACATCCCACGCAATATTGCCTCATACTGGTCAACGTTCGCAAATCAAGACATTTTTTGTATGTTGGAAAACACGTTGCTAACACGGATTGACTGCTGTGTTTGTGCGGTTGCAAGTAGTACATGTACTAGGAACACATGGTTTAGACTCACTCTGCTAAAAAGACAATGGATTTTCATATTTAGAGGTTTTGGTTGATTTTAATTCGATGACGGTAATTCCTTTGCATTTTTACCTGCCTAATTGTGTCGTAAAGAGCATTGTTAACATTTTTCAAAAAAAAAGACCTGAATTTTTTGGATATATTGAGGAAAAAGAAGTAATGGTGGTTATAATTGATATTTACTTTTTCCATATCGTCGTTGTAAAATGCAAAACCTCGTATCTCGTTTTTAGAAAATTTCAAAGGGGAGGGAAAAAGTGAAATAACTTTTCCCAAACTAAGATGTTTTACTAGAAATGTTGACATATTGTTCACAAATATATTAATGTGTCATTAGTATTGATCAGTAAAAATATCTCAAAACCTGTGAGAATTGTCTAAACTGGGCACACACGACTGTACTTTGGAAATAGCAAGAATCGACATAAGAGGTTTTGCATTAACATTGACGATATGCTTTCTGGTCGGTTATGAATACAAATTCTATACCCATTACTTTTTGTCGTCTGAAGTTTTAAATTGGACTGGTTTAAGATTGTGTTATTTGCGAAAGGGTTAATAGACTGTAAGTTTATTGTATAATCAAACCAAAAGTACATTTCAGTGACCTTTTTAATGTAGACATCGCCCAAAAATGACAATTATTCTAAAAAGATCATGTTCTTTTATCTATTGAAGTGACTTTTATTTCATAAATACATGTATCATATTTGTGTTTACTGTCTACGAATATGATATAAATTTAACAAGTCACATGAAAACGGGTCATTCTTGAAGTCCAGATGAATACAATCGACACTCGTTATGTCGATATCGGATAAGTCGAATTTTCGCTTAAGCCAAAATTCTAATCTGGTCCCGTCCCCATTAATGGACATATTTTTTCAAACAAAATAATTTCGTTCTGAATATAGCTATTGAAATACAGTAGGAAAAGGATAGAAATTGCTCGAAACTATATTTCAATAATAATCGTACTTGATTAGTTCCAAAACCTGTCAAATATCAACTTTATCGAAGCCGAACGAAATCGGATGAGTCGAACTCAGGATATGTCGAGATATTTTGACGGCCCCTCCGACTTCGACACAACGAGTGTCGACTGTACAGAGTTAGACACTAACTTTCCCAACCAAGGAGTCCGCTGGACTCCCATCAAGAGAACTTGGGGAGTCCAGTGGAAAATAAAGGAGTCTGAAAAAGAAGCAAATATTTTATGTTGCATGCATGTTAACTAGTCAATGTCATTCTCAGGTCTGCATAGAATACTAAACATAAATTCAGGATACTAGATCCTGTTATCTAGAGCTACCAGCTTACTTATCGTTTTGCTTATAATTCTTCGGCAGAATTTTTAAGGAGTCAGCCGGACTCCCTAAGTTGAAAATCAGGGAGTCCCACCAATTTTTAGGGAGTCTCGTACTCGCGGACTCCCCTTAGTGTCGAACCCTGCTGTATATGAAAAACAGAGTAGATATGGCATAGGTCAACCAGACAACGCATTTTCGAGAAAGGACATTAACCCATTACCAAACGATAACATTTCGGACTGGTCCAATTTCAAAGATGATGCAGACGACAATTTCAAGTCGATGAAATGTCACATTTTTGTCTTTTTTTCTTGGGGGAGGGGGGGGGGGGGGCAAAAAAACAGTGTGGGATATAAAGAAGTTGCTGTTCACGTGCAATTTCTACATTTTCCATCTTGTTTTCCAAAGCTATTATCTTGTGGGGAGTTAAAAAAAACATTCTAAAGTGGCTATTCTAGCCAGTCTGAGCATTTTCGCGCAAAACAAACACTGTCGATATATTTCATGTTTCTGATATCGTCATAAAATATTGTAAATAAAAGATCAACGATTTGCCATACTAGTTTTTCCACGATGTAGACTTCGGTGCAAATTGTATCTAAAATGCGTGATTTTCCAAACGAGATCTGCGTTTTCCCCTTTTCTCAATGATGACATCTGCAACATCGGTAAAATTGAACTTTTCCAAGGTTTTGTCATTGGGGAAAGGGTACTTCTTCAGATTAAGAACCTCTAGTTGTTGATACAACTAGAAAGTAATACAAAGTCAGACAAATGTGACGCGTCACGCTAAAATGGACCTTATCTGTTGTGTGAAAAATATCGACCCTAGCCTGTCTGCGCAGTCCGCGCAGCCAGACTAGGGCCGACACTTTTCACTTTATGTAATTGTTTGAATCCGGAATGTTTTCCCTATCTAACTATATGTTCATTTTTTGCGTAAGGGATCTGGTTTTCCTGTGCTGAGTCTGGCAAGTTTGTCAAAATTTGGATTTTTGGAATTCGGATAAGGTCCCTTTTAGCGTGACGGGTCACAAATATCAAAGTATCCGACTTGAGTCAATCTGGAGACCACTTTCAAAAGTACATGACGGGATTGTATCACAGCCGGGAATCACGTGACACCACAATTTCAGAAATTTGTCATCAATACTCAAAAAACACTTTACCAATTTGAATTCGGTTTGAAGCAGACAAAGTAAAGTGCACAATTTCCAGGACTCTGCTGGGTGTTTTTTGTTTGTTTGTTGTTTTTTATTATTATGAATTTATTTTTCGGGGAGGGGGTCTTTTTTTTGGGGGGGGGGATGTTGTTGTTGTTTTGTTGTTGTTGTTGTTGTTGTTGTTGTTGTTTTCCTTCATTTTTTTTATCATTTTCTTTAATTGGCAGATAGATAAGTCATTTACAAACAATAAGAACTTTGCAGGTTCGTCAATAACTTATTTTCAGCTGATTTAGAACGAGAAAAACACTTCTAGATCATTCTAATCAATGACGCATTTGCACCTTTTCTACTTCAAACCATTTTCAAATTGGTCAAATATTTACACAATTACTGACGATTTTCTAAAATTGGTGTGTCATATAGTTCCCCGGCGTAATGGACGACGTCCTTAATTGAAACTCTTTGTCACATAATGACACATTTTGACGCCACACTAGATAAAGGCTTTGGAAAACATTGTGGAAAATGAAGAAATTGCTTGTGACAAGCAATTTCTTCATTTCCCACAATGTTTTTCTACCCAATAAGACCAAAATATTTTACAGTTAATTCATTTGAAATTGTCGTCCGCAGTTTCTTTGAATTTGGAGCAGTCAAAATAGTTGCATTTTGGGAAATGGTTTAGAACGACTGTACTTTTGTCGTCCGCAGTTTCTTTGAATTTGGTGCAGTCCAAATTGTTGATTTTTGGGGAAATGGTTAAGAACGACTGTACTTTTGTATCAGTCTTTTTTCCGTTTGTGGGTTGATATAATTCTAATAAAGATACAAATAAGATTTGGGTTTTGTTTCATATCGGATTCCGTCGTTTTTTAAAGGTTTAACTATTTCCTAAACAAGTCCTGAGCCGCGTTTTTTAGAGCGAGATTTCTTGAGATATCTTGAGATTCCTTAAAATGTTTTAGGATAAAGCGCTCTTTTGAGCAAGATTTTTAAGACGATCACTGGGAGCCGCCATTGCTCTATACTTATTTCGGAACCCCTCGGTAAATTCTGTAGAATCTATATGGAATAGAATTGACCGAGTTGTTCCGAATGCTCTATAATTCATAAACCGCAGTGTTCCGAATGCTCCATACTTTATACAAATGACGTCATGATGACGTCATTTGTATCAATATGGAGCATTCGGAACAGCTCGGTCAAAGTATCGGTCTTTAAAAACACGCTTTATCCAAAACACCTTAAAGGGACATTAGTATCCACAGGCATAAATCCCTAATGATCCACAGAAGTTGGCTTTTAGCATGTAGTCGCACCGTTTATAGACGTTATAAGACAGAATTCAAGATGTATACAGTAAATGACATAAATCGATAATCCTGCAGCGGTGTAAAAGTATGTAAAATATTCAAAGTGGGTTGATAGTGTTTACGAAATGATGTGATATTGGGTTTAAATCCGTCGTAATCTAAGCCAATACAAACCAGACAGAGCTAAAATTTTGCACAGAGAAAATTTAAAGGCCATATTTTAATTATATACAGTTATTTTTACAGCAAATTACACCGGAAATAAGTAAGTAACAGTAAATATGTATCTTTAAGAAATCTTAAAAAATCTTGCTCTAAAGAACGCGCCTCTGGTATTGACGTCTCGGGTAGACAACACATGGAAAAACACATCATGATTAATCAAAGTACTGAAAGTACTGCTGGGAAGCAAATTTGTTAATAATGTAGGCCTGTCCAGAAGTAGAGTACTTTGACCAGGTATTTTGATTATCCATTGAATACTTTGATTCGTAGAATACTTTGATTATCCATTTGAATACCTTGAATACTTTGATTCCATGCATCTATTTATAGCTTTGAATTTTCATAGTTCAGTAAACTTTACTGACCCATTTACAAGGAATGCCATTGGACTGATCTTTGAACCTTAATAAAGTAAATTACTACGTCGGTCTTTTCTTCTCTTAGAGACATGATTAATTGAATGTTTCATTTTCAGTCACACAATTCAATATCTACACAAAACTTCAGACTTACATATTGAATATTTGAATGACTGTTACCTCATCAATCTTTGCTTTCGATAGAACTATTTATAGTGAGGAGGACCGGAAGATGTTGTGTGGTATGCAGAGAATGGTAAAGTGCAGAGAAAGGCGGCTGTAAAAAGAGGCAAATTTTGCGAAATTTGCTTCCCATAAAAACAGTTTGCTTGATGTGGTAGATTTGTTTAAAAGAATCTGCTGAAAAAGAAAATGATACTGATGATAAAGTAACATTTTACTCGGTTGTCAATAGCTTTTTATCATCTGATTTCAAAAGAAGAAAAAAGCACCATCAAATCATTCAAATCCTTCCACTGACTAGCCGTCAGTCTAAAATTTCCAGTCTAACATTTTTTTTTTATTCTCGGACTGACTGATTTGACGCTTCACTGTATTCTATTTTGGCTTAATCATTACGCATTGCGCATGACTCTGAAATCTTGGCGCCAAAAAGTAACAAGCAGAAAATTGCAAGAAAAACTACATTTGCTATAAAATAAAGTTTACGCTTTTAGTCTCAATTTTATCGAATAAATGAATTAATTCATTTCCGATTATCCATTTTACAGCAAGCAAGCTTGTGGAGCAAATGTACCGCGTGAAAATATGCAGCTCATGTATGAATTTTATGTGCGCTGACATCTTGAAAGTAGTTAGCCAAGAATGGCCAAACAAGATAGATGATAAACTTTAGCGACTTCTATTGGTAGATATTGCCTTCTCTTCTTCAAACCATTTTCAAATTGGTCAAGTATTAACAAGATAGTTGACGATTTTTAGCTCGACTTTTCGAAGAAAATGAGAGCTTATACTGTCACCCGGGCGTCGGCGTCGGCGTTGGCGTTGGCGTTGGCGTTGCAACCAAGGTTAAAGTTTTTTCAAACATCAATAACTTCCATACTATCAAAGGGATTCAACCCAAACTTGGAATACTTATTCACTATCACACCCCCTACCTTACTACCAGGGCCCATGACCCTGGCTCCACTCTTTTTGGAGTTATGCCCCCTTTATACTTATAACTTATAAAGTCGAGCGGGCTGTCTTCGGACAGCTGTTGTTGAAATTTATTGTGTCACGCGATTCACGTTAGGATGAAGGTACTTGGGCAAGAACGACTGTACTTTTGTCTCAGTCTATTTCAATAGGGAACGATTTTATTCTGTTAACGGTGACGTAATTTCGGACAAACCATAGTATTTCCGTAGTTGTTATTATAAAATCTCGTAACTACGGCTTGATTCAAGCAGTAGTTACGAGAATTTACCACAAAACTTACGGTTTATCAATACATGATAGTAAGCCCAGTATATTTTTAGCACAGAATTCATTGCCATTTTGTGGGTTGATATAATTCTAATGAAGATACAAATAAGACCTTTAGGTTTTGTTTCATATTGGCTTCCGTCGGTTTTAAAGGTTTTACTCTTTCCCAACCAAAAATTGGTGTTGAAGTCCCAAGTAGATATAGCTTGGGTAAACAACATTAATAAAAGTAAGAAAAATATTCTGATAATCAGCGTTTTCTCCTCTTGTCTCACTGTTGTTTTTGCGCTATATAATACACACAAAATTTATATTAATTTGTATCAAGACAAATGTCTGCAATAGCTTACAAACTGAACAGCTCATACTTTTTTTCGTTGTGGAGAGAGTTGAACAGTACATCAGTACTCTTTTTCTTGTCACCTTGGAGGATAACCCACGTGACTTTAATGAAGAATTAACAACGAAAAAGGATCTGCTTCAAGGTAGTTTTGTTTCTTCAAAACTTCCAGCGAACGCATTTTCCTTCAATATTTGAAGAAACCATGGAATTCTGTGCAGAGTGAGTTAGAATAGCCCTCTTTAAGGCACGTACGCTGCACTTTATCCCATCAAAATCCGTATGCAACTTTATCCCATCAGAATCTTTATGGTTTAAGCTGAGAAATTAAACAAAATTATCATCGGACAGAACCTAGGCATTTGTTATTTATGGATACGCTCCTTCATTGATAACGTAACGGACAAAAGGGGCTTGGACGAACTAGTTTGTCGGGAAAAACAACGACAGGTTTATGTGTTGAACAGGGCATTCATTAATGCCTTAGAATAAAAAGCATTACAAAGAAAGCATACAAAATGTAAATTCAAAACTAAAAACACGGAAAAAAGTACCCGTCAAAGATGGGCGAAATAAAAACCGCCATACAGTATCAAAGACGCCCATCTTGTTATACATGTATATTACGCCTAACAATTAAGCGGTAAGCATTCATGACATTTAATTGAATTGCGCTTTCGAATATATTGTTATAAATATAAAATCGACGTTTCTGTTTTCGTTTCATTTTCTCTCTCTGTTTTTGCGAAATATAAGTGTATAGTGATTAATTAGTGGTAAACAATATCGAGAGTTATGTATTGTTTGATGAATGAGTCCAATTAAGCCCCACTTAACCCTTTCCCTAACAATAACCCTTTTTGACTCCCAAAAAGATGAAAAAAAACTTTGGAAAACATTGTGCAAAATGAAGAAATTGCTTATGGCAAGCAATTTCTTCATTTCCCGCAATGTTTTCTACCTTAAAAGACCAAAAAACTTCTTCGAATTTAGACGTTTGTTAATGGGTTAAACCTTTTCCGAAAAAAAAATCGAACTACCTAATTTGTAAGCCGCTGAAAACGAGTAATCCTTTCCCAAACAAGACTCGTTCTTGTCTTTCCTACTCAAAAAGACATAGGAAAACATTGTGGTAAACGAAGAAAATGCTGGTGACCATATTTTCTTCTTTTGTCTCAAGATTTTGTATTATTATGTGCACTTATGCCTCTCTAATCTTTATCGATATCAATTAATCCTTTCCCAAAGAACGAAATTAATTCGAACTGTCCCCAATTTGTAAGCGGCTGAATACGAGTAACCATGTCCGAAATAATAACTGGATTTATCGGCTCTTGAAGACAATGTTTGGGGAAACAATATTTTCTTCTTTCGTCTCAATATTTTGTTAGATATTATGCACAAAGTTTCATGTTCATGTCAATCAATTCTATCGCATTCAATAGCCTTTACATAGGACCAGTCTATAATTTCGTTGTCCTTGAAATGGTTAAACGGTTATCGATAAATGTTAGAAAGGCATGTTTTGTGCACAATTTGATACAGAAAATGTTGAGACAAAAGAAGAAAATACTGGTTATCAGCATTTTCTTCTTTTAACTCAATCTTTTTCTACGTCTTTTTGCGTAGGAAAGTCAAAACCGATTCTTGTTTGAGAAAGGGTAAAAACAGAAAATGCTGGTTATCAGCATTTTCTTCTTTTGTCTCAATGTTTTCCCAAGCCTATCTTTACTAGGGACGTCAAAATCAGGTCATGTTTGGGAAAAGGTTAAGTCCCACTTAAGGAAGTACTTAAACCATGAACTGACCTATATAATTGAGCCAAAGATTGAAGATCAAGATCTGTCGCCCGGGCGGGCATCACACTCATGGATCTATTGATCACACTTGTAGATTCATTTGATCTTTGTCTACATTCTTCTTAGAGTCGATCTTAGTCATCAAAATATTTAAGACGTATTTTTGACTTACCGACGACTTACGACAAGTTTATGGTAAGAAACGCGTATCGCCATTCTATCAAAACCTGGGTTATGCGATTGTTGTTTTAATCTATTTTTAAGACATTGGTAAGTCAAAAATACAACTTAAATGTTTTGATGAAACAGGCCCCTGTTTCCTATATTTACATTGTGTGCATTGAACACCAATGAATTTTGCTCGCTCTAATCATTTACCTTTTTCTTTCCATACGAATCAACCAACAATTTTAACACCTAAATGTTAAAGTGATATTTATGTTTCTTATAAATTTTACTTTTATTTTCATATTAAAGATCGTGTTTCTTAGGAAAATTCTGAAAAATTTATAGCCAAAATATTGCGCCGTTTACGAGAAATATACATCTTTGTGCTAAAATTAAACATATTGGTGTCGACAGCAGTTAAGATTTATGTGGGACTTGTCATTTCTGTCTCAGCTTTAAAGGCGTATTTTTCGCTTATTATAAACAACATTATCAAAGAAATTCTGATAGCCTTTATACGCATTAGAGTTTGGCTTTGCCAAATACATCACTAGAATTTTGAACAAATATTCTCTGTTTTCTTACCTATCTGAATTTCTCTACTCGGGTGATTTTCCAGAGAAAACACTGTGGAAAAGGATTTGCAAACAAACTATAACTAGACACGAATCTATGAGCTGGTCTGACAGATTGTCACGTGACAGAGACTTTGAAATTTTTAGGACCGTTCATATGAACTTAGCTCCTGCTCTATGTTGGCGTTTAGCCCAGAGATTACCAAAGACTTTTTGAAATGAAAATAATAGCCAGAGCATTGTGTTTGAAAAGGGAAGTTATGAACTGTCCGAAGTGCGAGACATTGATTAATGATAAGCTCAGTCACATGTTATTTGACTGTAAAAATAAGACTATTTTAGAAGCTAAACGCCTGTACGTGAATAACATCAAGAGTTCAATTTCTGCTGATTTGCATAATTATATGAAGCATATTGGCCGAGATAAGTTTATCAAATATTTATTGTGTTTCACCGATGATGCATTGGAACAACTTTTGTCTGACGCACAGTACGAACAGCTTGCCAGTTTTAATGCTATTTTGCTGTACACTATTCTATGAATGTAAAGTTTTGTATTGATATTGCTTACTGGAGCAGTTAAACTTTATTGTTGGAATGAATATTTCGAATGGAAAATGGTTACACTGAGCAATTGTTTCTCAATTGTCATATAAAACAGCATGGGTCTTGATCAAACTACCCCTATATCTAAACAAGCTAATCAGAGGAATTGGTCAATTATTATACCTTTTATTCCTCCATTTTCTGAAGAGTTACATAATACATATGAAATACAAACAAGGATTTAACAAAAATACAACTGCGTAGGAACAAAACAATATGAAGAAAGAGTAGAAGGTTAAGAAGAAGGAGAAAAAGAAGAAGATGATGAAGATCTATAAACATATATACAGCGATAAAGTGAAATGATGTAATGTTAAGTCAAATAAGAAAACAGTATCATTTTTGTTATCTTTTTATGTACGTGATAATGCATACAGATAGTTCTTGCAGCTGGTCCGCAACGGAACTGCTCCAGTAAGCAATATCAATACAAAACTTTACATTCATAGAATAGTGTCTATTCATATTCTATAATGTACCGAAATTCCGTTTTCATTATCACTAATGTTGTCATCTGCTGCTATCAAATGGAAGGGTCCGAAAATTATGTAGTTTGAGAAATGTTTTAAATTGGTATTTTGGTTACAAAGACAAATATGGCATTTCATTCCTTTTTCGCGAAATTCTAAAATGAGAAATCGAGACGAGATATTATATAACTTGCTTTGATCTATAAAAATAAGAAAACACGTATAATATTGTTGTGAATTTATTGTTAAATTAAGCCTACAGTAACTATATACTGACTAGACCACAAGAGATTTGTCTAACAAGCTAAAATGTACATTCTTTGTATGAAAAAATGTTTTACGTAGAGACAAAATTGTTCAAGACTTTGTTTATGTATTTTGTACGTACTGTTAGCAATGGTGGTGAACTAAAACAATTTTCGCTACAACACGGTATAGATATTTTGCGTTTAAATGTGAGTTTATAGAATCTTTTCTGATGACAAAGAATTTGTTCTAAAAACAGACCGGGTTTACCGTTTTGAATTGACAAACTGTCGGTGTTGTTATAAAATCTCGTAACTACGGCTTCGATAAAGCCGTAGTTACGATATTTAATAACAACACTGACGGAATACAATGATCGCGAAAAAACGTCCCACGCTTTGGCCGAGTTCACCACCAGTGGCAAGAGCTACTGGTTGGTATGACGGTCTAGGTACATGGCCACGCCCAGCATGTAGTTTTACCGGAAGTGCGATTCTAAATGGAAATTCATTAATCTGCAACATATATATTGGTCTGTCATTCAACAAAAGTGCATTTCAAACGTGCCATGCTTGTCTGTATATAGAAATATCGTGAGAAGGATATCAAAGTTTAACGTTGACTCATTTTGAGGACTACAACCCGAAAGCACTTTCCATTGTGAACTAATTCCATGTGGACATGGCGTCGGTGTTATTATAAAACCTCGTATCTCCAGCTTGATTAAAGCTGAAGTTATGAGGCTTTGCAGACACACCGACGATAGATTCTTCTAAAAATCGAGAACCATTAATCCATTAAATATGTTATGATATTTGCATGACAGATTTATACGATCTTGCAATGCTTCCAGCTAGCTGTGACAAAATCGTAACACTCAATAGACCTTCATTTGTCTTTAGGGATTTAATACATCACTTGACACTTTCCAGAATAAGCTCTGGTTTTCACATCCCTAATAGACTAAAGTTTGTGAAAACTATGATTCAAAGGAAGAAAATGTCGTTAATCTATGTAATATTACAGGAATACACTATCAAATACACTCAGATTAGCTTTATCATCAACAACTATATAATGTCGTTTATAATAGCGTTCAAATTGTACCAGTCTTAAATGTGTTCTTTGGGAAAGGATTAACCCTTTCCAAAACGACAAAATTGTAGGGTGATACTCTTCAAAAACTGACACAAAAGACAAAATGGATGTTATTAAAGATATGATTTGTGTAAAATATGGCTCCGAAAATATTGAGACAAAAGGAGAAACTGCTGGTTATCAGCAGTTTCTTCTTTTGTATCAATATTTTCCCAAGCCTTTTCTATTAGAGACGTCAAAACCAGGTCTTGTTTGGGAAAGGGTTGAATACATTACCTGAAGTAATGATTCACTGATTTTGTGAAAGGCATAAATGGAAACATATATTATAAAAGCAAAATATGCTACATGTAATAAAGATCTCTAAAAATCATATTTTTATGGCGAATTGGAATTCAGATCCGTTCCGGAAACTATTGGATAAGCATTTGATCTTTCAATTGATATTTTGATTTTGTCAGTCATTATTTTGATCAAGTTTACTCGATAATTTTGGGACCTTACTAACAATATGTGACAAAAGTTGTTGTCATTCCAAATTGAAGGTCTTTCCAAATAGTAAAATCATAGGAAATTTGGAAAAGAAGTTTCTTTGTGACAATCAAATAATCAAGAAGAAGAGCAATGTTTCTCGTTTCTCGTAGTGTTTTAATAACTTCGTGAAAACAGGACTTCAACACCAGGATTTGTTGAGGAAAATGTTACTAATGAAGCTTCATAAGTTTCTGTCTTTGTGAACACTCAGATGTTTCCTTTCTCTCATTTCAGATTCCATAGATGTTATTAAACATAACATGTCAAAACGATATACCAACATGTCCATGGTGCCTTGCGTGTGTCAGAAATTGACAAAGATTGACATCAAGTAAGCAAGAGAAGAAGTATGTTTTCTATAATCGGCGGGAGGTGAAGTAAAACATCTACAGTCAAAATGGATGACAACAATATAACAGGTACCATGCCACCAGAAATGAACGAGACCGTAATATTGGAACAGATGAACCAGGATGAGCGTCAGAGACTCATCCCCACCATCGTGTTTTTGTTGATCATAGCCGTGTTGGGGGTATTCGGTAACGCTATCGTGTGTCACGTGTACCGCACCAAGTACAGGCTCTCCAACTCGCAGTGCTTTATCCTCTGCCTCAGCGCCATTGATCTATTCACGTGCAGTATCGCTATACCGTTTGAGATTACAACAGTTCTTGATCAGTATACATTCACTGAACTTTGGTTATGCAAGTCTTCACGATTCTTCAACGCTCTCGGTACTATGTCTTCTTCTTTCCTGCTTCTAGTCATCGCTATAGACCGCTATAGGAAAGTTTGTCGACCTTTTGGGTGGCAGATTTCTTCCAAAGCTGCGAAAATACTTTGCGGGGTATCAGTAGGTTTCGGACTTGTGGTCGCTATTCCAACTATGTTTGTCTACGGGAAACAAACATTTTACGTGGAAGGGTTGTCGATAAATGGTACTGAATGTTCAACAAACGATGACATGGTGGACACTTTAGTTCCTCTCGTAAATGCTGGATTGTTTATGATTCTGTTTTTGGGAGGAATATTCACGATCTGTATCTTGTACTGTCTGATCGGAGCTGAGGTAAAGAGACACGCAAATACGATGCCGGGAAATTACTCTACGATGAGGCACGCTTCTGTACCTGCCGTGTCTTCCATAGATGAAGCTCGCAACTCTAGAATCAGTGGTGACTTTAGCGCCAACGATGTGAAAACTAACAGGGATAGTAAACGTAAAAGTAAATACAGAATTAGTAAAACCAAAAGATCTGAGAGTGATTTGTCGTGGAATGGAACTAATGATGAACTATCGTATAGCATGGATTACACACTGAACAACTCGATACACAAAGAACACATAGAACTTACAGAGAGAGTCAATAATAAGACCGATGGGAATACAACGGACTCCGACGACAGCGGTATTAAATCAGACCAAGTTATTCATGAGCTAGTTGATATGGGCGAGCACGACGATAATGACAGGACGAGAATCACAGAGATTATTGATGAGGAACTGGAAATAGGAACGACAGATCATGATACTAGTAATGCTAGTATTGACAGTCCTAAAACAGACGATGACCAACCTGAAACTGGCGAAACGGATAAACAAACAAAAGAGCTTAATGGAGAAATTAAAGCCGCGCTATCACAGCAGAATAGTGTTAATGAAAACAAAGACGCAATAGAAAAAGAAAGGAGTCCGTCGCTTGGGAACTCGCCATCAACTAGTAACGAACAAATGGTGGTCAGTAACAAGTATGCTAAAAATGAACGATCAATGTCACGATTGTCTTCCATAAGCAGCCGAATCTCGAACGCAATACGTCGCATGAC
Organism: Fragum sueziense; assembly: GCA_963680895.1. NCBI lineage: Eukaryota > Metazoa > Mollusca > Bivalvia > Cardiida > Cardiidae > Fragum > Fragum sueziense. Next base: position 31,798,664 of record OY804608.1, read on the forward strand.
GTCAGTAACTTCGGTGTTGTCGTCGGCAACAGAACGCAAAGCGCAATACTATAAACAGGCACGTGCGCGAAAGACCGCGTTTCTGATGTTTATGATTTCGCTGGTTTTCGTGCTGAGTTATCTCCCGCATTTGTTATTGTTGATGATTAGAGAATTGAAGAAAAGTTTTCATGAAGACATTAGCGACACTCATAAGGCGGTGTATAAATTCTTCCTGAGGTCGTATTTTATGAATAGTGCTATAAACCCAATTATCTACGGCGTGTGTGATACGCGATTCAGGACCGCTTGTAAAGAGATGTTTTCTTGTTGTAAAGGAAAACAATCAAATTAATGCAAAAATAGAGCCACACAAAGTATGCATTTATGCTTTTATACGAATGTCATTTAATGCATTTTCAGAACCTTTCTGATGTCGTACTTTTATGAATCATGCTCTAAATTCCTTGTTATGCAAAGTATATTACACAAATGTTTTCTTGTTGCCAAATTGATGCCTACGACAGAATTTTACGAATTGACATCATAATGGAAAATCTGTAATATATTTTCCATTAAGATGTCAATTCGTAAAATAGTTGGTAATATGGGTCAAGAAGTTTTGAGTCATTTGATTTGAAGCGACGCGATTCCATCGCGTGCAATGAAAACGCGAATTGTTGAATAAAGGACACCGGACTAAATCAGGGTGAATGTAGACACGACCTTAGGTTTTGGATGTCACTATAAACTTGCGAAAATGAGAAAAAAAACTTGCGAAAATGGTATAACCCATTCTAACATGGTGACGCCTTTTGATGCCCGCAAGATAAGGACTTTGGAAAACAAATCAAAACATCATTGTAGATGAAGGAATTGTTTGTGACAAACACTTTCTCCATCTTCTACAATGTTTTCTAGTCAGAAAGAACAAAAAATGTAAATTTTTATTCACTTAAAATTCACTGGTGGTGAACTCGGCCAAAGCGAGGGACGTTTTTTCGCGAACAATGTATTCCGTCGGTGTTGTTATAAAATCTCGTAACTACGGCTTTATCAAAGCAGTAGTTACGAGATTTTATAACAACACCGACGATTTATCAATACAAACGGTTAACACGGTCTATTTTTAGAAGAAATTCATTGTCATTAGAAAAAAATCTTTAAACTCACATTTAAACACAAAATAACTATACCTTGTTGTACCGAAAAATGCCCCTCGCTCTGGCTGAGTTCATCACCAGTGATATTGTCGTCTGCAAAACCTTAGAATTGTAATTGTCTACATTTTTGTCGTCTGGTAATTGTTCTTCCAAGTCCCAATAGATGGGTGGTTTTAAATTAGATGTCTTATACGACAGATTGACCTTTAGTTCCTTCCCAAACGTACAGCTTTTTTGGAGTATCTAAATTCAAAAGATGCTGCAGACGACAATCCAATACATATTGGTAAAAAAATAAACAATTTGTCTACACTGTTGCACAGAAAATCAGAATTGTTTTACCTTGTCCTAAACTTTAAATTTTATAACAAAAAGAGTGAAAAGGGAACATTCTGATTACCAAAGTTTTGGTTTTCCACACCTATTCGGTATTTATAAAGTAAACTTGTTATATAGCCCCTATCCAAAGAAGACCTGGACCCCGTATTACTAAACATCTTACGATCAAGTTTTTGTGTAAACTGTGTAACAATACATCTGATTGCACGAGAAATCCGACTGAGCCAATCAGGGCTGTTGTTACAAGTAATTATGCAAAAATCAAACGTACGATCGTTAGTAATACGGGCCCCTGGTTTTAACGTCCCGTTAAAGTTGCTATAGCTGTCACGATTGAAGTTTTTCTGTTACCGAGTTCTTATTATCTGATATGATATGAACAAAGCCTATTCCAACTGCATAAAAACAATAAAACCAGTGAAAGAATTGTACATTGGTACATTTTCCATTTCTTGCAATGTATGTCAGTATGTCATGTTTACAATGTCAAGGGCGAGTCGGAATTATCCGAGTCCTGAGCGGTTATAAGCGAGCGCCTTCGGAATCTATTTTCAAATCGAGTGGAATGACGTCAGAGAACAGTAAAAATAAAAAAAATGTGAGATGTCTCTTTGAAAGGTACCTTTTGTGAAGTGTGTAGCAACCCTGAACAGTCTGCGAGGAAAGCAAAGACTGATCAGGATCGGAACTGTTGACACAAGTTGATACACTGGATTTACATGTGTTTCCTATCACACTTTACAATGTATATTATTATCTAAATACGGATATCGTTGGCGCTTGCTAAATGTGACCTGTCTCTCGATATATGGTCTTCTGTTGACTTCATAGAAGCACGCCTTAAGCATGACGTGTCAAGCAGAATCTGACCCTTTCCCAATTAAAACCTTGCTTTAATGTCATCATTAGAAGGGATTGAGAACACATTGAGGTAATAAGAGAAAATCTTGATAACAAGGAATTTCTCCTACAGTTGCTTAGATATTTTCTCAGTTTTATTTAATTCAAGAAATCCTATCTTAACATGCATAGTTTGTCGTGTTTAAAACTTTCAAAATAGAATATCAAACTTATTGCCGTTTCGGGAAGAGTGAGGCATGACTGTTAAAATAACTTCAGTTGGTTAACCCTTTCCCATACAAGACCTGCTTTGGACTTCCTTTTTTCAAAAACACAGGAAACATTGAGACAAAAGAAAGGAATGCTAATTGTTAGCAGTCTCTCATATTACCTAATTATTTTCTATGTCATATCGTAAATAATTCACATTTCCAATGCCATTGGTTATGCAGTCTTCAAACGATTTTAATTGAGAAGAGTTTTATTTTTTGTCATTTAGGGAAAGAGTTTTACATTTTTTCGTAACCAGGCACGTGCAGAAATACCGTGAAAATCGGAATGTTTCAAATTTTTACCCGTCGCACTAAAGAGGAACCTTCTGCAAAGTATAAAAGTATAGACAATATCAAGCCTGTGCGGACTGCGCAGACTGACAAGATTCGAGACTCATAACTCGTAGGTAATTTTCTGGGCCTCGAATAATTTCTCTATCTTACTATGTGTTCATTTTCTAAATGCAGCATCTAGTTTATGTCTGCTTCATATGAGTCGTTTCTCGAAATTGTGTTTTATGAACTTCCCGTAAATACCCTTTTAGCGTGACGTCTCACTTTTATTAGATACCTTTGTATCACATGATCACCCGACTATAAACGAATATTTACGGCTTTTGCAGGTACCCGAAATATGTACTTTATAAATCTATATATAGACACAATTGTAAACACCCAGCAAACTTTTGAGCGCCGTGGAAAGTTAGAATGTCAATATACATGCGCTTATTGTGGGTAAACAGTGCATGGTTACTCGCTTGAAATACGGTGTTTCTGCATCTTTTTGCTCATATTTTAATACTGTAAACCTTTTTTTTTTGCAATGTGGCAGGTTTTTTGACAGCTATTATGACTTTAACAGGCCTGCGAAAATATTGAAGCAAAGGAAGAAAGTGCTGATGATCAGCATTTTCTCCTTTTGCCTCAGTATTTACTGTGCTGTAGAGTACCCTTTTTCGTTATTATTACTTGCATAAATTTGGCTTTTCCAGCCGCTTTTAAATAGCAATGAATTTTGTGCTAAAAATAGACTAGGGTTCCGGTTATGTTTTGATAAACTGTCGGTGTTGTTATGAAATATCGTAACTGCGACTTGAACCAAGCCGCAGTTACGAGATTTTATAACAATACATTCGAAATACTATTTTCTTTGTCCGAAATTATGTCACGTTTAACTGGATAAAATCGTTCCCTATTGGATTTGTATGAATTTTTGACGATAGTGAAAGGCTTCCTTGTATTGGATGAATTACTATATATACTATCGTCGGCGGGAGAGCAAAACAACGTAACTCCTGCTTTTTGAATTGCAATTACGAGGTTTTGATCCCCCAACGACGTTATGTCCTTCAACCGTGTCTTTGAAGAAAACGCATTTTGTCCTAATCTTTGAACCTTAACCCTTTCCCAAACGACAAAAAAATTACGGTGGTCCAATTCGGAAGCCGCTGCAGACGAAAAAATGAATATTGATAAGTATAAAATATGTATAGAAAAATAGAAAATACTAAGGCAAAAGGAAAACATGTTGATAAGCAGGACTTCCTTCTTTTGCCTTAATACTTTTCAACCCCTTTCCTATTAGGGACGTCAAAAACAAGTGTTGTCTGGAAGAAGTCAATCTCTGCACTTTAAGACGCTTGAATCTTTACCTGTAGACTAATTAAAGATCGTTTGATTGAACATGATTGAAATTGACAAAAGCTAGAAAACCTTGACGATAATTTGCCAATAAGGAAAAATATCTTGGAGTATCATGATTTCAGACAGCAAATGTCATACACTATTCGTCCATTCGACACTTTTTGTGAACAGTTTCCTTGTAATTAATATGCTTTGAACCAATTTCCAATCAGCAGGCCCGTAGAAACAGGATGGCAAGGGGGTTTAAGCTGATTATCAGCATGTTCTTCTTTTGCCTCAAAAAATCCAAAAAATTATTTTCTGCAGACGTCCAACAAGGACATGTTTGGAAAAGGATTAAAAGGATTAACCCTTTCCCAAACGGCTCAATTTTAGGGTGATCCACTTCAAAAACTGCCACAAATGACAAAATGGAAGTTATTCGAGATAGAATTTGTGTAAAATATTGTATGGAAAATATTGAGACAAAAGGAGAAACTGCTTGTTATCAGCAGTTTCTTCTTTTGATTCAATGTTTTCCCAAGCCTTTTGTATTAGAGACGTCAAAACCCGGTCTTGTTTGGGAAAGGATTAAACGGGAGGTCAAATGCAGATATTGTTTTTTGGACAGGTAAAAAAGAAGTTTCCAAGAAATCTTAATTTTGACGTCACAAAACAAATTTTCTGAGAAAATTGTTGTAATACAATTCTTATTATTCAAATATTTATTTTTCATATCAGAGGGATAAGACGAATTTCATCTGTAGGCTAACCGTTTCTTCCAGGAAAGTTCTTGTGGTACAACTCATACAATCCTCATCCTACGAAGTATAGGCCTTATGCCGCTGATTGTCATAGAAAACCTCCTGAAAACAGCTTAGTTTAGAGTGACATTTGACAATTATTTTTACATAAATTTTACTTTTATTCTATCTGAAAGGGGCATGTTTTCTTATGAAACTTCTGAAAATTTCAAGTCAAAATATTGAACCGTTTACGAGAAATATATATTTTTTGTGCTAAAGTTAAAGGGACATTTCATTCCAATTTCAATTTTTTAAAGTATGTCTTGATGCCAAGATTGGTTATTCTAATGAGTATAAATACTATTAGTTTTTTGAAGTTATTGCCAATAAGCGAGAAACACGCATTTAGAGTTGAGACGTAATCGATAAATTGCATATAAATCCGAACTGTTGTCCACAACAATTTGTACAATTTTAACACATAAATATAAATTTCTCGTAAACGGCGCAATATTTTGGCTTGAAATTTTCATAATTTTCATAAGGAAATATGCTCTTTCAGATAAAAATAAAACTAAAATTTATGACAAAAAATTCTGAAATGTCACTTCAAACAAGTTGTTGTAGACAACAGTTCAGATTTATATACAATTTGTCATTTCTGTCTCAATTTTGAAGACATATTTTTCGCTTATAGATAACAACTTCAAAAAACTGATATAATAGATTCACAATTAAACGAGAATAATTTCAGTTGTTTTGATAAAGCAATTCAACTGAAATTATTCTCGTTTAATAGCGAATCGATTATAGTATTTCTACGCATTAGAGTAAACAATCTTTGCATCAAGACATACTTTTAAAAACTAAAATAACTGTAAAATGTCACTTTAAGCTGCAGTTACGAGATTTTCGATGAAAAACGATGGTATATAATTGAAGTCAGCACACTCACTGGTGGTGAACTCGGCCAAAGCGAGGGACGTTTTTTCGCGATCAATGTATTTCGTCGGTGTTGTTATAAAATATCTTAACTACGGCTTTATCGAAGCCGTAGTTACGAGATTTTATAACAACACCGACAGTGTGTCAATAAAAAACGGTAAACCCAGTCTGTTTTTAGAACAAGTTCATTGTTATTAGAAAAAAATCTATAAACTCACATTTAAACGCAAAATATCCATACTTTGTTGTAGCGAAAATTGTTTTAGTTCACCGCCAGTGACACTACCACGTTATCATCGCTTTTCAACGGAAACATCGTAACTGCAGCTTGTTGTAAGCTGCAGTTACGAGCTTTTCGTTAAAAAGCACCGTTATACAAACATTTTACGATCTTTTTTGTAAGGAAACGAATTTCCTTGGGGATAAGTTTATTCGAATGGGGAGTTCATTCCTTGCATAAAGGTGATATCATGTCAATGCGTATCTGTAATAAGCTTAACACGGTGGCTATCGCACTGGACCTTTTGGAAACGTACATAGGGTCGCTTCAATGTAGTTTTCTTTTCTAATTTCTCGGCTTCAAATAATGTGCACCCTGCGCGCCTTTGATAGTATCATTTCAGACTCTATTTCACAGTAAACAATGGGTTTTAAAACATTTGAACGCAATTCTGCTGGACAGGCGTGCACAGTTTCTTCTCTTTTAACCCTTTCCCAAACAAGACCTGGTTTTTACGTTCCTATTAGACAAGGTTTGGGAAAACATTGAGACAAAAGAAGAAATTGCCGATGATCAGCAATTTCTCCTTTGCCTCAATATTTTCTGTGCTACATTTTACAAAATTCTTATTTTCCTCAAAACTAATTTTATCTTTTACAACAGGTTCCAAATTGCATCACCCTAAAATTTTGTCGTTTGGTAAAGGGCTAAGACAAATTGCTTGCGTTTTGATGTTCAAGGGGTTTGGTGTAGAGTGGGGTAGGATCGGGGATGATGCTCTCAAATGCGCGTACGGAAATGTACTCACGCAAAAATCTCTCGTTTCCAGATATTTTTTTCTAATTTCTCGAATCATGCACAACTGTTTTTGATGAGAAAAAGTGCATCGTATGCGCTTTTGAGAGGGCCAATCCCCGATTCTAACTCACTCCATAATTTGCAGAAATTGTTCGCTTCAAATACATATCCAAATTCAGGAAATTAATATTTTAAGGATTTTTCTGTAGGTTCTGTCCTCGTTTACAATTATTAAGTCACTTTTTGTTAGCATGTAACTATAGACTACCTTGTTAAAAGCTGAACTTAGGAGCTTTCCAAAGAAAAACACATTGTATATATCTGGGCTCATATAACTGATTTAAAAATGTAGATCTTAAAATATTCTACAAGATATTTAGGTAAATACAAAAATAGAATTTGTATGCGAAGTTGAGTCCGATTTTACAAAAAAATACCGGTATAAGCCTTCCAGAGGTGCATTCTTTAGAGCGAGATTTCTTGAGATATCTTGGGATTTCTTAAGATGTTTTAGGATAAAGCGTTCCTCTGAGCAAGACTTTTTAGACGATCACTAGGAGCCGCCATTGCTCTGTACTTCTTTCGGAACACCTCGGTAAATTCTGTAGAATCTATATGGGAAAGCATTGACCGAGTTGTTCCGAATGCTTCATGATTCATAAACCGCGGAGTTCCGAATGCTCCGTACTTTATACAAATGACGTCATGATGATGTCATTTGTATGAAGTATGGAACATCCGGAACACCTCGCTTATAATCTCGGTCTCAAAGACGCTGTATCAAAACATCTTAAGAAATCTTAAAAAATCTCGCTCTAAAGAACGCGGCTCTGATCTTTCTAAAGCACATTCCACCTGACTCTTTTTTATTCGTTAAAGTGGCATTTCAGAATTATTTTTACATAAATTTTACTTTTTTAAATTTCACTTTTATTTTATCTGAAAGAGCATGTTTTCTTACGAAAATTCTGAAAATTTCAAGCAAAAATATTGAACCGTTTACGAGAAATATTATATTTGTGTGCTAAAATTAAACAAATTGTTGTGGACAACAGTTCAGATTTATATAGAATTTGTCATTTCTGTCTCAACTTTGGCGGCATATTTTTCGCTTATAAATAGCAACTTAAAAAACTGATAGCATTTCTACGCATTAGAATAACCAATCTTTGCATCAAGACATACTTTTGAAAAATGAAATAAATGTGAAATGTCACTTTAAACCATTCCCACACAATGGCATCCCTTAAGATAAGTGCTTTAGAGACAATGTATAAAATGAAGAAATATCTTCATTTTCCGCACTGTTTTCTACATTGAAAGACTAATAATAACATATCGTCGTTGTAAATGCAAAACCTCGTATCTCGTTTTTTTGTAAAATTTCAAAGGGGAGGGAAAAAGTATAATAACTTTAATCAAACTGAAATGTTTTACTTGAAATTTGGACATATTGTTTAAAAAATTATTTGTCATCAATACTGATAAGTAAAATATCTTAAAACCTGCAAGAATTGTCTTTAACTGGGCACACAAGTTTGTACTTTGAAAACCGCAAGAATCGACATACGAGATTTTGCATTTACATCGACGATTTAGCATGTTTAATTTCAAAAGCTTCAAACAGTCGTCTCCAATAGATTTCAATTAGGACAAGTCTAAAATTTTGCAGTCTGTTTATTGGGTTAAAATTATTTTCAAATCAAATATAAACCAGTCCAAATTGAAATGATATGCTGACCACAAATTAAAGGGAAGTTTTTCGACTATTGATTCAACAAAGATAAATTTAGTTAGGGAAAACGGGAACTTATATTTTTCTGAATGTTTTCGCAACCTATTAAAGACATCTTCAGAAGGGTCAAGGTATTTGTTCGGGAAAGGGTTTAATATGTTAAAGTTCAATATGAAAAGACCTACGTAACTTTTCTGATTATAATTCAATCAAATAATACTGAAATTTCACAAGGGACATGCCGATAAAAACTCTCTTTGTATAGAAACAAACAAATGTAACAAAAACTACACGATTTTCATGAAATTGCAGTATAAGTATAAATCGCAATAATATTATACACGCCCTTGGCAAATAATCTTTTCAAAAACAACAAAATTCTGGGCTTGTCTGACATGAAAGGTGTTGCGGAAGACAGATAAAAAGTTATTAAAATTAATAACTTATAACTTGTATAATAATTACGTATATGGATAATTTAACGAATAAAAGACAATGGCCAGAAATCAGCAATTTCGCCTTTTACTGAAGTACGTCTAACATCTTATGGGGTCCGAAAAACTACAGTTTGGTTTAGGAAAGGATTGACATTTTTCCAAGAATTTCATTTTTTAACGTCACCAATTCCCTTGGCTTATTACTACGCTTCATATGTCATGCAGTTTTTATCCTTAACGCTTTCCCAAATTGACTAAATTGGGACTTTCCAAATATAAGTTTTGTGAACAACATGACAGAGAAAACATGAGCCAAAAGAAGAAAATGCTGATTATCAGCATTTTCTTCTTTTGTCTCAATGTTTTCCCAAGCAATTTTCATCAGGGAAGTCAAAACTATGTCTTGTTTGTGAAGAGATTAAGTGATTATCTTGAAAACGGACCAAACATGTATTAGAGATTCATAACAAATACCACGTGTCCGGGTCAGCACGTGCCTACGCGTGTCTGCTAACCTAGCCTGGGTCCAGTCGTCAATTTACAATTTGGTCATTCAGATAACACATCAAATACCCATACCCGTTACATATTCACCCGTTTCTGATCGTGTTGATATTGAAACCGCAGAAAGTAAAGATGGAAAAAAAATGATCAGACTGGAGCCCAGTCTACTGCTGACCATGCTACTTTAGCCATGTTGGTCTTAAATGCATTAAAGGGACATAACATTCCGATTTCATTTTCTAAAGTAGATCTATGTTTTGATGCAAAGGTTGGTTATTCTAATGCCTATAAATGCTATCACTTTTTTGAAGTCGTTATTTGTAAGCGAAAAATAAGCCTTTAAAGTTGAGACAGAAATGGCAAATTTTTGCTTTCCAATTTTATTTGTCAAAATTTGGAAATAGTTTTGGAAAGGTTTAAAAGCCAAGGTGGGCTCCTACAGCTAATTGGATTAGGGAGAACACACATGGCACATGAATTGATAAAACCAAGTTGAAATCACCACTTTTCCAAAACCCTATCTTTGATTTTGCAGGCAGATAATAATAAGAAGCATTGTATGAAAATGATTTCAATCACCATTTTATCCTTCTCTCAAGTCACCTGTGTTCTCTTGATTCCAATCTAAATGTAATGTTTTTTTGTTAACATGTATTTTTTGTATTTGAAATTTCATTCCAAAGTGCTAATCATTTCTTTAACCCTTTTCCAAACGACAAAATTTTAGGGTGGTCCAATTTGAAAGATGATGTGGACAACAAAATGGATGTATTTATAGATATGATTTCTGCACAAAATAGCACAGAAAATATAGGCAAAAGGAGAAACTGCTGGTTATCAACAGTTTCTTCTTTTGTCTCAATGTTTTCCCAAGCCATTTCTAGTAGGGACGTCAAAACCACGTCTTGTTTGGGAAAGGGTTATCTTAAGACTGGTCCTAATTAGTTTCAGTGAACATATTTTTTAGATATGGAGGGAAAATGAAAAAATGCAGGGTGTTTTTGATTCACACCGTTTTTACAATTGTTACTTCGGCAAAATCACTACAATTGAATGATTCTGCATTTTCGTTTTCGTCTGAGGCAGAAGAGTTCAATCTTTTGTTGGTGAAGAACTGTCAATGTTTCGAAATCATCCGAAACAGAAATGCTTCCTCCAAAAGAATGCAGGTTTTTAGATCACCTGAGCACAAAGTGCTCGAGGTGAGGTATTGTGATCAGTCTGTTGTCCAGCATTTTTGTCTGTCAACTTTTTACAAAAGGTTCTTCTCCTTCTAGAGTTCATGGCAGAATTCAACCAAATTCCAAACATATGCTCTTATCAATCATCACTAGGTCAAAACTTCTTTTTGCTCAAGGGTTTACAGTCATATGTTAAAAGAAATTACAGAAAGAAATTATGGACAGGACTGCTGTTCATATGTATCTTCTGATTCCCTTCCATTTGCTCTGGATGTCCAAATTTTGACTAGTTCTTTGTCAAAATTGTTTGAAATGTTTGTCTTAATTCATCTTAAAATTTGTAGATCTCTAGAAGTGTGCATGTTGTTTATCTCAAAGTGCTCTCAGGTGAGCGATTCAGTGCCATCTCAGCCCTCTTGTTTGACACAGTATTTATACAATGAATACTTTGAAAAAATTCAACCATAATAGAATGATTCTGCATTTTCGTTTTCGTCTGTGGCAGAAGACTTCAATCTTTTTTTGTGAAGAACTGTCAATTGTACGGAATCATCTGTAACAGAAATGCACTCTCCTTGTAGTTTTCAGAAGGAGAATGCAGTTTTTTGGCACAGCATTTATACAATGAATACTTTGTAGAAATTCAACCATAATAGAATGATTCTGCATTTTCGTTTTTGTCTGTGGCAGAATACTTCAATCTTTGTTGGTAAAGAATTGTCAATTGTTCAGAATCATCCTAAACAGAAACACTGCATCCTTGTAATTTTGAAAAAATATACACATATACAATACACATATTCAGGTGATCTAAATTGGAACACCCAAAGGAATAAAAACTTCAAAATTATAGCTCATAACCTTTCCCAATATAAGACCAGGGTTATCACACATCAGGGAAAATTAAGGAAATTTAAATTCTTATTAAGGTTAGACAATTGTCAAGGAATTTTGCGACATAAAATCATATATCTTTGTTAATACATATTTAATCATCTGCAGCAGCTTACATAATGCAGAACCCTGATTTTTGTCATTATGGAAAGGGGTAAAGTAGGACATCATTTAGCCAGTAGATGATATTATTGAATAATAATTATTGATTTATGACCAGAAAATTTCACTTACAGTCGAATTAGCCTTGTTTATATTTGAAGTAGTACATGATTTTTCCAATATCATTTTCAGGGGGTTGTGAATTTACAACCCCTAATGATAATGAAATTTTATAATCGAAACTTTTGGAATTTGGCCTGTTTTAAAAAGAAGCATCTCATCATTCATCCAATATTCCTTGCAGGGGGTTGTAAATTTACAACCCCTAATGACTTGAAATTCTAAAATCAAAACTTAAGAAATTAGGCTTGTATTTTGCAAGAAGCATCGCACCGTTTATTCAATTTTCTTTGCAGGGGTTGTAAATTTACAACCCCTTTTGACCGGAAATTTTAAAATCGAGTCTTAAGTAATGATTAGGCTTGTTTCTATGGGAATCAGCATATCGCTTATCCAATATTATTTGTAGGTGTTGTAAATTTACAACCCCTAATGACTTGAAATTTTAAAATCCAAACTTCTGGAATTAGGCTTGTTTCTATGAGAAGCAGCATATCATTTACCCAATATTATTTGCAGGGGGGGTTGTAAATTTACAACCCCTATTGACCGGAATTTTTGAAATAGAACGTTTGAAATTAGGCTTGATTTTAATGAAAAGTATCACATCATTTTTCCAATATTATTTGTAGGGGGGTTGTAAATTTACAACCCCTATTGACCGGAATTTTTGAAATAGAACGTTTGAAATTAGGCTTGTTTTAATGAAAAGTATCACATCATTTTTCCAATTTTATTTGTAGGGGGGTTGTAAATTTACAACCCCTATTGACCGGAATTTTTGAAATAGAACGTTTGAAAATTAGGCTTGATTTTAATGAAAAGTATCACATCATTTTTCCAATATTATTTGTAGGGGGGTTGTAAATTTACAACCCCTATTGACCGGAATTTTTGAAATAGAACGTTTGAAATTAGGCTTGTTTTTAGGAAAAGTATCGCATCATTTTTCCAATTTTATTTGTAGGGGGGTTGTAAATTTACAACCCCTATTGACCGGAATTTTTGAAATAGAACGTTTGAAATTAGGCTTGTTTTTATGAAAAGTATCACATCATTTTTCCAATTTTATTAGCTCACCTGAGCACGAAGTGCTCAAGGTGAGCTATTGTGATCGCTTTTTGTCCGTCGTCCGTATGTCCGTCTGTCCGTCCGTCCGTCTGTCCGTCCGTCCGTCCGTCCGTCTGTCAACAATTTGGTGTTTACACTCTAGCATCTACAAATATAAGCCAATCTTTACTAAACTTGGTCAAAACATGTATGACCATAAGATCTCGGATGAGTTCGAATTTGGGTCAGATCTGACCAGAAAATCAGGAGTTATCTGCCCTTGAATGTAAAAAATAGCTACTTTTGACATTGTTTACACTCTAGCATCTACAAATATTGACCAATCAATACAAAAGTTGAACACAATGTTGGTGACTATAAGATCTCGAATGAGTGTGATTTTGGGTCAGATCAGACTTGAAAGTCAGGAGTTATCTGCCCTTGAATTTGACAAAATTGTCGTTTTTGGCCGTTTTTGACTTTGTTTACACTTTAGCATATACAATTATTGACCAATCAAGACAAATGTTTAATACAATATTAGTGACCATAAGATCTTGGATGAGTTTGAATTTGGAACAGATCGGACCAGAAAGTCAGGAGTTATCTGCCCTTGAATTTGACAAAATTGTCGTTTTTGACCGTTTTCGACTTTGTTTACTCTATATCATCTGCAATTATTGACCAATTAAGACAAAACTTTGACATAATGTTAGTGACTATAAGATCTTGGATGAGTTTGAATTTGGGTCAGATCGGATTAGAAAGTCAGGAGTTATCTGCCCTTGAATGTAAAAAATAGCTACTTTTGACATTGTTTACACTCTAGCATCTACAAATATTGACCAATCAATACAAAAGTTGGACACAATGTTGGTGACCATAAGATCTCAAATGAGTTAGATGTTGGGTCAGATCGGACTAGAAAATCCTAAGTTATGTGTCCTTGAATTTGACAAAATTGTCGTTTTTGACTGTTTTCTTCAACTTTGTTTACACTTTAGCATATACAATTATTGACCAATCAAGACAAATGTTTAATACAATGTTAGTGACCATAAGATCTTGGATGAGTTTGATTTTGGGTGAGATCGGACCAGAAAGTCTTGAGTTATCTGCTCTTGAATTTGAAAAAAATTGCTGTTTTTGACTGCTTTCGACTTTTTTTACACTATAGCATCTACAATAATTATTGACCAATCAAGACAAAACTTGGACACAATGTTAGTGATCATAAGATCTTGGATGAGTTCGATTTTTGGTCTGATCTGATTAGAAAGTCGTGAGTTATATGCCCTTGAATTTGAAAAAATGCTGTTTTTGACTGTTTACTCTCTAGCATCTACAATTATTGACCAATCAAGACAAAACTTTGCCACAATGTTAAGGACCATAACATGTCAGATGATTCAATTTTCAGCTTAATTGGTTAAAAAGATGATCATGAGTTATACTGTTATATGCTGTTGAATGTGACAAAATTGACATTTTGACGGTCTTTTACGTTGTTTACACTGTAGCATCTACAAATATTGACCAATTAATTCAAAATTAAGACAAAACTTGTACATAATGCTGATGACCATTAGATCCTGGATGACTTTGAATTTCAGTGTGATCGGATGAGAAAGTCATGAGTTATATGCCCTTGAATTTGACAAAATTGTTGTTATGGACTGTTTTTCAACTTTGTTTACTCTCTGGCATTTACAATTATTGACCAATCAAGACTTACAATTTAATAATGTTGGTGACCATAAGATCTTAGATGACTTTGAATTTCAGTCAGATTGGATGAGAAAGTCGTGAATTACATGCCCTTGAATTTGATAAAATTGCTGTTTTCGACTCTGTTTTTACTCTTAACAACCACAAAATTAATGGTGACCAATCAAGACAAAACTTTGATCTTGGATATAATGGTTAATCACCATAAGATCATGGATGGTTTGAACTTCAGGACAATTAGACAAGCAGTTGCTGAGTTATCTGCTCTTGAAATGGACAAAATTCTCGTTTTTTACTTTGTTTTCACTCTTTACAACCGGATATATTGACCTATGAAGACGAAACAGGAACATAATGTTGATGACCATAAGTTAGTTTTCAGTCTTAATGTCACAAATATTAATTGATTCAAACATTACTGTGGCTCATATCATCTTGGTTCAGGTGAGCGATATAGGACCATCATGGTCCTCTTGTTTGTAGGGGGGTTGTAAATTTACAACCCCTATTGACCGGAATTTTTTAAATAGAACGTTTGAAATTAGGCTTGATTTTAATGAAAAGTATCACATCATTTTTCCAATATTATTTGCAGGGGGGTTGTAAATTTACAACCCCTATTGACCGGAATTTTTGAAATAGAACGTTTGAAATTAGGCTTGTTTTTATGAAAAGTATCGCATCATTTTTCCAATTTTATTTGTAGGGGGGTTGTAAATTTACAACCCCTATTTTACAACCCCTATTGACCAGAATTTATGAAATAGAACGTTTGAAATTAGGCTTGTTTTTATGAAAAGTATCGCATCATTTTTCCAATTTTATTTGTAGGGGGGTTGTAAATTTACAACCCCTATTGACCGGAATTTTTTAAATAGAACGTTTGAAATTAGGCTTGTTTTTATGAAAAGTATCGCATCATTTTTCCAATTTTATTTGTAGGGGGGTTGTAAATTTACAACCCCTACTGACCAGAATTTATGAAATAGAACGTTTGAAATTAGGCTTGTTTTTATATAAAAGTATCACATCATTTTTCCAATTTTATTTGTAGGGGGGTTGTAAATTTACAACCCCTACTGACCAGAATTCTTGAAATAGAACGTTTGAAATTAGCCTTGTTTTTATGAAAAGCATCGCATCATTTTTCCAATTTTATTTGTAGGGGGGTTGTAAATTTACAACCCCTACTGACCAGAATTTTTGAAATAGAATGTTTGAAATTAGTCTTGTTTTTAGGAAAAGTATCGCATCATTTTTCCAATTTTATTTGTAGGGGGGTTGTAAATTTACAACCCCTACTGACCAGAATTTTTGAAATAGAACGTTTGAAATTAGTCTTGTTTTTAGGAAAAGTATCGCATCATTTTTCCAATTTTATTTGTAGGGGGGTTGTAAATTTACAACCCCTACTGACCAGAATTTTTGAAATAGAACGTTTGAAATTAGGCTTGTTTTTATGAAAAGTATCGCATCATTTTTCCAATTTTATTTGTAGGGGGTTGTAAATTTACAACCCCTTTCATGTGAAAATGACTTGTAATATTTATGTATTTACATTAAAAAATGAAAAACTGACTTTATGTTGTTGTTTTTTATTGGTCAATCCTGCAGAGAATTGTCGTCCTACTACCCACGAAAGTGATACCAAAATAGTGCATTTCATAATAAAATCAGCTTTTAAATAATAACGAGTTATATAAATCCAAACTATTGTGGACAAAAACTTGATTGATTTTAGCACAAAAGTATATATTTTTCGTAAACGGCGCAATATATTGGCTTGAAATTTTCAGAATTTTCGTAAGAAAATGTACTCTTTCAGATAAAAGTAAAATTTATGAAACAATATCGTGAAATGCCATTTTAACGTATACAGCCCATCATTAGCACCAAAGAGCCAGTGGCAAAATTTGAAAAGTGCCAAAAATTCCTAAACTGAGTTACATTTCCATTCCAAATACAAACATAAGCATTCTGAACGGTTTAGAATTTTGAATTAATTCAGACATATGGAAATATTTGATAGAAATGTTCAGAATTACCTCCCTTGCATATGAATATAGAGTAAAATAAAATTTGTGATTTTTTTTCTTCTTGGAGCATAATCTTGAAATCTGACACGGTGAATCAACCTATGTGAAGTGTATTTGTAAATGTGTGCAATTTGATGCATTTTGTATGGCTAAAAAGTGGTGTTTTAAATGATAGGCTCTATAACTTAAAGATACATATTTACTGTTACTTACTTATTTTCGGGGTAATTTGCTGTACAAAAATAACTGTGTATAATTAAAATATGGCCTTTAAATTTTCTCTGTGCAAAATTTCAGCTCTGTATGATCTGTATTGGCTTAGATTACGACGGATTTAAACCCAGTATCAAATAATTTCGTAAACACTATCAACCCACTTTGAATATTTTACATAGGCCTACTTTTACACCGCTGCATGATTATCGATTTATTATGTCATTTACTGTATGAATCTTGTAATCTGTCTTATAAAGTCTATAAACGGTGCCACTACATGCTAAAAGCCAACTTCTGTGGATCATTAGGGATATAGGCCTGTGGATACTAATGTCCATTTAAGTGCATTAAGTGTGCCTTTTTCTAGATACAGTACCAGTTATAGAAAAAAATTATGTCTCCCCGGTGCAATACAAAACACATCTATAGAAGCAAATTTTATTTTGTGCCTCGCCTATCATACAATAAACGCTGATAAATTCTGTTCTAAACAACAGCGTCCCTAATTACAATAGTCTTGATACAGAATATCAATGTTAGAAAAAAGTGGTTATCAGCATTTTCTTCTTTTGTCTCAATGTTTTCTATTCCATTTTAATAGGGACGTCAAAATATACAAGCCATATCTACCGAAGCAGCTTGAAGCTATTGAAGCATGTATTAGCACAATAACAAATTTTGTCGTTTACCACCTAGGAAAGGATTAAACTATTGTCTGTCTTGGTCTGCGTTCGGATATCCCCCGCTGACTAGAGACTGGCGGATCTATATTTTATCTGTGGTGGGTATCCTTTCCCAAACAGCGAAATTTTGGGCTATTCCAACCAAAACATGTTGCAGATAACAAAAAAAAACAGTGTTTTTGGTGAACATTGTCTCAGGAAACATTGAGACAAAAGGAGAAAATGCTGATCACCAGCATTTTCTTCTTTTGTCTCAATGTTTTACCAAATAAGGTCGTCAAAACAACGTCTTATTCGGGAATGGGTGAAATGAAACCACTCTGTAGTATGATCATTTCATGTTCATACATGAACTACGAAAACGACCTCCTCCTCCCATTTGTATGTTCGACCCTACTTCACAGAAATCATGGATCCGCGACAGCTGGAGTCGAACCTTTTCGCATTAATTACATATACTGATTCTAGAATTTAATATCAATCCTCAAATTAGCCCATTACGACACAATGACGCTTTTTGACGCCTCTTTAGATACAAGTAATTGCTTTGAAAAACATCATGGAAAATGAAGAAATTGCTTTTAACAAAGAATTTCTTCATTTCTGACAATGTTTTCTACTCATAAGACCAAAAAATGTACAATTTCATTCACTTGAAATTGCCGTCTGCAGCATCTTTGAATGTGGACAAGACATAATTTTGCTGTCCCGAAAGGCGGTCTGTGTTTTCTGTCCTCTTTTTGAAATAAAGAAAAACTTATTATATCGTTTTTTTTTTGCAAGGATATGAGCGCTCTCGAATTTGTAAGGATCTATCAAGAAAAAACATCGTATATCGCTGCTTTGCAACAAAAACCTCGTAACTTCAGCTTAAAACAAGCTGCAGTAACGAGGTTTTTGTTGAAAGGCGAAGATGTAGATCTAGAAATGCAGTCATATAACTGGTTTAAAAAAGTGTAAATTTAAAATCTTAAAAAAGTATTCTACGAAATAAGTAGGTAAATACAAAAAGTAATGTATTCTTGTGGGAAATTGATGCCGGTTAAGAAGTGGAAAAAATAGACAAAAAAGAGTAAGTTTTCCTAACCTTGTCAAAGCACGTTTCAACTTGACTTTTTTTCATTATTTTTTTTTTTTTTTTTTTTTTTTTTTTGTATTTTTGGGTCATTCCCACACACTAACGATTTATGGCGCCCCTTAAGATACATGCTTTAATCAATTGATTGTAGAAAACAATTTCCTCATTTCCCACATTGTTTTTCATATAGAAGACAAAAAGATGTAAAATTTCATTAACTCATAATTATCGTCTGTAATTATCTTAAAATTTGGTAATGGGTTAAAATCAAATCTATACACTCAGAATTCAAAGGAATTGTTGACTACATTTTAGTCTAAATGAAACTTTCGAATACGCAACAATTTTAACAGAAATGAAAATATTTCTAGGGAAACGTGGAAAGTTCTGATTATCAGTATTTTCTCCGTTTGTTAGAATGTGTTCTAAAACTTATTCTATTTGAGGCCTCAAAAGTTTGGTTTGTTTAGGATATGATTTAACCCTTTGCCAAACAAGACCTGCTTTTGACGTCCCTAATAGAAAAGGCTTGGGAAAACATTGAAACAAAAGAAAAAACTGCTGATTACCAGCAGTTTCTCCTTTTGCCTCAATATTTTCTGTGCTATATCATACACAAATATTACCTTAATCAACATCTTCTCCGTCGTCTGCAGTAGTTTTTGAAGTGGACAACCCTTACATTTTGTCGTTTGGGAAAGGGTTAATATCTGAGTTCAACAGAAATGTGTCTTAGTAACCTTTCTGGTTATATTTCAGTCAATCAAGACTGAAATTTAATCGTGGACATTCCCATAAAAACCATGTATAGACAATGAATAAATATAGTTTAACAAAGTTACACGATTTCCAGTAAAATTCTAAGTGCTTCTTTTATTTCATATTTTTTATTGCTATAATATCATACACTGCCCTTGACAATTTAAAACCTTTTCCAAAATTGACGGTTTGTCGGAATCAATCCCATTTCCACAAAATCACACGTTTTTACGTTACACAACCACACAGGACTTGGTTTTGACGTCCCAAATAAAAGATGGTTAAGAAATATTTCGGCAGATGTTGATAACCAGAACTTTCTCTTTTTGGCTCAATACTTGCTATGCTACAAGCATATTGTGCATAAGTTCTTTTTTATCAATTTATGTTGTCTGCCACAGCTTTAAAATGAGAAAAATACAATTTTTGACACTTGGAACAGGATTTATCTATAACTGCTTCAAAAATATGAAACAAAAATTAAATATGAAAATCTTTGATGAAACGAAGGAAATGTTGGTCTACAGATTTTTTCTTTTCTCTGTGCTTTCTAAAACTTTTGCTTGTCAAAAAGTCAAAACGTTGTTTTGGTTGGAAAATGGTTAAAACATAATATTATGAGGGTTCAATAGAATTCTACCTACGTAACCTTTTTATCATAATTCAATCAAATAAGACTTAAAGTTCATCAGGGACATGCCAATGACAAAAAATCGTATCAAGAATGAAAAATATCAAAATCATGCGATTTTCAAAACTTTCAGAATGTTTCTTTTTGTATTTCTTTTTTATTTGCTACATACAACCCCTTGACGATTAGATCCTTTTTCAAATTTAGAAATTTAAATCTTGTATAAAATAAAGTTTAATCCAGAAGACAAAAGGAATATTTCTGAATCTATGAATTTCATAATGTTCTACATTTAGCACTAAGAAACCTAATAAACAGAATACCATCTGAGTACTAGTATCTGCATTTTCTTATTTTACCTCAAATGTATTTAATCAAACTTTCTATAGTGACGGAAAACCATTGTTTGTTTGGAAAAGGGTTGTTTTTTTTTCCGAATTTTGTTTTTAATGTCACCGATTCCCTATGTCATCATGCAGTTTTTATAGTTCAGCAGAGGTCACGTAAAAAGGCGTTTTAATAGAATTAGAGGTTTACATGTACATTAAATACAGGGTGTCCCAAAAGTAGGCTAAGGTAAGAATTAGCAGAGCTATGACACTTTATAAGTCTTACCTTACATATGGGACACCCTGTACCATCTTCCATACCAGTTGTTTTCCTTGGCACAGCCTGATTAGGACCCAAATTGCATATTCTTATCATCGCGCGGAGGTCAGGTAAAAAGGGCATTAAAATAATTATATAAGAGATTCACATTCGTACCAAGTTTCCAGATGAGACTGTGCTTTAGCCTGATATATATCCACCCAGTTAGGGCCTATACGAGTAGTTGCTACAGGTTAAAGCACATCTTCGCAAGCCAAGGGTGACATCTACGACGTAACGTCGTTTCTGTATTCACCCTTGGCGGATTTAGTCCGATTTTCTTGGTCTCCTGGAAAGCGTTTTCATTGGTTCCAGCGAGGTCTCGCTGGAACCAATCAGATTGTCGACTGGTACATTTCGTCGCCTCGTTTTTAAGCTGCGCTATCTCCATTTTTGAAAAAATCCTATATTTGGTATCGTTGTGTTCGTATTTTTATGCTCTATCTCCTGAACACCAGATATCGTCGATTGGCGGGCTGGTTTTTGAGAAATCGCGTATGCATATTGCTCTATCTCCGGATTTTTTCTTCAAATTGGTCTTAATCTTATCCTATGTCCAGGACATAAAGCAATCTGTGCCTGAAAATTTCTCTCGTCCAATGAAAATAAGTATAAAAACCACGTGACCTGTTATGTGACACAAACACGAATTCCGATTACAAAATGTGAATAATCGATTTCTATTGACGATTTTGATAATATGTAAGTACATATATGTTAGCAAGTCAATCTTTAACAAGTTCAAATGCTGTTTTAATCAATGGTCGTTCACACTAACACTATATGCATGTCGGCATTCTGATTACCAGTCCTCGATGGGTAGAATAGCCGGATAGTCTTTGAAAAAAATGTAATTGAAATTGATCTTGGCACACGAGTGCTTCAACAAGTAGATTTTTTCAACTGTACCTTATGTAGCCATTATAACAAACAAAATATATTTCTTTAGGGCGAAAATGATATGAATTTGTTGCAATTTAAATCTACGTAGACTAGAGTCTGTATCCTTTACGATGCCATAAAAAGTTGAAATCAATTAGTACTCGAATATTTCTTTTTACTTTATCTAGAACAAAGGCCACCGGTTCGTAATACAACCGCATGAGTTGTCCAATTTCTACGGCAAAACGACAGTTTGTCTTTTTTTATGATTCGTAAGGTCGGCCTATATGGCAAATAGTGTTTTTCTGTGTCGTTTTGATCTATCTCCTTTAAAAGTGAAAAGCGGTTTTGAAAATGACAGAATTTGCTCTATCTCCAAACAGAAATAATGATTTTTACCAAAAAATGCTCCATCGTTTCTTATTAAATTGCGCATGTGGATAGATAAGGTTATTTCTGACTGCCATGCAAAATTTGGGTCAATTTCAAGCAAACATAAAAAAGTTATGAAGGTCTGAATCTTTAAAGTCGATTTTCTCGGAAAAGTGGTTTTGGTAGTTAGCGCAATCTAAAAACGAGGCGACGATTTGTTATGAGTAACCAAATCATGACAACGGGCGGGAAAAAGCATTGCATTTGCAATTCAAAAACGCGAAGATGGGCGATTTTTCCTAAGAATTTCACTGCAATAGACAGGAATTCCCTAATTTTAATCGACGAATTATTATACTTTCGACAATTCGACCAAACAAGAGCTGTCCGAAGACAGCGCGCTCGACTTTCTAAGTGCTTAGTATAAAGGGGGCATAACTCCAAATAGAGTGGTCCCAGGGTCATGGGCCCTGATAGTAAGGTAGAGGGTGTGATGGTGAATAAGTATTCCAAGTTTGGGTTGAATCCCTTCGATAGTATGGAAGTTATTGATGTTTGAAAAAACTTTAACCTTTGTTGCAACGCCAACGCCAACGCCGACGCCAACGCCAACGCCGACGCCAACGCCAACGCCGACGCCGACGCCCGGGTGACAGTATAAGCTCTCATTTTCTTCGAAAAGTCGAGCTAAAAAGTAGCTAACTTTTACATAATCCGTATGACATATGACGCGAAAGACAACGCGCGTTAATGACGTCATCAATAATGGACGTAAACAAGCAGCAGAACAACCGCTAGGCGGCGCTTCGCGATTTCAAGAAAATCTGACTAAATCCGCCAAGGGTGAATACAAACGTAGGTGGGTTCAACCTTGGCTAGCGAAGATGGTTAAAGCAATGCTATTTGAAGAAACATAGATCTAGATCAGACTGCGTAACACTTGCGGAACTGGATGCGTATTGTTTTAACCCTTTCCCAAACAAGACCTGGTTTTGACTTTCCTTATAGGAAAGGCTTGGGAAAACATTGAAACAAAGAAGAAACTGCTGATAACCAGCAGTTTCTTCTTTTGTCTCAATATTTTCTATGCCATATTTTACACAAAATCTGTCTTTGGTAACTTCCATTTTGTCGTTTGTGGCAGTTTTTGAAGTGGATCACCCTAAAAATTTACCGTTTGGGAAAGGGTTAAACGTGTTTCGTCTATCATTAGATACCATAAATTTAGTGCAGTCGCCATAAACACTGGTGGTGAACTAAAACAATTTTCGCTACAACAAGGTATAGATATTTTGCGTTTAAATGTGAGTTTATAGATTGTTTTTTCTACTGACAATGAACTTGTTCTAAAAACAGATCGGGTTTACCGTTTTGTATTGACAAACTGTCGGTGTTGTTATAAAATCTCGTAACTACGGCTTCAATAAAGCCGTAGTTACAATATTTTATAACAACACTAATGGAATACATTGATCGCGAAAAAACGTCGCTCGCTTTGGTCGAGTTCACTACCAGTGATAAAGGACTTCTAAGTTGCACGGAACTTTTTGGTATCTAATTATAGATTGAATACACGGAGGGCCCCCATTTCCAAATTCGTCGTATCAGCGTCATTATTTCTCATAGAATGTAATTACGTCTCCCAAATGTAATACAAAACATACAAACAAAACTTTTATTTTTGTGCCGTTTCCGTCATGCAAGAAACATAACTATAGCCTACAGATAAGAGGGTTGATGGCTTTTCGAAAATGCTATATAAAATAAGTTATAACATAACATAATATCTCATTCGTTGTTCATCAAACCCTATGTTGTGGTCACTCATTGGAATCGTCTCATCGAGACGATTTCAAATGAGTACCCACAACATAGGGTTTGGGTTTAAAACACAAAATTTAAAGTGGCGCACCCTCTCTCGCATGTAGACTATATTTTGCACACATTTTTCCTTTTCTAAACAACACATGGTTTTGACGTCCTCAGTCATGATTCATGTAGATTAAATAAATACATCATGGCAAAAGAAGAATTTGCGAATAACCATCATCATCTCCTTTTTCTGGCAATGCTTTTAGAAATAAAACCTAAACTATATCCACTTTGGTCATAATTATTACTACTACTGTTGTTGTTGTTGTTGTTGTTGTTGTTGTTGTTGTTGTTGTTGTTGTGGCGGCGGCGGCGGTGGTTACAACAGCTTTTAACTTGAATAATTCTGGACGTTTGGTGAATGGAAAAGGCAAGGAAAGGGTTAATAACTTGATGTATTGTCTAAATATCATGTGCTTCAACTTAAAAGTTAATCCGCTAATGACGTGGTTGTCTCGCAAAAAATTGAAAATTTGTTTATTTTAACTAGAAATTCAAAAAGATAATCTTCAAATTTCTAAATCACGCTTGGTTCCCAAAACAAAAACTGCAAGGCGGGTAATTAGTAAGGTATTCGTTTTGTTTTCGACACCTGAGTCTCATTTTTCCCAAACAAAATTAGATCTTTTATTCGTCCTTGGTAGAAATGGCATGGGAAAAAAATGAGAGAAAAGAAGAAATTGCTTATAATTAACAATTTCTCCCTTTCTCTCAACATTTTTCTAGTTATACCAAACCTATTTTCTCTTCTGATAAAATTTTTCATTTTATTACCATCTACAACACCATTAAAATTGGAATATTCCAATTATTTGCTGTTTTGGAATGTGTTAACCCATTACCAAACGACAAATTTTGGGCAGTTCCAAATTCAAAGATCACGCAGACGACAACTGCATGTGTATGAAAGTTTACATTTTTTGGTATTTTGGGGTAGAAAACTTTGTGGTAGATGAAGAAATTGCTTGCCACAAGCAATTTCTTCATTTTCCACAATGTTTTCCAAAGCCATTGTCTTGTGGGGTTTCAAAAAGAGTCACTGTGTGGTAATGGGTTAAATGGTAAATGTTAACCATAATTAGACATTATGGCAACAATTGCACAAAACAATATGCGACGTGCCAGCTGGATTAATTCTGCCTTTGATGAGATGGTAAAAAAATATGCTACGGAAAGTGTTGACTGTTAGGCGCTCTTTGAACACTGCACCAGCAATTGTCCAAAACAGCATGGAACGTGAGACATTGATTAATTTTGTCTTTGTACAAATATGATAAAGGTAGAATACCCGCTATAATGTGGCCATTTTGATATTCATAAAACGTCGGCTTTTTTTCGAGCGGCGTCGTTACATATCCGAACTTATTTGGGCGCAGTGTAAACATTCGGCGGTGGAAAGTTCCATTGCCGAATGTTTTCGACCGCGCCCGAATAATTCTGACGTCGCCCGAATCTCATTAGGGGTAGACTACCTTAAGGCAGGTTGAATTTCCTTACGTGTTTTCCCCACCTGTCATAGTCTTTGATTTGAATTAGGTTTAACGTCTTTTGAACAGTATCTCGGTCATATCGTGGAGACTTAAACACATAAACATGAATTCGTGTCATTTCGTCCAGTGCAACTACCGTTCAATTAGTGATGCTAGCATCTCTAAAACAGACACTGGTAGACGCATTAAGAGGAGTTCCTAATGCAGGTAACCTATGTTAATTTGAATCTTTTTCCACCTTGCATTGCATTTGGAACACCACGGACAATTTTGTCGAATCATACGTATCTTTGATGTAAGTCATTGATATACTTTCAGAATATGAGTAGAATAGAATAGAATAGAACAACAACATATAACGTTCACCTATAACTCACATCAACAATGAAGCGATAATGATACTGAAATACATTGTTTGCAGTTCCAGTGTCCTCTCTTTATAGAATATTTTCAACCTGCAAGTCCCCGGCGCAAGTTGTCATGGTTGTTCATTTGGATTACCTCGAAAACTACTTTATGAAGCGTAACTACTTCCGGCTAAGAAATCGCATTTTTAACATATCTTCATACAAATACTTCCGAGTCGATGATCCGATCTTCGATAGAATAATCTGAGGTGTTCCAAATGCTTACATTGAAATGACAGATGCTGGTGAATTATAAAGAGACCACACTGTTATACACGTATGTGATTTTTAAGAAGGATGTGTTTATAAAAGTTCCTACCCCACCGACTATTATACATTCAAAGTTAATGTTCGATCTACTTTTTGGACCAATGAAAGTGCAGTATATTTTAAAATTTCGCCGCTCTAATTCGCATAAATGGGCTGTCAGCTAGTTTATGTGACGTCTATACATAGCAACGCCCAGTCTCCAATGACCCGCTAGCGAACACTAAGTCAGATAGAGTGTGAATAGTAGATTCTACGCGACATAAACATTCAATGCGCTGCGCGCATTTGAATGTTAATATCGCGTAGAATCTACTATACAGCCTCTATCTAATACTTAAACGAGAATCGATTAAAATATTTTGGTTTATCTAAGGTAAAACAGGTGTGTTGAAAAACTATTTTTAGAAACAACTTAAACACATAGATGGTCACTTTACCTACCTGGTTTACCTTTATCGGAATTAGGGCCTTGCCCCTCATTAGTAAAAGATTTTGAATCGATTATACCTGTAAAAACAAGGCAATGGCAAAGAATTTTGTGCTAAAAATAGACTGGGTTTACCGTTAAGTATTTATAAGTAAAGAGCCGGTTATGAGAAATATATTTTTTCTTAAAATTAAACTAACTGTATATACAGCAGTTCAGATTTGAATGGAATTTGTCATTTTCGTCTCAACTTTAAAGACGTTTCTTTTGCTTATCAGCAATAATTTAGCACTTAAACGCATTATAATAACCAATCTTAGCATCAAGTTATACTTCAAAAAATAAAATGGGAATGTTATGTCCCTTTAAATATGTGATACATTCTAATATATATTCAAGTTTTCAATTTTTTCTGTGAAAAAGAGTAATCAAATCACAATTTTAGTATAAAAAAACGCGTAGGGGGAATTCTCTGAAAAGAGCTGATATACTACAATTACATAATAAGATATAAATCTCGCAAAAAGGCTACTTATTTGAAATGTGACCTATACCGACCGTAGGAAGCTTTTCGCTTTTAAATGATTTTCTAATATAGATTTTATACATTTTTGGAATTCCATACATGTATACGAGTAACAGTAATGTCATGTCAAATGAGCAAAAAGACCATTTCTATCTTGCGCGAAAAAATATTATGAGTGCGTGTATATTTTACGCGTAGATATATAAATTTAATGTGTGTTTAATATGTGTACGCACAAAAAAGCGCAAGTGTTGGTTGGTCGTCAAGAACTTTTTGATACCTGATTTTTTTTTATTTATTTTTTTTTTTTAAATCTACCGCATCTAATTCGTGGCGTACTCCAACCGTCTCCGTTTCAAACCGAATACAAATTAGTCGAGTATTAACAAAAGTATTGACGATTTTCAATCCTTTCACTGCCAAATATTTTTTCGGACGTGTTTCTCACTGCTGAATTAATTCGAAGAAATTTCCAAGAATCGATACCCTGTTCCCAAAAACATGCATGACTTTTGACTCATTTGATGGATTCCTTTCAAATTTTCAGCACATACAGACAAATTAACCACCTATATGTGACCAAAATTTAAAGGTAAAATATGAAATGACAATATTTTTTTCTTTTTTATGTTGTTGGTACTCATATATTGCGTCCCCATAAATTTGTCGACAAAAGTCGCCTATGGCAGGGACCCCTATAGTCGACAAAAGTCGCCTATGGCAGTGAAAGGGTTAAATTATTGTGTCACATAATTCGTCATCGTGTATGCGGTACCTTTTGGCGCGACGGGTCGCATTTCGCGACGGGTCGCATTATATTTAAGACTGAGAATTAAGCGTTTAGTTCAGAGGCACATAATCTTAACAAGAACAAATGGACTTAAAAACTTGGTTGAAATTTTGTTTCGTTTTCTCTTTGATATTTGTTTTCGGTAAGTTAGATAAAATTTAATTGAACTAAACCTTATTATTATTTTATTATTATTTTCTGTTTGATTATTTTACATCAAGTTTCAAGTATAATTCTATATCAAAAGCATTTGAATGTAAATACTAAAAAAAAAATATTCCAATTTTTTAGGTTATTATGAATTATATTTTTATAACATATTACGTGAGAATGGAGAAAGCGGGTTCTATACGCAATTTTGCTTTCTGAAATAAAGAAAATGTATAATAAGCTTAAAAACAATTCACATGTAGCTTATAGAAACTAAACTTAACGCATACAGTCCATCATTAGCACTGAAGGGCCAGGGGCGAATTTTGAAAAGAGCCAGTAATTACTAAACTGTGTAACATTTCTATTCTAAATATAAACATAAGCATTTTGAACGGCTTAGAATTTTGAAATAATGCATACTTATGGAAATATTTGACAAAAATGTTTCAAATTACCTCCCTTGTATATGAATATAGAGTAAAATAATATTTGTAAATTATTTTCTTCTTGAAGCATAATCTTGAAATCCGACACGGTGAATCACCTTATGTGAAGTGTATTTTCAAGTGTGTGTAATTTAATGCATTTCGTATGGCTAGAAAGTGGTGTTTTTGATGATGGGTCATAAACCTTAAGGATTACAAACCATCTTTAGAGACATAACTCTTCGAGTATCTTCAAGCGTTATCAGTGGCAACGGACATTGACGATTAGATACCTTCGTCAATTTTCGGGTGTCATCCATGACTACAGAAAAAAACGAGGGCAATTTCTTCTTTCGTCTCAAGGTTTTCCTACGTATTTGCAATAATTATTTGGGACTTCAAAACCAGGTCTTGCTTGGGAAAGGGGACAAAATAAATTGAAGATTTTATTCAGGCGCGTGTTGATCGGGATCCTTGTTGATCTTCAATGCATTCATGACCTTTTTTTCAGACGCCAAGTATGAAATATCAGGTTTTAAAATTGTTTTCTGTGGAATATATGACAAATAAAGTCGCAATTATAGTACAAAAACGCGTGGGGGATTTCTGCGAAAAGATATGATGAGCTACGATTAGATCATAAAGTTTTATACTTCGTCAGTGTCATTGCAAAACGTCATAACTGACTACAGCTTGATTAAAGCTGTAGTTACGAAGTTTTGCAAAAACTCCGACGACTTGTCATAGTTCGTCACTCTGAAAGGTTACATCTTTTGAGTATGAAAAGTATCGAACCAAGACGGGCTGTACAATCTGCGAAGATTCGCTCCAGAATTCAATTTTCCAACCCATAAGCATTCCCAGACAAAGACTCTTTTTCATTTCCTACAAGATAAAGCATTTTTGAAAACATTGTGGAAAATAAAGAAATTGCTTGTGACAAGCAACATCTTCATTTCCCACAATGATTTCTATCCCAAAAGACAAAAGAAAATAATCTCATTCACTTGAGCTTGTCTTCTGCAACATCTTTGAATTTGGACCAGTCTATAATTCTGCCGCCTGGTAATGGGTTTATAACGTTTTCCCAGATACCATTCCTTCAATTTCAGGTTTTAAATTTGTTTTCTGCGAAATATATGACAAATAAAGTCGCAATTATAGTACAAAAACGCGTAGGGGGAGTTCTGCGAAAAGATAATTATGATGTGCTACGATTAGATCATTAAGCTTAATACGTGTTATAGTACGTCTAGCTAAAAGGTTACACATTCAAAGTTTGAAAAGTATCGACCATTGTTAGCACATTCCCAAACAAAACATGCTTTTGAGGTCCCTCATACAAATGGCTTGGATAAAACATGAAGATAAAAGATAAGCAGCAGTTTCCCCTTTTCCCTCAATATATTCCTTGCTATATTATACACAAATTTTATCTTCCACAACATTTGTTTTGTCGTCTGCAGCAGCTTTCAAATGGGATCATCCTGAATTTTTGTCGTTCCGGAGAGGGTTAGATTTGTTTTCCGCGGAAATATGACAAATAAAGTCGCAATTTAGTACAAAAAACGCGTAGGGGGAGTTCTGCGAAAAGATATGATGCGCTACGATTAGATCATAACGTTTTGTAATTATCATAATATGTCTAGCTAAAAGGTGACATCCTTAACCCTTTCCCAAATGACAAAATTTTGGGTGAAGTCCAACTTGAAAGCTGCTGCGTGCGAAAAATGGATGTTAATAAAGGTAAAAATTGTGAATTATACAACACGGAAAATATTGAGACAAAAGGAAAAAAATCTGATTATCAGCATTTTTTTCTATTGCCTCAATGTTTTTCCAACCCAATTCTGTAAGTTACGTCAAAACCAGGTCTTGTTTGGGAAAGGGTTAAACTGTGAAATGTATCTACCCTTGTTAGTATATGCCGACTGTGCAGACTGACTATGGACATATTTGATTCATTGGGGTCTAACGCCGTTTTCAACTGCTATGATCATATCGCGGCGGCTGGAGCACCTAACCGTGAACTCCTGGTATTTCTCTCACCAGTATCACTACACTTTCCAAAGCGAACTTCCACCTGCTCTCTCATATAGACGATTCAAGCCCATTGGTGGGAGACAATGACTTTTAGTCAAATGTCAGAATGGATATTGGTTGAGCTGGGGTTCGAACTCGCCACCCCTGGATTGACAGACTCCGGCGTGACCGACATAGCAATTGGGACTCGGCGACTATGGATATGACCTTTCGATCTTATATGATTTTCTTGGTCTTCATGGTCTTTTGATAGTTCTGAAACGATACTTATGTTCATTTTCCAAAATTAGTTTTCTGGTTAAATTTCGATGGATGTCAATATTATGTGTTTCATATTGGCGTTCATGTTCAAAAACGCTATGTACAGCGAATTCAAGCTGTAACCACGACATTTCCCAACGATGCCAACGATAATTATGCAGTTGACACTCGTTATGTCGACATAGGATAGGTCGAATTTCTGAAAAGGAGAGATTTTTTTTTTTTTTTTTTTTTTTTTTTTTTTTTTTGAATTGTGAACCTACTTCTTCAGTAACAAAAATTGTCAAACGTCATTTTAATCGAAACGAAAAGAAATCGGATGAGTCAAAATCCGGATTTGTCGAGGAATTTTGCCAGCCACTCTTTTTTCGCCACAAGGAGTTTCGGAGGTATTGGTTTTAACAGAGCTCCTAGTTGGACCTTTTTAGCATGACGTGTCATATTTATTTAAGACAGTGATTTAAGATCTTAGTTCAGAGACGCTTAGCTTAGCCTTTAACACACGAATGGACTTCCAAACTTTGTTTAAATTCTATTTTATTTTCTTTGTGATATTTGGATTTGGTAAGTTAATGATATTTTGTAAATTTGAATGTTGAGACTGGAGACAGAACAAATTGTCGTTTTTTTATAAAAAGCGCGTAACTGCAGCTTAATACAAGCTACAGTTACGAGGTCTTTGTTGAAAGGCATCCAAGAGTTGTTAAAGATACGATTTGTGTTACATGTAGCACAAAAATATTCACGCAAAAGAAGAAAATATCGGCATTTTCTAAAAAAAATTATCTCAATAATTTCCAAGGCATTTTCAATAAGATACATTTTATTAAGGTCTTTTGGGGAATGGGATAAGATAAACTTTAAAATTCAATTTAGAAAATATACGTAGATATATTCAATTTACCTTTATTCACCTGCAGCTTAAAACAAGCTGCAGTTACAAGGACTTTGTTTTAAAAAAAGCGAAAAATTATTCCTCGTAATCGGCACAATACTTTGGCTTGAAATTTATTTTCAGAATTTTCATACAAAAATATGCTCATTCGGATACAAAATATAGATCTAGGAAAGTTCACGAAAGAATATCTATGAAATGTCGTTTTGATTTAGGCTGTGAAATCTACTTTTTGCGGTTTCAAGGTAACACCGTCTCCTCCAACAAGTTTCAGTTTAATTTGTTGTGGCCACTAACCTGAAGTCTCTTTTCCCACTAAGTTAATTACACGGTGGCTAACCAACATGACTTTTTAACCCTTTTCCAAACGACAAAATTTTAGGCTGGTCCAATTCAATAGTTGAATTTTTCAGAATTTTCATGAGGAAATAAAATTATGCTCTTTCAGAAAAAAATAAAAGTAAAATTTATGACAAAAAATTCTGAAATGTCACTTTAATTCACAGTAAGAAAATCAAGAAAATGTGGCTGAACTATTTTGGAAAAAGCTCAAGTGTGTTATTTACGATAATAAAAGCTCGTGCTATGCCATATCAAATGAAATCAGTAATACACATGCTCGCTTTAAGTTAGTTTTGTTCTTATTTCTCGGCTTATACTTATTAATTTATTTCGATGAGACATAATGCTCCGTACGCGCCTCTGATGATACCATTCCCGGTTCTATCTTTCACCAAAAATCATGGACTTTTCAGATAGTCAAATGCAATTTTTCGCGACAGATGTGAACGTTTCCCATCTACATTTTCGGGGACACAGAAAATGCTTGCATTTACAATGTCATTTTTACAGATATGTTTTCGTAAGTTCGAAATTTGAAGCGAAGAAGGTGGAAAATGTCAGGAATACGCTGGGCGCGAGGGATTTTTGAAGAATCTACTGATAAAAAAGTTATTGAAGATTAATCAAAATTTTGGTTATTCTACACTAACTTTTTGATCAACTGATTTTTCCAAAAATCCACAAAGTCTATCTACTGCGTGGCGTCTGTCCACTTTCTCTGCTTTGAACCGAATTCAAATCGGTCCCGTATTTAACAAAATCCTTGAAGATTTTCTGAATTTGTTGTATCACGTGATCAGAATATCCACCCCATGTTTTCGTTTCAGTTCGTCCATACACACTTCGAGATCGTGACAAAGAAAATGTGTTCACCATTCTAAACGACACGGGAGATGAGCAGACTAGTATAAATAGACCATTGATATATCCAACTGTGGATAGAATAGCAGAAGAAGTAAGCAATGTACAAGAAAAGAGGTAATACGTTTCAAACAGAATTGAAATTCCGTTTTAATTCATTCCCAAACGACAACATTAACCCTTTCCCAAACGACAAAATTTTAGGGTGATCCACTTCAGAAACTGCCGTAAATGACAAAATAGATGTTATTAAATGTAGGATTTGTGTAAAATATAGTACAGAAAATATTGAGACAAAAGGAGAAACTGCTGATTATCAACAGTTTCTTCTTTTGTGTCAATGTTTTCCTAAGCCTTCTCTATTGCGGACGTCAAAACCAGGTCTTGTTTGGGAAAGGGTTAAAGGCTGGACTTAATTGAAAAGAGTGGCAGACGACAACAATAATTTATGTAGAAAGAATTGTAGCTTAGAAAATTTGAAGGAAAAGGAGAAATGCTGGTTATCAGCATTTTCTTTTTTTTCCTGCAAGATTATCACCGATACGCCCTATATCGGGCAGATGAACAGAAGACGTTTGAGATATAGCCTACTAGAAAAGAGGTATACTAAAACATTTCCAACACAACTAAAATGCCGTCGTAACCTTATCCAAAAACGACAATATTTTCTTTCTTTCTTTATTTTTTTATTTATTTATCTTTTTTGTTTTTAATAATTTTGGTTGCCACCATTTTCTTCTTTTCCTGCAAGTTTTTCAAAATCAATTTTCCTTTGTGCCGCTAAAAAAGTGTAAACCCAATAGCAGACAGATTACAGAAAATTGCGGAAGGTACAAGGAAAGAGTTAAACGTTTCAAACATAATAAGGAACGAATTTATCGAGTAAACAGTGACGTATTTTCGGACAAACAATAAGTATTTCGTGGGTGTTGTTATAAAATCTCGTAACTACGGCTTTGTTCAAGGCGTAGTTACGAGATATCATAACAACACCGACGATTTATCAAAACATAACGGTAAACCAAATCTATCTTTAGCACAGAATTCATCGCTATTGAAATTCGTTTCCAACCCTTTCCAAAACGACAAGAGTCAACTCGCCTGCATGTTTCCATTTGTGGATTTCCAAATGAATTTATTTATTTATAAATTTATTCATTTGATTATTCATTTATTTATTATTTATTTATTAATTAATTAATTAATTAATTAATTAATTAATTAATTAATTAATTTATTTATTTATTTATTTATTTATTTATTATTTATTTTCAGGTCGCGATCCTGGTGGTGCCCTGTTTGTAGTCTACGGAAAATGATGGACAGAAGAAATAATAACAATCGAACACTTAGAAAACTATTGCAGGAAAAGGATAAACCGTGGCAGAATCTTTGGTAGATGTTTGTAGACTTTGATATCGAACGATGTGGAAACGGGAGAAACAACGAAAATATTCTTTAAAAGGCCTTAGAAGAAATTCGAAATCATCGGACACTTAAGTAAATAATTTCGGGGAAATGATAAAAGGAGATCTGCAGGGTAAAAGGAGAAACAACAAAAGATTCTTTAAATCAAGCCTTAACCCATTGCCGCACGGCCAATTTTAGAGTGATCAAATTTAAAAGCTGCGACGGACGACAAAACGGATGTCGATAAAAACAGAATTTGTGCATAAAATGGCCCAGAAAATAAGGAGGCAAAAGTGGAATATGCTATCTAACAGCATTTCCTTCTTTTATGTCATTGTTTTCCGAAGCCTTTTACTATTAGGGACGTCACAACCAGGTCTTGTTTGGGAAAAGGGTAAAGGAATCTCGAAATCTAAACGACAAAATTCAATCCTTTCTCAATATAGCCACGGGTTTGACGTCTGTAATAGAAAAATTTGAAAAACTATTGGGGCAAAAGAAGAACATGTTCAATATCAGCATTTTCTCCTTTTGTCGCCATATTTTCTGTGCTATAAAATACAAATTGTGTGCTCGTTGATACATTGATTCAATCCTCTGCAGAAACATCAGATTTAGACTCACCTAAAATGTTGACATTTCGGAAAAGGTAATCAATTCATTTCGGTTGCAGTCATTTGCGAAAGGCGACAATTTACATTGTAGTTTTTCGTGGAAAACCTCGTAAATACAGCCATAAATAAGTGTAGATACGTGGGTTATGAAGAAAATGACGAAAAAAAAAACATTCCCCTAAACAATCCGTATCATTATGGGAAAAGAAGAACATGCATTTAATCGATATTTTCTCTATTCCACCAATATCTTACATATCATTTTTAATAAAGAAATTACTATGATTTCCCTACAGACATACAGTCGATACTCGTTGTGTCGAAGTCAGAGGGATCGTCAAAATACCTCGACATATCCGAAGTTCGACTCTTCCGAATTTGTAATTTCGATTATTTAAATTACATTTGGCCATTTTTGCTACTCATCTAGGACGTTCACAATTGAAATAGGCCTTGAATAGGAAACGGAAAGAAATCACTTTTTTTACTCGACACGAGCAATTTCTATCCCTATCATTTTCCTACTATATTTTAAAGACTATATTCATTTTGCAATTGTATCGTTTGAAATTTATGAAATCCATTGACGTGGACAGGACCAGATTTTAACTTCGACTTCGGCAGAAATTCGACTCATCCGATGTCGAGATAACTAGTGTCAACTGTATACGAGTATTGTATGCGCGTCCTCTCGATTTAGACCAACACTTTAGTAGACATATTTTGTCGTTCGTTTTGGAAACAAGTAAACATATCATCACAAATCGACTGGTAAATTTCATTTTGTTTATCCCCTCTCGATTCTGTTTTTAAAACTATTATACTTTTTTAAAGGGACATTTCATTCCAATTTCATTTTTTTAAAGTATGTCTTGATGCCAAGATTTGTTATTCTTATGAGTATAAATGCTTTTGGTTTTTTTGATGTTGCTGCTGATAAGCGAGAAACACGCCTTTAAAGTTGAGACAGAATCGACAAAATCCATATAAATCTGAACTGTTCTCCACAACAATTTGTTTAATTTTAGCACAAAAATATATATTTCTTGTAAAAGGTTCAATATTTTGGCTTGAAATTTTCAGAATTTTCATAAGAAAACATGCTCTCTCAGATAAAAACAAAAGTAAAATTTATGACAAAAAATTCTGAAATGTCACTTTAAATGTTCCTAATGATTATCAATTTCTTTATATCCCTCAATGTTTTCTAAAAAAAAATATACTGATACGCATAAGAAAGTGTGCACTTGGTTACAGGAAAATACAGTACACATGTTTAAGAAAAACAATGTAACATTCGGAATCAAAATTTACACTTAAAATGTATTAACGGAAGAATGATTTACATTTACATGTGACGGGAAATTTGAACACTAACAGACGTTTGCTTTACGTGTAAATAACAGATGGTGAAAAAAAAACTTGCAGACTCTAAGGGCCGTACTATCAGCAATCGCACGATTAATGTTTGCAACAACAAACCTTATCTGATATCTGTCCAATCTGATTTCTCGTACAATTATGTAGATGATTGGCTACACAGCTTACACAAAAACGTGGTCGTAAGATCGTTGATAATATGGGAAGCTGATATGCTGTGGAATTACATTTAGTATTTGGTATTTGTCCAGTAATTTGGTATAAAATCAGTATCTTGCGTAACTTCCTTGCATCAATGTAAGTGCTCTAGAAAGTATAAAGTTGGGCCGTGTCATCGATAATGGCAAACGTCTGTTATCAGTCAAATTCCGGTCAAATTTTAACCATACTACAAATAAAACCTTTATGGAAATTTCGATACCTACAGTATTTGCCGTAACCAAGACTTAGTGCACACTTTCATTTTGATGCCAGTATATTTTACTATTGGCTTTTAAACCAGGCCGTTTTAAGAATGAATAAAATATTCAAAGATAATGGTATAGATGCAAAGTCCTCAATCTTTTCTCGTCATCAATTGTCAAGAGGCGATATAAATGGTTTAAAATTTGGTGTGAGTGAAACTACGATTGGTGTTATATACTAGAGGAAAGAAGAAACGCAACAACTATTTTTTGCTATTTCTCCTAATTATTTTATGTTATTGAGTAAAAGTTGTTACTGATAATTACAGGGTACTTTATTTTGATATTGATCTTTGTGTTTACGTTGGAACCTGTCTTACCTTTGAGATAACGTCAAAATAGACGTTTACACGTTTCTCACGTGCAAACTTTTAAATTCCCAAACAAAACTCTTTTGATTTGTGTAGATGCTTGTCGACTCGACAAAAGGCAATAATTTTTTTTAGATTTAATCCCACATATCATTTTGCGACTTATTCAAAGACGTCATCAGGTAGCAACTGTGATGTTTACGAATGGAACATCTCAACCCGCAATTGCTGCTGACTTTGGTGAATATCCATTGACAAATATTGCTTGGGATAACGTCTTAGCACGAAAGGAACAACTGACGGTCACCCGAAAAGCGGCCGTCAACGTCTGCCGTCACGACGTTAGGATCATAACGCTCGCTCATTTTAACCTGCGGAAACAAATTCTCTTATCAAAAAAACTGTTTATGCTATTCATGGACAGTACAGCAACCAAATTCCAGCCATGAATCGTTAACGTCAAATTGGATTGCATGCAATAACGCATTTAACGTTGACGCCAAATCACTCTCATTTAAACGCATATCTTTGCCACGTAAAACCTGCGACATTGATGAAATTTTGACACTAGAAAGTCAAATGATGAAGTTTTACTATGCATTGAAAAACGTACTCGAATTAGGGTGATTTTGAGAAAGACAAAAACATAACGTATGATCAAATTTATTTTTTGTTGTGTTTCTTTTTTTCTTTAGTACACTATTGTAGATGCATTCATCTTTGTGCGAACTTGTAACATTATTGTTCTTAATCTTCGCAAACCTCATCCTTGCACCATAAAACAAAACATCCATCGATTGATTGTCAGAGATGTCTTTTTTTGCGTGGAATCTGATATATTCGTGTCTTATTTACACTTTATCGAACAACAAAATAAAGGTGGTCCAATCAAAGCTGCTGCAGACGACAAAGGTTGTGTTGATAAAGATAGAATTATTGCATTATATAAAACAGACTTAAAATGTTGAGACAAAAGGGGAAATGCTGAAAATTATCAGCATTTCTTCTTTTATCACAAGGTTTTCCAATGTCTTTCTATTGCGGACACCAAAAACAGGTCTTGTGTGGGAAAATATTAAACCTTCCCTATACAAGACATAGGGTGAAGCTTCTAATAGAAAAAGATCGGAAAAAATCACAAAGACACATTACTGATTATGACTAGCTCTGGCTTATTTTCGGTCCTATTATTGGGCGTAAATCCTATTTTCATAAGTATAAAGGCCACACTTAAGCCCGTTCCCACTGTCACGGTGTTGGTCCCGGACACCCACGGTACCTCCCGGTGGGGAAAGAGCCGGTATTCCGGGATGATCCGGGATCTTTTCTCTAAAAAATGATTCATATTCCCATATTCCCGACATTGCCCCTGTGTACCCCCGGTTTATTACTAGCAGGATCTTCCCGTTCTACCCCAGACTATCCCGATTTGTTCCCGGTTTGCCACGGTGTATTTACGGTGCAGGGGCCGGCGTGATCCCGGTACGACCCGGTGTAACCTCGGTCGTCGCCGGTAGCGCACCTGTAGCCGCCGGTATCGCCCTTTCATATCACGGTTGTGCGCCGGTGACAAGCCGATGTTTCCCGCTGGTCACTCGTGGATCAGCATCAGTTCTCTTTCGTCTCTTGAAGTTCTGGTTTATGAGATAGTTCGTTTGTTTGCTTGTGCTTGCATAAGAAAATGAAACTACACTGATTAAGCTGAAAATGTCCACGGATCATCAGGGACTATCACGGTTGAGCCAGGGTAGAGAACCGGACTTGCCCCGGAATATGCCGGTGTTTCCCCGGATAAAGCCGATTCTTGACATCCTCCCGGTGAGTCCCGCTGACTGCCGGTTGTATTAAACATTTTAAAACATCCGGGGTCGGTTGCCGGATCAACAAGGTTCATCCCGGATGGTCCAGGATGTTCACGGTGCCGCCACGGTTGTACTCCCGGTTTGTCAAGGTTTCCCCCGGACCACTCATCCGGGACTAACCGGGGGTCCAAACCGTGACAGTGGGAACGGGGCTTTAAAACATCCGGGGTCGGTTGCCGGATCAACAAGGTTCATCCCGGATGGTCCAGGATGTTCACGGTGCCGCCACGGTTGTACTCCCGGTTTGTCACGGTTTCCCCCGGACCACTCATCCGGGACTAACCGGGGGTCCAAACCGTGACAGTGGGAACGGGGCTTTAGCACCCATTGATTTGTGTCGCCGGCAGCAGGTTCCAAAAAAGAACAATGTATATTTTTGCCGTTCGAGAAAAGGTTGGGCTAAAAATAATATCCAATAAACTATTTTCCAAATAAAGATTTGTTGTTGACAGTTACATGCAATAAAGTTCTGCGAACTATTTTAAGAAGAAAAAGATCGTGAAAACAACACCTCACTGTAGATTTTGCCGTTCGGGAAAGGGTTATGCTAAATATGATATTCAATAAACCATTTTCTAAATAAAGATGTGTTGTTGACAGTTGCAGATAGTAAAGTCCTGCGAACTATTTTAAGAAAGAAAAAAATGAAAAACAACATGTCATATGAGCCAGGGTCTGGAAAAGGGGGTCTTAAGGTAATCCATTCCCAATGAGATTCACGCGACATTGGAATTATTCGCGCGACGTCGGAAACATTCGGCGTTGAAACTTTCCATCGCCGAATAATCATGATGTCGTCCGAATAGGTTTAGATCATTTGGAACACCATGGACAAATCTGTCGAATCATACCTTGGATGCATGTCGTGGATCTACTTTAAGATTATGAATAGAATAGAACAACAACAGAAAACGCTTGTCCGTAACTAATGTTAATAATAAAGCGACAATGATACTGAAATGCATTGCATGCATCATCTTCGTAAGCCAAGGGTGACATCTACGACGTAACGTCGTTTCTGTATTCACCCTTGGCGGATTTAGTCCGATTTTCTTGGTCTCCTGGAAAGCGTTTTCATTGGTTCCAGCGAGGTCTCGCTGGAACCAATCAGATTGTCGACTGATACATTTGTTATGAGTAACCAAATCATGACAACAGGCGGGAAAAAGCATTGCATTTGCAACTCAAAAACGCGAAGATGGGCGATTTTTCCTAAGAATTTCACTGCAATAGACAGGAATTCCCTAACTATAATCGACGAATAATTATATTTTCGACAATTCGACCAAAAAAGCAGCTAACTTTTACATAATCAGCATGACGTATGACGCGAAAGACAACGCGCGTTAATGACGTCATCAATAATGGACGTAAACAACCAGCAGAACAACCGCTAGGCGGCGCTTCGCGATTTCAAGAAAATCGGACTAAATCCGCCAAGGGTGAATACAAACGTAGGTGGGTTCAACCTTGGCTAGCGAAGATGTGCATGCATTTGCAGTGTCCTCTCTTTTAAAAATGATTTAACCCTGCAAGTCCCGTAAGTTACCATGGTTGTTCATTTGGATGGCATCGAAAACTACTTTATGAAGGGTAATAGGCTAACTTCCGGTTAAGAAATGCGATTTTTTTAACATTTCTTCATACACACATCCGGGTAGATAATTCGGTTTTTGATCAAAATTATCCGAGGATATCCGAACTAGGTTTAGATAGGCCTATATAACGATTGTTAAAGACGTCACACGAAAAGATTCCGATATCGCGTAAAACTCATTAGGATAGGACTTACTTAATGGCATTCCCATAAGACCTTGATTTGACGTCTGCAACAGAGAACACTTGGAAAACATTGATGCAAAAGAAGAAAATGCTGATAACCAGCATTTTCTCCTTTTGCCTCAATATTTTTGGGATATTTTGTTCAAAAATCCATTCTTTATCAACACCCATTTTGTCGTATCAAACAGTTTTCAAATTGGACCAAATCAAAATATTGTCGTTCGAGAAAATTATGCCAGACGGTAAACTATGAGAAAGTCCAGAAGGTTGAATTTTATTTATTGGGGTTAACGCTGTTTTCCACTGCTATGGTCATATCGATACGGCTGGAGTACCTAACTATAGTTCCCTGGTATTTCTCTAAGAATGCTGATCTGACTGAACCGGGACAAAGGCTTGTCTTAAAATTATAACGCTTATTCGGATATCATAAGGACCATTTTTTTTAATTTTATGGCCCCATTAGCCCATGTTTGTCTTTCCTAATCGCTTGTGTAATGCATAAAAATATGACATGCAGTTTTTCTGCAGTTTTCTGTAAAACGTGTTTATTTTAAGAAGACTTGTTTGACATTTGGTATTTCTGAATGGCCAATAAACTGCATTTTGGAGAATGAAAAACTGAAATTTTTCTCCCTGATATTTTAGCCCTTTTCCAAAAAACAAATTCTGGGATTGTCCAATTTGAAAGCTGCTTCAGATGACAGATTAATGATGCCAAAGTTAAATTGCATGTATAATATAGTTTAGAAAACATCAAGGCAAAATGAGAAAGTGCAAATTCATTAGATACGCACCTTACAGGGCAATAAAGAGACGGGATAAAGAGAAAGAAAGGTAGTGGGTGGAAGTGGGAGTGGGAGAGAAGGAAAGGGGGAGTAACAATATGAATAACCCGTAAACTCTAAAATTAAGGAAGACCACCCCTAAAATAGATTCGTGCGACGTCGTAAACATTCGAGCAACGTCGAAAACATTCGGCGGTGGAACTTTCCACCGCCGATTGTTTACGACTGCGTGTGAATAGGTTCGGACACGTAACGACGCATCTCGTAAAAAATCCGATCTTTTATGAATTTCAAAATTGCCACATTACTTGTATTCTACCTTAATTCGAGGCATGCTACTCAATCCTTTCCTAAAGGAAAAAAACCTTAAAGTAGTCTAATTCCAATATTGCTGCAGACCGAAAAATAGATGTTAATTGATAAATGTTGGATTTTTGTTCATTGTTGCATGGAAAATATTGAGACAAAAGAAGAAAATGCTGATAACCAGCATTTTCTTCTTTTGTCTCAATATTTTCAAAGCCTTTTCGAATAAGGACGCAACAAGCATGTCTTGTTTGGAAAATGCTTAAACGGTGCAATACATATACGCAAATTCTGTTGTGTTTTCCCAAACGGCAATATTTTAAAGTTCTAAAGATGCAGCAGAGCACGGAATAGGTGTTGATAAAGATTGGACCTGTGTGCATTATAACATTGAAAATATTGAGACAAAAGGAGCAATTTCTACAAAGTGGCTTGACTTTAAGGTAGTCCATCCTAATGAGATTCACGCGACGTCAGAATTTTTCTTGCGACGTCGTTAACATTCGTTTCGTATCAGAACCTATTCGGACGACGTCGTAACCAATCGCATGAATCTCATAAGGGGTTGACCGCCTTAACATGATACTTTTAAGATGTAAATGAACTTGTTTTCTTTTAAGTTTTATA
This sequence comes from Fragum sueziense, assembly GCA_963680895.1. Classification (NCBI taxonomy): domain Eukaryota; kingdom Metazoa; phylum Mollusca; class Bivalvia; order Cardiida; family Cardiidae; genus Fragum; species Fragum sueziense. The sequence continues at coordinate 31,840,951 of OY804608.1, forward strand.
GCCACTCCGACCTCTCCTAGGCAACGACAATAATTCATTTAATCTGCTTTCTTAAACAACATCTCCTTTTAAGGTAGAATATCCGTAAGCCTAATGTGGTCATTTTGAGATTCATAAAACATCGGCATTTTTCGAGTGGCGTCGTTACGTATCCGAACCTATTCGGCTCGGTCGTAAACATTCGGCGGTGGAAAGTTCCACCGCTGAATATTTTCGATGTCGCCCGAATAATTACGACAACGTACGAATCTCATTAGGGGTGGACTAACTGAACGAGCTTAACCCTTTTCCAAAACAAAACCCTCTGGATTAGACGTGAGGACTAACAGAAAAGGCTTGAATCGAAAAACACGAGAAGCTCAGGCAATGAAGAAACCGCAAATAATCAGCATTTCTCCTTTTGTGTCACTTTTTCTATACTATATATATTATATTATATTATTTTTTTCTTTTTCGCCAATAAAGGCGAATCCTAGAAATCTCCATACACCACATTTTACATATACACTGACCACATAAAGTAGCGCAACACTCATTCAATATCAAAATTAATATCTTAAAACTTGTAAATAGATTTAAGGATATTTTTTGTTTTGACATAATATTTCATCAAACAGTTTCATTCACGAAACATCATAAAAATGCAAAGACATTTACAGACAAAAATTTCAACCCAAAGACAGATGGTGTAAATTCAAAAGTCACAAACAAATTGATGGTTATAATCAGCCCTTGTATTCATAAACGACTGGCATCTTTGTCACATTGACACCATTTTGACGTTAAAGAAACTTAGTTCACTCATCCTGACGGGTTGTTCGTTCGCAAAAACAGGGTTTTTTTTAGGATTAAGACCACTGCTACGAACGCGCCTTTTCAGACAATCCCAAAAGTGCTCGATAGCAGACGTTCCTGGAATAAGGGCATTTACCTTGTTTTGCTGCAGAACCGTCACTGCTGCAGTGTGTACAGGAGCGCCATCTTATTGCAAAATGCCATTGACTCTTCCTACATGATATTAGGCACAACAGGGCGCAACACATTGTCAACGTACATACGAGTATCAACTTAAATTACATTTCAATTGCTTGTCAGAGCCCACCTGCCTGGGCATTAGGGTGATTTCCATTAATTTATGCGAACATTTGAAGCATATACCTGCATCTCTTAAACTGGATCAGACCGTCTTTGGGTGGATAAGTTGTCTTAAATAGCAAAATTTATCCCAAAATTTAGTCAATAACGGCTATAAAACGATTTGCTTCTGGTTGAATTATTCATTTGTGATGGCTTATCCATGTCTGCCAATGTTCATTTATGGGGAATGTGCTGCTATTAGGAATCTGTTCCAATGTTCAGGCCCCTTTGGCTAATACCCTTCCGACTGATGGTAACTGGTCCAGTCGATGATCTGGATCGATCATGCACCCTTGCGTTTGCTATAAAATGGTACCACAACCTTGAAATTGAAGAAAATTTGGACGCATTGAGCTTTTTGATCCGTGCAAATTGAATTTCCAGAACTCGAATTCAAGTTGACGGCTGTTTTCTGGAAGTTATGACATGACGCTTGAAGTGCGCACAGTGACATTTTTTTGTGTTTTACTGTGTAACTGACGACACACTATCACTAAAACTACCTTTTAGGATTGTTTTTTTTTTTAACTTGCAAGACCTTTGGACGTGTTTAATAAAGGGGTGTGATTCTGGCATGTCCGTTGGAAATTTAAATATTTTATTAGCCTAAATATAAGTATCATAAACCTTCCTTGCGAACTATAGAAAGTAACATTTTAGATCCTGGTTTGTTTAAATTAGAAATATTGAAATTTGAAAATGTTGCGTTACTTTATGTGGTCAGTGTAGGCTTATAAGACCCTGCATGGAATTACATAGGTCTCAAGAGTTATCAAAAATAAGCTGGCCAAAGGCATATCTTGTCACATATTTTCGGAAGAATGTCATTATCTTTTTTTCTGAATAGGTCTAGCTTTAAAAGGGGGAAAACCATTATACAGCAAAATTTTTGGTTGCATGGTCCACTTCAAAAACTGCCACAAATGACAAAATAGAAGTTATTAAAGACGAAATTTGTGTAAAATATGGCATAGAAAATATTGAGACAAAAGGAGAAACTACTGGTTATCAGCAGTTTCTTCTTTCGTTTCAATATTTTCCCAAGCCATTTACATTGGGGACATCAAAGCCAGTTCTTGTTTGGGAAAGGATTAACTTAAGACTTTCTGTGTTCAACTATATCATCCGACGGTATTGGGTAGGCATCCCAGTGTACAGAAAAAGAAATCTACCAGTCTATATCCAAGGCTGGGATCCAGCGGAAAAACTGCAACAGAGTTTCCGGTGTTTATTGGTAAATTTTAACATTTTTTATTTGCGATTTTAATACTTTTAAAAGAATTGTGCATGTTTTTGATGTTAACATATGGTCGCATTTCTTGTTCCTCATTACGGAGATGTCTGTGAAATTTCATGACAATCAAAATATTTCAAGAATTCATGAAATTAATTTGTATACGCTAGATTCATCATCTCATGATCTGTTGATCATATTTTCTCTTCAATACTTTTAATGTTGGTAACACCTGGGTAATGGGCTATGTGACCAGTTATGGAACGAAAGGTGAGAATAGACGATTTCAATGGACGTAATTTTCATTGCTGTCAAATTTTGAATTTTTGACTTTTCTACTCTTCATAGATCCAGGGTTTTCAATAAGATTTGATGTAGGAGATTGAAAAGAAACTGTAGGGGGCAGGGAGTCCTCGTCCCAGCTGCCCCAGTAGGGGTAATAGGGGCAGCATCTCTTGTCAAGCGATTCTAGCTGGCCAAAATTTAATTTGAGGCAGTCATTTTGGCCGCCTGTCGCCTCTTAATGAAAAACATGTAGATCTACAATTTGTTTTGTCTACTCTTCATACAATTTTCACAAAAAATTATTAGAATATTTCCCGGAAATCTGAGCATGCTCAGGTTTTTCCGTGGTTACCAAAGCAGGCAATATTGCATGTAACGGTCCTTTAAAAATGCTTGGACTTATGGATGTCACGGAATAAGTCAAAATATAACGATTATCATAGCGTTTTTTTTCCTTCTTTGAACTTAAAACGGACCCGTTCCCAATGCCAAAAAGTGACCATTTTTCCCAAAGCCCGGAGAAAAAATTCCCAATTCGATCGAGGATCCCAATCCCAATAGTAGATAGTACCATGATCGGCAATAAATAAAATTCGATAACTCCTAATCCGAGTCAAGGAAACAGAATAAATCTGTGTTACTCGTATGCGATGATTTGTGTGAGATCAAAAACACCACAAACACAGTCATTTGATGACGTAGTCATTCCAGTTTCAATATAATCACGTGATTTTTCCCAATCCAAATAAGGTTACGTTTTACTATGATTTGTTTATAAAAAATGACGCGTGCTAGTTTAGCGCGGGAAAAGGGATGAAGTGATGAAAAACAATACGCTATCTACCAAGTAAATACACTGACGTTAGATGGTTTTAACACGGACGCGTTGTCTCTTTGTGTCATGCAGCCTCGCAAAGGATCTAGGTCACTGTCAGTTGTACATATTAAATTTGTGTGCTTACTCGACCGTTTAGACAGCCAATCTATCTTTCGAAATTAAACAAAAAGTAAGTGTTGACAGTCATTTTAATCGGCGATTGATTTTATTTACGGTAAAAAGATGGAGCCAAGTTGAGCCACATTTGATCTTTTGACCCACTTTTTTCAAATAATCATCTATTACTCTTGAAGTGTTGATCGCCAGTCCGAGCCCTGTCAATCATTTATACAGAAGAGTCAAAACAAAATGCATTTCTTTGTGCCTTTTAATATATTTACGGAAACTACCGAAGATTCCCGGAAAACAGATATTTCCAGATTGTACCACGATCTACGTATCGTCGACGAAGGATACCGATAATACCGCGCCCCACTACGACCTACAATATTTCCAGAATAAATTAGACTAATTTGTGCTTTTCTATCAGGAGAAAACAGGTCACATTTAAGTTCTAGGAAGTCAACAAAAGTTAATTTCATGACACCTGCCTGAATCAAAATTTAATCAAGAAGCAGGATAATCGTTTTTTCTCCGTTCCCAAACTTGTTATTATAATTGATAAAATATGATTTTTCCGGCGAGGGGGGGGGGGGGAGTAATGATAACAAATCAATAACAAAACATTCTGTGTGTCGATAGATCTATGTAATAGCACGATATTAACATTGATTTTGAATCAAATATTAAATAATAAATAGATCTATATCTATCTTGATCTACATGTAGAGTCTAGATCTATTCATGTTTTTTTCCCTTTTTCCTTAATGTTTTTTTATTTTCAAACCTTTTTCCGAACAGCAACATTTAGACTGTTATGAAGCTGTTTCAGAAGACAAAATGGTTGTTGAGTATTGATGGGGATAGATGCACTTTATTGTACAGTAGATCTACATCCATCCCATTGTATCTATTCTAACATCACTTTGGTCAAATAGCAAGTCTTAAAACTTTCTGTTTGTTAATAGATTCTAATATCGTTCAGGAAGTACAGGAACCTTTATTAAGATAGGTAATGGTACAGAAGACTTAATTCTATGTCTGAAACAGTTATTTTAATGTTTTTCCCAATTTTTGAGAAAACGACGCATTTTTCCCAATTTTTGAGAAAACGACGCATTTTTTCCCAATCTGCCCGGTACCGGACCCGTTCCCAAAAGTGAGAGAAAAAACGCTGTATCAGGGTTCCCCCAAAAAAACCCATATGGGGGTTTTGCACCCCAAAATTGAATCTTGTACCCCCAATTTTTGTAAGCAGCCTTCTATGTTTCATAAAGAGGGGGTCCAAGTATGCTGTAAAATGACTGTTTTCACTCCCAGATTTAAAAGTCAGTGTGAACCCTGTTTATACCAGAAGCACATATAGCCAACACAGGCTGGGTTAGTGTAGTATGGGCTAAGAGTAAACCTCAATGAGTTAAAACAAACATTATAGAAAGATAAGAAATAATAGACAAGGTTGATTACTTGCCACTTTTCCATAGAAAATTATGTCAACCGCGAACTCGCAATCGACATTCTGATTGGTTGACCTCTAGCCTTTCAACCAATCAGAATGATGCGCTGTCAATATGGCCGGTCCAGAAAGATTTTTTCGGCACTGTAAATTGAATCGTGATTTAACTCGCATTGTCGGTGTTATGGACTAAATTCAGTTGGTAGGTCAGGGTTCAACATTAACCTGTGCCCGACAGACATTAACTGCCTGCTGCTTGGTCAGGGCTAGTTAGATCCCCAAGATGCAAGACCGACTGGTCAGCCTCATTTCAAATCTCAGTCACTATTACCATAATGAAAACACCAGATTTGTGACACAACAAGAACACTGGCCCTTCAAATTTTCATTTATTTGAGATTCAAAACTTGTCTTCTAGCTTATGAAAGGATTATTGTTGTTTACACCTTTTCCCTATTATCCAAATATTTGGTCAGGACCAGTGCATATTTGGTCAGGGCTAGCAGCATCTGGCAGCAACAAGCCCGACTGTCTGGTAACCAAAAAAGTTAATGTTGGACCCTGTAGGTGATAGATAAAACATTTCTCCATTGAATATGTGTATTGATTTTATTCATGCATCTCGATTAGTCACGCTTTACGTGTGTAAAGTCGATTGCGAGCTGACGGTCCACTCAGTTTTCTGTACCGAAGTGGCGAGTCATCAACCTACAAGTCTATTATTCCTTATCATTTTAAAATTGTTGTGTAAAGTCATCTTTTGTTAAATTTAACCCTTACTACACTAACCCAGTCCATGTTTGCTACCTGTGACCAGAAGTACATTACCCAGGTTTTACCTTTAACATACAAATTTGACAGTATCTTTTCTCTTGTTTGTATTTATTTTGAACTGTCTAAAATTGTCACATTTGGTCAATGGTTTAGAATTAATTCTGTTTCAGACATCCTAAATGGTTATATTTAACAAACTGGTAACTTCCAAGACAATTTTCAGCCAGAGCAGATTGATTTGGTATCAATTTTTACAGTTTAACAGGGTATGTATTCAGTTTCTTTGCTGATATTCTGCACAATGGACTCTCACTTAACCCTCTCCCAAACGGCAATTTTTAGGGTGATCCACTTCAAAAACTGCTACAAATGGCAAAATGATGTTATTTAAGATAAGATTTGTGTAAAATGTGGCATAGAAAATATTGAGACAAAAGGAGAAACTGCTGGTTATCAGCATAGTGGAGCGGGATATTGTAAAAATATTTCAAATGATGATACAAGCATGAAATTTGCACCATATATTCTTCAGATCTTACAGATTTCAAAACAATTTCTGGCCACTTCAATTTCCGCCATTTTCAAGATGGCCGCCGAAATCCAAAATGGCCGCCACTTTGGAATGGGGTATACTCAGTAAATCGGTCATATCTTCGCTTCTGATGGACACAAAATAACAAAATTGGTATCAAATTAAAGCTAAGTTAATTTCTAGTTCTATGGTAAATTCAGTATGCAAATTATCTCATTAGCATATTACGAATATTAATGAGATATGTTCCTATCGATCATTTTACAGCAAAAAATCGATAAAAATGAAGAAAAATGATTTTTTTCTTTAATGTTGCAGTTTATAGTTAGTGATATATAACAATTGCTTTGACCTTGTCATACTATTAAGTATCATTAAAAGATGGCAGTTAAATAGCCATTTTCAAGATGGCCGCCATAAAACAAAATGACCGCCATTTTAAAAGAGGGTATGGCCTTATGAATAGTAAATTTGTCATATCATTGCTTCTGAGGGACATAAAACGCCAAAATTGTACATTAAAGTTTAGTTAATTTTGAGCTATATGGTAAATGCAATCATTATGTATTATGTACATGTATATTATCTCATCAGCAAAATAGATAATCATGTATGAATATTAATGAGATAAATAGATGTAATATATACTCACCGTCATAAGAAAGTAGCCACTTTTCAAAAGGCCATATTTTTCCCAATTCTTTATGTCTTTTTGTTTTAACACATTCATACGCATTCCCAATGGTTCCTTTTCACACCTCAATGGTTAAATGCTTTCAACATGCCCGAAAACATGTTTAGTTGTAATATGGGTTCAAAACAGTGTTTTAGGATACAAAGTTCAGTTATGTTTACTTACAGCTGTCATTTTCTGCATAAGTTGACGTTGTTGAAACACAAACAAAAGTCCCATTTCAGTTTTACAGAAAATCATGCCGTTGAATTGATAGAGGTCTATGAAAATTGAGCGCTACATGTATAGCATGTATCAAAATTAAAAGTTAGATGATAACCGGAAGTGGTTGGTGGGTATAGTGGAGGGGAACATTTTCCGAATAAGGGACTTGCTAAAGACCAAACAGAAACAAAATTTCAACAAATGGAGCATTTGAGAGGAAATTTGGGGTTTGTTGTTCTAAAACCGGAAACCGCCATTTTACAAGAGTCTTGGGTGTAATGAAAATCACTTATTAGTCACTAAGCTTTTTGAATAAATACAGTATCATAAACACATATCCTTATTCATTTTTGCCTTTTTTCTAGCAAATTTCCTGGAACTACCGCCAAGCTACCATAGCTAATAGGATAATTTGACTGTTTTCGGTACTTTCGCGAAATCATTTTTACTTGCCTTGTTGCTATGTGTTGTATTCATTTCGATACGTTCATGAATAATCCTAAAATTGCCGACCATTAGTATTAGACAAGTGGATACTTTCTTATGACGGGGAGTATATTTTATCTTATCAATGTTTTTGTTCAAGCAAAGCCCATTGAAATGGAATTAAAATAATAGTCAACATTTGAATGTTGCAGTTTAGAGAGTGTCACGTCACAATTGCTTAATCTAGTCACAATGGCTCTATAATGTACCATATCAAGATGAAGGGAATTTGTCAATAGCACGAGATCACCATTTGTGTCATTCTAAGTCAATACTCACCTCTTCGTTGAGTTGACATTAGGTTTTTATAACGTAATCAAGGTTGAAAGATGCTGATTGAAATATGAATTAGACCACAAACATCCTTGAATTATTTGCATCAAAATCTTGCAAGTTTCATGACCAAAGAGATGTGCATGGAAAGCCTGAACGATACCAGTTCCCTGTGCAATAAGACTATTTGCAACAACATTTTAATCTGTCTGCAGCATTCAGATATAGCTGCAAGTGTCGAGCATTCGCAGACAGGATTCAGACAGAGACAGTAATTGCTGTTGTGATACTATTGATTGACCCTTATAATACATGTCCTGCCTGGAAAACAGCTTTCTTGACAAGTCCCGTAATAGCTGCATCTCTAGTTGAGATAATAACATCGTATGCTCTTTGCTGTCAAGCAAATAAATCAAAGCATGCATCATCTACTTTACAACATGTGCTCAACCGATCGTGCATGATAATCACAAATGTCCATTTTCTATTGCGATACATTTTCTTTGGTCGTGTTTAGGTTACGGAAAGCTTAGTCGAACAAATATCATGCTTGCCATGCTGACTTTTTGCCCTTGTGAACAAAAACGTAGACAGTAGGCTCCATCACATCTTGAGAAGCATGGAAGAAAGGCAGTGTATTAACGGGAACCAACAGGCTTGCAAATGACATTACATTTGTAATCGGTATCCATCAAAAGTTGTTTCCCGTCCCAAAGGTTAATCATAAAGTTTCAATATTCAGATCACTGTTGGCTGCTATAATTAGCCTAGAAGAACAGCCTCGTTATTAGAATTGCTGTAATAACAATGAGAGTTTGACATTCTTCCTAAGATGCATGGTTTGCATGCTTTGCGTGAACAAGCATGCAAGAATCTGCCTCTTCTTGATTAGATGGAGTTAATAGACCATTCTTGTAGATGTTCTTATTACATTGAATGCCATCTCCTTTTGTTAGTAGCGTCTGTGCAGTGGTTTGAGAAAGAAGCTGTTCAATAATTTGAAAATTCTGCTATTTAAAACTACTTTCGACAAACACCAGACTGTTCTGACTGGTTTTACCTTTCAGAATATCTCGAAGACATATATCGAAGACAATATCAACCCTGGAATATTTCCAAGCACATGACTCAGTATGAGGTACAGTCACATCTGTGGTATAATCATCAAATGATTTTCCTGTCCTGGCTGTATTTGAATTTATCATAACTACTCCATCAATTATAATAGCGTCTGCATGCGGTTGTTCATATGTCATATCAATACCATGCCAAAGAATTATTGAAGTAGTTGTGACTCTACTCCAGAGTAAAGCATGTCATTTTGGAAGATTTTTTCCGAGTCATATTTTTGGCTTTGAAATGAAATAATAAATCTGGAAAATAAATTATAATCATATTTTAATTTGTTCAGCTTATGCTTAGCTGGTTTAACTTTTTGACTGAAAAAAACTCATTTAACAAATGCTTCTTGTGTATGGATCATGTCCTTTAGGCACTTTTCATATTGTTTTTGACTTGTGGTAACTAACTGCTGCATGGTTTCTGTAATGCAACATTCTGCTACTTCTGAAGTGCCTACATGTCAGCTGATTCCTCTTTAAAAAAGATTCCAAAAATTCAACAATGGTACATTTCAAGTTTAATGAATTTGCTCAAGATATCCTTTAGAAAATGAAACATGACCCCAAATGTTTGTTACTCCTTCAAGATTGCTGCCTTCCCGCAAAACTTGAAAATCTTGAACCATTCTACTTATTTCTGTTCCAGCCACCATCCACCGTGTAAAAGTTGCCTTATCTTCGGTCAGGCCGATGGTACCTGCTTCGCCTGTAACAACTGCGATATCTTGCTTATTAACAGCAATCATAGAAAATGATTTTCGGTATTACAAACAGCAAAACGGCCTCTTCAAAATTCTATGAATACACCAGGATGCAATTTCTCCAGAACAAGCATGTCCCGTAGATGGACTGGTAGCCATCGGGCATAATTGACTATAAGATTATAACTGTCTCATATTTTGAGGTACTTAACACATTGATTACATAAGATAATATCCATAAAAGTGTTTGAAATACTAAAAGATCTGGTGGTCAAGAATGAATTAGTATGACAAAGAACAAATCTATAGTACTTATCATTTTACCGAATAGTTGACTTTCACGGCTCTGCAATTTTTGGTATTAAAATTGAGTAACTCACTAATATTCATAAGTATGCAAATTACTTGATTTGTAAATTTGGACTCAAGAAAAATGAAATTGACTCAGATTCAATTTTGAGCTAAATATGTTTATATATTACCAAATGTGAGATAAAAGGGATTTCCAAGGTTGCCTATCTTCAAAAAGCGTTTAAAGTTTAAGTAGCAGTTTCACTTTTGCTATCTTGATATGGTATATCATAGTGTGACAAGTTCAGGCAATTGTTATGTGTCACTCAATAATCGGCAACATTCATATTTTGACTTTTTTTTTAATTCTATTTCGATGCGTTTTGCTTGGAAAATTAAAACATAGATAAAATATACTAATTATAATATCTCATTAATATTCATGCATATGCTAATGAGACAATTCACATATAACATTTATGATGTAACTGAAAATTCACCAAGCTTTAATTTGATACGAATTTTGGTGTTTTATGTCAATCAGAAGTGAAGATATGACCAAATTACTATTTATACCCTCTTTTAAAGTGGAGGTCTTTTGGCATTATGGCGGCCATCTTGAAAATGGCTATTTGGCTGCCATCTTTAGATGATGCTTAATAGTATGACAAGGTCAAAGGAATTACAATGTATTATATATCTCTTTCTATAAACTGCAACATTCAAATTTTGATTTTTTCTTTATTTTTACCGATTTTTTGCTTTAAAATCATTGATAGGAACATATCTCATTAATATTCATAATATGCAAATGAGATCAGTTGCATATTGGATTAACCATACGACTAGAAATTATGTAAGCTTTAATTTGATACCAATTTTGTTATGTTATGTCCACCAGAAGCGAAGATATGACCGATTTACCGAGTATACCCCATTCCAAAGTGGCGGCCATTTTGGATTTCGGCGGCCATCTTGAAAATGGCGGAAATTGAAGTGGCCAGAAACTGTTTTGAAATCTGTAAGATCTGAAGAATATATGGTGCAAATTTCATGCTTGTATCATCATTTGAAATATTTTCACAGTAAATCCCATTAAGCCGCTCCACTAGCAGTTTCTTCTTTTGTTTCAATGTTTTCCCAAGCCATTTCTATTAGGGACATCAAAACAAGGCCTCGTTTGGGAAAGGGTAAACTAATTTGATATTCCCAACAGAAAATGCAAGTCAATTATTAAGGCAAAGTATGAGAAAATGTAGATACCTAGCATTTCATCCTTTGAAATCATGCTTTTGCATCAATATTTTTTCTGGTATGATGTACATCTAGATTTGATTTTTCATACTATTCTCTTTAACTTCCATTTTGTGTCTGTAGCAACTTTCTCTCTGAACTGGTCTAATTTTTTTGCCCTTCTGGCAATG
>OY804608.1:31852699-31900199 GCA_963680895.1 Fragum sueziense
CCCCCTGTAGCCTAATTAATTCATTTCCATGCAGAATTAATTCAGTCACAATTGTGTAATAACAGGAAAACAAACCCCTCTTTTTATATATTCGAACCCCCTCACAGAAATCCCGGATCCTCAACTGGATAAAGAGAGAATCCCTAAGAAAGATCTCTGAGCTATGACAGTCAAGCAGTGCTGGAAGCACGGTGGATAATCACGTGATACAATATTTTCAGAAAATCTTCAATAATTTTGTTAATATGCGACCGATTTGAATTCGGTTTGAAGCAGAGAATGTGGACAGACGTCACGCATTAAATGGACGTGGTTGATTTTTGAAAAATCAACTGATAAAAAAGTTATTGAAGATAAACCAAAATTTTGGTTTATCTTCAATAACTTTTTTATCTGTTGATTTTTCAAAAATCCAACACTTCCAGCTTATTCCTGGCATCTCCCCACCTTCTCTGCTTCAAACCGAATTCAAATTGGTCAAGTATCAAAAAAGATATTGAAGATCATCGGAAATTCTGAGTCACGTGATTATACACCGTGGGAAGGGTGTAGTGAGTTCAGTATTGACTGAAGTAGCTAGATGATGATGATGAGTGCAAAATTTAAGATACCTATCTTAAATTGTATGAATAATTTTCAAGTTGTTTCATTTTATAGATGTAAAAATCTCAGATGTAAAATTATTTGGAATTGCTTGGGAAAGGATTTATTATCAAAGTAGAAACAATTGCCCCTATACGTTATCTGAAGTTGTCCACTTATTTTCCGTTCAAACCACAAAAAATCAGTAAAATTCTATTGATATAGCGATTGGACGTCAATATTAACCCTTTCCCAAACAAGACCTGGTTTTGACGTCCCTTATAGAAAAGGCTTGGGAAAACATCGAAACAAAAGAAGAAACTGCTGATAACCAGCAGTTTCTCCTTTTGTCTCAATATTTTCTGTGCCACATTTTACACAAATCCTATCTTTAGTAACATCCATTTTGTCATTTGTGACACTTTTTGAAGTGGGTCACCCTAAAATTTTTGTCGTTTGGGAAAGGGTTAAGCTTGATAGTACAGAATACTCACAAAAGGTTATCAGCGGTCTGCCTTCTTTGATTTCTTTAACCCTTTATCAAATAATTTGGATTTTTACTGTTAATTGACTTACTCTTTTCCGAAACAGACTCGTCTAAATTTAGAGGCAATGCTGAAGACAAAGAATTGATGTAGAAAGAAGAAAATATAATATAGCCTTAAAATATCTAGGGACAAGGAGGGATGCTGATTACCCAGTACATCATTCTGTTTTCTCCTTTCCTATTGCACTATAATGCAGTTGTAGTGGCGGATCCAGTGGGTGTTCGGGGGGGTTCGAACGAACCTCCCTCTGTAGCTAGATTGTTTCATTTTCATGCAAAAATTCAGTCAAAATTGCATAAAACTAGAAAAACGACCCCCCCTTTCGTATGCCCGAACCCCCTTTAGAATTTCCGAACCGCATTTACAGAAATCCTGGATCCGCCACTGAGTTGTATGAAATTTATATACTGTACTTAAAAAAAACCTGCAATCAAAAGGCCATCATATTCTGTGTCTGTATACAGTCTTTATAGACACGAATGGAAGAAAATACTGGAGATTTCTTACCGGCATCAAAATTTGTTATCTTGTGGGAAAGGGTTATGGATTATTTGAGGTATCTATTCTTGCACTTTGTAAAACATTGAACTTGTCAGATAGATTTATATAGCTAGAGCTTCCCCTTTTGTTTCTACCCTTCTCTCTTTGAAATTGCTTTTCTTTGAATGTTTCTATATCCAATGTATAGGAAAGGGTTATGGATTATTGGAGGTATCTATGCTTGCACTATGTAAATGATTGATCTTGTCAAATAGATTTATAGAGCTAGAACTTCCCCTTTTGTTTCTACCCTTTTTCTCATTGATTTTTTCCTTTTCCCTGAATGTTTTAATATCCGATGTATAGGAAAGGGTTATGGATTATTGGAGGTATCTATGCTTGCACTATGTAAATGATTGATCTTGTCAAATAGATCTATAGAGCTAGAGCTTCCCCTTTTTGTTTCTACCCTTTTCTCATAGAAATTGCTTTTCTTTGAATGTTTCAAGCTCTTATATTGTATTGGAAAGGGTTATGGATTATTTGAGGTATCTATCCTAGCACTATGTAAATGATCGAACTTGTCAGATAGATTTATATAGCTAGAGCTTCCCTTTTTGTTTCTACCCTTTTTCTCATTGATTTTGTTTTTCCTTTTCTTTGAATGTTTCTATATCCAATGTATAGGAAAGGGTTATGGATTATTTGAGGTATCTATCCTTGCACTATGTAAATGATTGATCTTGTCAGATAGATTTATGGTAGAGCTTCCCCTGATTGTTTCTACCCTTTTTCTCAATCTGCAATCAAAAGGCCCATATTCTGTGTCTGTATACAGTCCTTATAGACACAAATGGAAGAAAATACTGTAGTTTTCCTACTTCCTACCGGCGTCTAAATTTGTTTTCTTGTGGGAAAGGGTTATGGATTATTTGATTTATCTATCCTTGCACTATGTAAATGATCGAACTTGTCAGATAGATTCATATGGCTAGAGCTTCCCCTTTTTGTTTCTACCCTTTTTCTCATTGATTTTTTTTCCTTTTCCCTGAATGTTTTAACATCCGATGTATAGGAAAGGGTTATGGATTATTTGATGTATCTATTCTTGCACTATGTAAATGATCGAACTTGTCACATAGATTTATGATGGAGCTACCCCCCACCCTTTTTCTCATTGATTTTTTCCTTTTCCCTGAATGTTTTAACCCTTTCCAAAACAAGACCTGGTTTTTGACGTCCCTAATAGAAAATACTTGGGAAAACATTGAAACAAAAGAAGAAACCGCTGATAACCAGCAGTTTCTCCTTTTGTCTCAATATTTTCTGTGTCATATTTTACACAAATTCTATCTTTAATAACATCCATTTTGTCATTTGTGGCATTTTTGATGTGGATCACCCTAAAATTTTTCCGTTTGGGAAAGGGTTAATATCCGATGTATAGGAAAGGGTTATGTATTATTGGAGGTATCTATATCCTTGCACTATGTAAATGATTGAACTTGTCAGATAGATTTATGATGGAGCTACCCCCCACCCTTTTTCTCATTGATTTTTTCCTTTTCCCTGAATGTTTTAATATCCAATGTATAGGAAAGGGTTATGGATAATTGGAGCTATCTATCCTGCACTATGTAAATGATTGATCTTGTCAAATAGATTTATAGTGGAGCTTCCCCTTTTTGTTTCTACCCTTTTTCTCATTAATTTTTTCCTTTTCCCTGAATGTTTTAATATCCGATGCATAAGAAAGGGTTATGGATAATTGGAGGAATCTATCCTTACACTATGTAAATGATCGAACTTGTCAAATAGATTTATAGAGCTAGAGCTTCCCCTTTTGTTTCTACCCTTTTAATCATCGAGCCTGCACTCTTTGACAAGGGTACAATTTTGCGCGATTTTTAATGGTGTTGGAAATTTCAATGAATTTAATGCTGATAACTGTTTTGAATGTCCGTTAGACATACTATTCAAAGAAATGACTCAAAAACTTCATAATTACTTCATAATTACAGCTTGAATGTACTAAATGCAGCTTACTGAAGTCATAGTTACAACATTTTCAAACAAAGCTGAGAATACTAATAAAGGACAGTATGAGGTGAACTTCCAATAAAAGTAAGAAATACCTGAAAATCTTTTCCTCTCACATTTTGATTGTTTTGTTTATCAGATAAGCTTTATGAGGAATTTTGGATAGGACACTGGGTTCATTTTGTGAGAAACAGTTTGGGAAAACATTGAGGCAAAAGAAGAAAATGCTGATTACCAGCATTTTCTTCTTTTGCCTCAATATTTTCTGACCAATAAAGTTTTCTTCTGCATCAGATAACCTTTCTGGGGTGCATTAGAATTACAAACAAGTATTATTTTGTGACAGACTTACAGCTCATGATAAGTGACCTGGCAGAGCATCCCTATCAATTAGCTATAGATGCTCTGCCAGGTCAATTATCGTGAGCTATACAGAGTGAAATTTTGTAAATTTTAGGATATTGTTTAGGAAAGGGTTACTCAAAGAAACTTACTACATATGTAATAAAGGACTGAGGTAAAAAAAAAACTCCAATAAAAGTAAGAAATACCTGAAAATCTTTTCCCCTCACATTTTGATTGTTTTGTTTATCAGATAAGCTTCTTGAGGAATTTTGGATAGGACACTGGGTTCATTTTGTGAGAAACAGTTTGGGAAAACATTGAGGCAAAAGAAGAAAATGCTGATTATCAATCAGCATTTTTTCCTTTTGCCACAATATTTTCTGACCAACAAAAGCCTCCTGGTGTGTGTTGAATAATGCACTAGCTAGGATCATTTTGGTGACAAACCACAGTTATAGATCGTGAAATTTTTAGAAAGAAATTTACTAAAAATCAGTAGTATGTTGTGAGCTTCCAATAAAAGTACGAAAATCTTTTCCCCTCACATTTTGATTGTTTTGTTTATCAGATAAGCCTCGTAAGGATTGTGAGTTCATTCAGTGACAAACCGCAGTGACGGAGTGAAAATGTGGTGAATTTTTTAATTGGAAATTGGAGATATTGAGTAAGTTTTATTTCATTCTTTTTAAAAAAAGTCATTTTAAGCAATTTCCAAACAGTCACGGCCATTGAGATCGTTTGGTGACTAACCGCAGTGACGGAGTGAAAATGTGGTGAATTTTGAAAATTGGAAATATTAGAATAAGAATATGTGACATGACAAGAATTGGGTAAGTTTTAGATTTTTTTTTTTTTTTTTTTGAAAAAATGCTTTTTATCCCGTTCCCAAACAGAGGTGTTTTTGATGTCATCCACAAGATGAAAGCTTTGGAAAACATTGCGAAAAATGAAGAAATTGCTTGTGACAAGCAATTTCTTCATTTTCCACATAAAAAATTGTTTTCTATCATGATCTGATCAGGACCGACCGAAAGTTCAGAATTTTATTCACTTGAAATTGTTGTCTGCATCATCTTTGAATTTGGATCAGTTTAAAATTTTGTCATCTTGTAATGTATTAGCTTATCCCTAATGTCAAATAGACCAGTCCAAATTGAAAGGACATGATAGGTGACAAACTTGATATTATAAACTGCTTTAAACATAGGAATTGTAGAGTGGAAAGGAGAAAGCACTGGTTGTCTTCATTTTCTTCTTTTCTCCGAATAGTTTCTCTATTCTTTAGATCTATGAAACAGAGATTATTTTTGAAATGGTTAGATCTTGCGATAAGAAAAAGGAAGTTTGTCAAACTTTTTTGTTATTTATGACACTTAAATCTTGATTTAGATCTAATCATTTTACCTTTCTGAAACAATTCTGGCTTTGAAATCCTCATAGGATGTTGGATTGGAAATCATAAAAGCAATAAGGTTATTTCATCTAAGACCCCCCGCACACAACAGCCTCCGAAAGTCGTCCTTGGAGTCTTAAAACGCCACTCAAATGTTAGTATTTCTTATTCCTAGTAACATACTCTCAATCCCAAAGCGTTTTGGTAACAATACTCTCGAACCCAAAGCGTTTTAATGTTGAATGCACATGCTCTTTATAGCGTCATATTGAATGCACATGCGTCGTCATTGTTTTCTCCACATTTTTAGGGAGCCTTGTGTTGATTATGTCGATTTGTGAATAATTTTCATGTACATACAATGTTGATTTGATTTTCCCATCAACCCATCGTCTTTGGATCCGGAAGTGTGTTCTGTTGGTACAGACTAAAACATAAGTGAAAGGACCTTATAGCAAAAATAATATAAACCCATTCCAAAATGGGCAAAATTCAGACCACTCCGGTTTGAAAAGAGCTACAGCTGACAAATCAAATTTTTGAAAAAAGACTTCAAATTCTGACAGTAGAAAAGATTGAGGGAAAAAGAGAAAAATGCAGATTTTTTAACATTTTCTCCTTTTGCCTCTTCCGAATGTTTTCCAAAACTTATTGTATTGTGAACATCAAGACCAGGCCCCGGTTTCTCGAAAAAACTTAAGTATATTCTCATGAGAACATGCTCAACTTCAAAAACGAATACTTTCCAACGTTGAAGGGTATTCGATTGAAGTTTGCTTGCATTTCGTGCGATTTGAGCACAGTGCTCTCATTTGAGCATGAGAATATACTTATGTATTTTTGAGAAACCAGGGCCTGGCCCCAGTTACACGAAAAAACTTAAGTACGTTCTCATGCTCAAATCTGAGCACCGTGCTCAAATCGCACAAAATCCATGTGAACTTCAATTGAATACCCTTCAACGTTGGAGAGTATCCTTTTGAAGTTGAGCATGTTCTCATGAGAATATACTTAAGTTTTTTCGAGAAACCGGGGCCAGATTTTGCTCAGGGACTGGTTTGCCCTTTCCCAAACAAATTCAGTGGTTTCGATGTCACTAATAGATAAAGATTGTGAACAGGTACATTTTAAAATGGGGGAGGGTGAAAACAATTTAGAAAAAAAATCATAATATTGTTATAATTACACGTTGATAATTACATAAATAGCGAGAACCTTTTCCAAAACAAAAAAAAATTGGACTTCTCCTGTTTGAAAAGTGCTGCAGTAACTGTTCACATAAGTTATAAACAAATTTGGATTCTTTGTACATTTTAGCACAGAAAATATTGAGGCTAAAGGAGAAAATTGTGGTTTTCAGCATTTTCTCCTTTACCCTAAATGTTTTATGATGTTATCTTTCTTAGGGACATCAAAATTAGTTCTCGTTTGGAAAAGGGATGAATTGCTCAGACTTTTTTCTCTATTGTTCATTTAACAAGTTCGCAAGACCTACGCAATAGATGAATCAATACCCTACTAAATAACCTATACAAGTCTCTTTGATTATTATCAAAATTACTTTCTTCGCTAACAAGGCCTTGTTTTGACGTCCCTGATAGAAAAGGCTTGGGAAAACATTTACACAGAAAAGAGTGTTTTAATTTTCTTGCAGGTGGTGGGACTGTTCCAGCATTAGTGGGGTCCCGTCCAGTTGTCTAGGTTGCTGCACACATGGCAGACTTGACCTCCCCTCTCCATTTCTTCCTGTCATAGGTGTTTACAGTTGACAGTCTCCATTCTCTGGTATCTTACTATGTCAGTTCTTTCTATGATGTCTCGAGCCTGCAAGTAGCTGGCTTTTCTAGAACTTCTAAATCATATGCCATCTTGTTGGCACCGGCATACTGTTGAACATGATACCAGCGAAGTCGTCTTTCGCTTAGTGCAATGGCAAGGTCATCAATGCCTGGTTGCTTCAGTAGCTTGTTTGATCTGATAGTGGCAATGTCTTCTGGCTTTATACTGCAGATTTGTCTGTTGATGGCCCTTTTGTTACGTAGCACACGTTGGAGAATTAACCAAACGCCGACCGTCAATCAAAAACATTGATTAGCCAATGGACGATCAGAAAAATGTCATGCCCCAATTGTTCTTCGTTGCACGTGTTATTGTATCGATTTATCGACCGACTATCAAAACAATCGACACGCCAATGGCACAGAATTTTGTGTTAACAATAGACTAGGTTTAACGTTATGTTTTGATAAACCGTCGGTAAATTAAGCCGTAGTTACGAAATTTTATAACAACACCTACGAAATACTATTTTCTTTGTCCGAATTTACTTCTTGATTAACTGGATAAAATCATTCCCTATAAACGAACACATGTCCATTGTTTGTATTAAATTCTATGTTGGGTGGAGCGATCTGTCAATTGGCGTTTGGTCAATTGGCTTTAATTGAGCCCATGTTTCGCTGACATGGAGCATTGCGCTTCTTACACATGTGCTGTGTACTCTGCCGAAGATCTTCCATGAGAGGTGTCTTGTTTATAAATAATGATGAATAAACTTGGGTTGGTGCTTGTTGTATGGTCTGATTAGATCCTTTTCCTATATATATATAATATGTTCAAATTCTATTATTCAAAAAAGCACTTCACAGTTCACACCTTGTCTTCATATTTTGACAATCCTTTGATCTTTTGATAATTTTGCCATATACAGTAACATTATCATAGAATAGCTATGAATTTTGTTTTAAGAATAGATCTGGTTTACCGTTAGGTATTGATAAACCGTTGGCGTTGTTATAAAATCTTGTAACTACGGCTTGAATCAAGCCGTAGTTACAAGATTTATAACAACACCATCGAAATACTATTTGTTTGTCCGAAATTACGTCATGATTAACCCATGACCAAACAACAAAATTGTAGGGCAGTCCAAATTGAAAGATGTTGCAGACGACAATTTGAAGCAAATCAATTTTGATATTTTTTTCTCTTTTTGGGAAGAAAATTTTGTGGTAAATGAAGAAATTGCTTGTCACAAGCAATTTCTTCATTTTTCACAATGTTTTCCAAGGCCAATATCTTATAGGGAGTCAAAAAGAGTCAATATAGTGTGGTAATGGGTTAACTGGATAAGATTGTTCCCTATTGTTATGAACCATTATTTAATCCAAATTTTGGTCATTTAGGAAGGTGTTAAGTTGGTGAGCAATTGTT
This sequence comes from Fragum sueziense, assembly GCA_963680895.1. Classification (NCBI taxonomy): domain Eukaryota; kingdom Metazoa; phylum Mollusca; class Bivalvia; order Cardiida; family Cardiidae; genus Fragum; species Fragum sueziense. Next base: position 31,861,301 of record OY804608.1, read on the forward strand.
TACTCTCATGAATTTCAAGATGCCTTAAGACTGTTTAATCGCACTTGAGAATTTCTGAATTGTTTAATTAAACTTGAAAGTCTTGAATTGTTCAATTATACTTGAAAGGTTTCAATGACTTGGAGTCTATATTATGAACTTTGAATCTCTATTACTCTGATGAATTGAAGGAAATTCAATTTCCTACTGTTTTGAAATTGAACCCTTTCCCAAATAATTATGTTCTAGGTATTCAGTAGCTGGATGTGTAAGACTTAGGACTCCGAAACTTACTGCAGTTGTTGCCCTTGACCAAAGGAGCTGCCCTTTTTAGGTCCAAGGTCAGTCCAAAGGTCAATGTGACAATCAAACTTTGGTTAAAATCTGTTTTCCTGCTCATTCTCAATAATAACCAATTGACCACAGGACCATGTAACTTTACAGAATTGTTGGCTGGCTTGGACCCAAAAAGCTGCACTATCATTTGGGGTCGTATAGGTCAAAGGTCAAGGTCAAAGTTGAGCTTGTAGTCTGTTTTCTTACTCTAGCTTACTAAAAAACTAACATTTTGTAAAAAAGCAAAGATATATTGCATTGCACATTTTATTGACAAGATAATGTACTACTTGTGGGGGATATTTGTCGTCTTGGTAGAAGTGGTAGTCAATTGTCATTTGTGCTGCAAATATTGCCCCCCCCCCCCCCCAACACCAACACCTCCCACCCCACCAATGTACAGCCTTTTCCGGCAAAAATAAAGCTGTCCAGATTTGAAACTGATGAACAGTAATTATTATTATAGTGAAAAAACTATAGAACTTTTAACAAGTCAGTGGCAAGGGATTAATTTTAATTTTACCCTTTTCCAAGTGACAAAACATTAGGTTGGTAAATTTCAAAGTAATTACAGCAAATAAAACCATTGTTAATCATAAATATAGGAATTGTATATCATGTAGAAGATCTGCAGAAAATATTGAGGCAAAAGGGGTAAATGATTTCCTTCTTTTGATTCGAATGATTTCAAGGATAGGAACGGAGGCTGTGGTCATGGCACATAATTATGGTAGGGCATCTGCTTCTCACTCTAGAGATCCCAGGTTAGATCCGCAGCCATTGCAGAAATGTCAGCTACCAATAGTTTGATATTGTGAACCTATGTGGGCGAGCAGCTGGAGGCTCGGTTAGGGTGTTGTTGTAGTTCTAGTTTGAGAAACAAAAGGAATCCATGGTAAGGTGGTCCAGCCGCCGCGATATGACCATAGCAGTTGAAAACGACTTAAAACCTTAATAAACAAAACCAATCTATTAGGAACGGCAAAAGCAAATCTTATAAGTGAAAGGGATAAAAAGAGCAAAATTAATGTTTTGAAAACTGATCTTATGGGTGGGAATTATTCACACCAAATTCAATTATAAATATTGGCAAGAATAGTACGAATTTACAGTGCAAATAAAGCGTATTCAATCGTATAAAATATTTTGATAAATGTTTTCGTGTTTATCTGAAGTTTTTGGACAGTCGATCGTGATAATCCATTCATTCGCGAAGATTATTGTAAATAAACTTATTAGACTTATCCTTTTCCCACAGTGACAATTTTTTTAGACTGGCCAAATTTTAAAGAAATTACAGAAAGCAGTATAAGTTACTTGAAAAAAAACTAAATCCATGATCTATAGTATTAAAGACATTGAAGGAAAAGAAGAAAATGCTGGTTACCAGCATTTTCTTCCTTTTTCTCAATGTTTTCTGAATTGAAATTTTGCTATAGGATCGTCAAAATAATATCATGTTCGGAAAAGGGTTTAACCCCACATGGGTATTGTCACTGGTGGTGAACTCGGACAAAGCGAGGAACATTTTTCATGAACACAAGGTACAGATACTTCATGTTTAAATGCGCGTTTAAAAACCAGTTTTAGTAGTTTGAGCATGTACACAACGATTTGCACGTGTTTATCCGCCCAAAACAATATGGACGAATCGGAGAGACACTTAGAGGCTATTGTCAGTTTTGTTATTTTATTTCTCTGACTGATTCTGAAGTTGGTATTACAATTCTTGGAGTAGAAGTTTTTTTCCGATGTGAAAATCGTAGTTAACGTTTTTTGAAGGGGGCTTGTACGGTTTTTAGCTCACCTGAGCTCAACGAGCTCAAGGGGAGCTCTTAGGGTCAGTCACTCTCCGGCGTCCGTCGTCCGTCGTCCGTCGTGCGTCGTGCGTCGTCAACAATTTCTTTAAACATCTTCTCCTCCTTAACCACTGGGCCAATTCTTTCAAAACTTGGCAGAAATGTTCCTTGGGAGGCCCTTTTCAAAACTTGTTCGTAAATTTTTGATTTGTCAAAAAATGTGGGCGTGGCAGGGCGGGGCTTATCAGACTTCGAGAAATCATTAGATAATTCTTCAAAAATCTTCTCCTCCTTAACCACTGGACCAATTCTTTCCAAACCTGGCAGAAATGTTTCTTGGGTAACCCTTTTCAAAACTTGTTCGTGAATTTTTGATTCGTCAAAAATTGTGGGCGTGGCAGGGCGGGGCTTATCAGACTTCGAGAAATCGTTAGATAATTCTTCAAAAATCTTCTCCTCCTTAACCACTGGGCCAATTCTTTCCAAACTTGGCAGAGATGTTTCTTGGGTGACCCTTTTCAAAACTTGTTCGTGAATTTTTGATTCGTCAAAAATTGTGGGCGTGGCAGGGCGGGGCTTATCAGACTTCGAGAAATCGTTAGATAATTCTTCAAAAATCTTCTCCTTCTTAACCACTGGGCCAATTCTTTCCAAACTTGGCAGAGATGTTTCTTGGGTGACCCTTTTCAAAACTTGTTCGTGAATTTTTGATTTGTCAAAAAATGTGGGCGTGGCAGGGCGGGGCTTATCAGACTTCGAGAAATCATTAGATAATTCTTCAAAAATCTTCTCCTCCTTAACCACTGGGCCAATTCTTTCCAAACCTGGCAGAAATGTTTCTTGGGTAACCCTTTTCAAAACTTGTTCGTGAATTTTTGATTCGTCAAAAATTGTGGGCGGGGCAGGGCGGGGCTTATCAGACTTCGAGAAATCATTAGATAATTCTTCAAAAATCTTCTCCTCCTTAACCACTGGGCCAATTCTTTCCAAACTTGGCAGAGATGTTTCTTTAGTGACCCTTTTCAAAACTTGTTCGTGAATTTTTGATTTGTCAAAAATTGTGGGCATGGCAGGGCGGGGCTTATCAGACTTCGAGAAATCGTTAGATAATTCTTCAAAAATCTTCTCCTCCTTAACAATTGGGCCAATTCTTTCCAAACTTGGCAGAAATGTTTCTTGGGTGACCCTTTTCAAAACTTGTTCGTGAATTTTTGATTCGTCAAAAATTGTGGGCGTGGCAGGGCGGGGCTTATCAGACTTAGAAAAATTATGTGAAAAATCTTTAAAAATCAATTATCAGGCCAGTTTGAACCAAGCTTGGCAGAAATGTCCCTTGAGTGACTGTTTTCAACACATGCTCACGAATTTTTGATTGGGTGAAAATTGTAGGCGTGGCAGGGCAGGGTTTATAAGACTTCGAGAAATCGTTAGATAATTCTTCAAAAATATTTTCTTCTCCTTAACCACTTGGCCAATTTTAACCAAACTTGGCAGGAATGTTCCTTTGGTGACCTTTTTTAAAACTTGTTCATGAATTTTTGATTCGTCAAAAATTGTGGGCGTGGCAGGGGGGCGCTTTTTGGACTTAATGAAGTCATGTGAAAAATCTTTAAAAATCAATTATTTGGCCAATTTAAACCAAACTTGGCAGGAATGTCCATTGAGAGACTCTCTTCAACACATGTTCATGAATATCTGATTGGGTGAAAAACATGGGCTTGGCAGGGTGGGGCTTATCAGACTTCAAGCAATCTTTAGATAATTCTTCAAAAATCTTCTTCATCTTAACCATCAGGCGATTTGTTACCAATCTTGGCAGGAATGATCATTGAGTGACTCGTTACAATATTTGTTCGCAAATTCTTTATTCGTCAAAAATGTGGTCGTTGCAGGGCAGGGCTTATCAGACTTAATGAGATCATGAGAAAATTCTTTAAAGAAGCAATTATAGGGCAAAGTTGAACCAAACCTTATAGGATTGTACCTTGAGTGACTGTCTTCAATACACGGTTGTGAACTTTAGATTTATTGAAAAAATGTGTGAATGGCAGAGCGAGGCTTGTTGATTTTTAAATGAGCTATGTCCTTTTGTTAAAAAATGGCATTTTTTGCAACATTTACATGTGCTGTTTGGTCTATTGCTCTTTTTTCCCAATTGATGAGCTCACAGTTCAAATGAAATGTACTTCTCAAAATGCACAAAAACAGTGCTGTTGGGGGGTATGATCACTCTCAGTGATATTCTAGTTTACAATAATTTGATGTGACATATGTATTTGTTTACAACAAAATTTATATTGCACACAATCAAATACACGAAGAACTCGGGTGAGCGATATCAGTGCCTTTCAGGCACTCTTGTTTCATGATACCGTGAACATTTTCAATGGCTGTTCGAATTGCAATGACTTTTGTCCTAACAATAGAATGGGTTTTCGGTTAATTATGGATAAATCGTAGGTGTTGTTATAAAATCCCGTAACTACAGCTTCAATAAAGTTGAGTTTGTGACGTTTTAGATTTACACCGACGAAGCATTAGTGTTTGTCCGAAAAAACGTCACTAGGTCTATATATAGTAGATAAAAAATTATTCTTTTTCAAAGACGAATCAATGGTATACAATAATCATTTCCAAAACAATAGGCCTATCTGGTATTGCAGCCCCCAATTAGAAGGCTTTCAGTAATGACCACCATATAGATAGTGCTTCGTTTGCCCGTCCGTCCGTTTTTCTACCCGTCTGCCAATTTGTTTAGCTGACTGCTCTAGATGTCAAAACACATTGATTTTATATGTTGAGAAGTTAAAATGTGTGTACTAAATAAGAAAATATGAAAGAAAAATATTAAGAAAAAAGGAGCCAAATTATTTTCAGTATAGATCTATTCTTCTTTTGATTCAATGTTTGCTATACGCACTTCAACGTCAATTACACAAAACGTGGGAAGGACGTCGTATTGTTTGGCGGCGATGTTATAAAGTCATGAAAACAGATCATGAACGTAAACTTTTGTTTCAGGAGAAATGTAGTGAGACGTCTTTTTTAACATTTTATCTTTAAGAAATCTAAAATATTGAAACAAATGGATTTAATTATAGTAGCACAAATATACTCCCCGTCCTAAGAAAGTAGCCACTTGTATAATGCAAATGGTCGCCAATTTTAGGATTATTCATAAATGTACCGAAATAAATACAAGATATTGAAGCATGACAAGTAAATCGAAAACAGTCGAATTACCCCATTAATTAGACTGTTTTCGATTTACTTGCCATGCTACAATTTTGAGACGATTCCAACACATCCAACGTCTACACGTGACGTCATTCCGACAAGACAACCATTATCGGAATGACTACCTGTGAAATCGACAGAAAAAGGCAAACGTTACAGATAGATTGCTTCCTGAGTTGAGTTCTATCAGCAGTAGAGGCTGATTAACGGATTAGACCATCCGTTTCAGACGTCTTGCGATACCCATAGTCTTGCTACGATGTTATTGACAACATTACCTTCAGTGGGTTAGACAGCATCTATTGTTTTCTAAGGACAATTGCATAGCATGTATTAATACCAACGGTGTTCACACTCGAAAATGTCTTGTAAACACGAATCTTATCCTTATCCACTTTCAGGAATTGTTACGGTAATAACAAGTATAGTAATACATTGACAATTATTGAAAGTAAAAGATTAAATGTGCATTTGTAAAATTTTATTCGTGTACCGTATGCAGTCAAGGTGTTAATTAAAAAGGAAATGCACACAGTTAACTTTTCCCGTTAGCATACTTTAGAATGCATGCCCGTAGAAAGCAATTCCATATGGGCCCTGTCTGGGCCAGTGTCTAATATTGGGGGGGGGGGGGGTAAATTAGATTTGCCATAAGTTTTAAATGTGAAATGATGAAAATTCGGCATGTTTGCCAACTATGAGGGGGGGGTGGTGGCTCCAGAGTCCCCCTGTTCGTACGGGCCTGGGATGTGTGAAACAGTGGATCCTCCTTAGAATAAATGGTGATAATGGTAATGACAAACATTACAGTATAGATCTGGAAACGTTCATTTAGGCTTTTGCGACCAACATGGATCCAGATCAGACTTTGCATGTGCACTGTCTGATCAAGATCCATCTTGTTCTCATTTAATAGCTTATTCTCCACCTGTACCAAATTTAAGAAGGCATAACGAAAATCTTACCGGTGAAACTCCAAGGTAACGATAAAAATGAATGTTTAAATGTGCCGTTAAGTCCAGTGCAATCGATTAATTTATCAAACATGTGGTCATAAAACACCGTAGCTGGAAAAGATAACATCGCAAACATGCTGTAACGTTGTCACGAATAAACCGCACAATGATTTTCAATGACATGACACCAAAAACTGCCATTTACAGCCTTTATTTGTACATTTATATGTCTTTTTTGTTAACTTTCGATGCAAGTTGATAAACATAAACAGTGATATCGTACCATTTCGTTCGGGCGATTAAGATCAACCCACATGATCTCAATATGCGCTTTGTGCACTTGCAATCCGTTTATACCATTTGAAAATAATGATCGATAAAACTGATATTTTCGTGCGTATTATAAATCATATCTACATACCTTAGTAACTTCCATTTGAGTGCATCCTTTAAAAAAAGACGGAAAGAGAAGTAAAACAAAATACCACGTGTATTGTTTACAAAAATCCGGATGTGACATGAAGTATCTGTACCTTGTGTTCATGAAAAATGCTCCTCGCTTTGTCCGAGTTCACCACCAGTGATTGTGTAGTGATTTAAATGTAACAATAACTTTAACCCTTGCCAAAAGTCAAAATTGAATACAGGTCTAAATTGAAAGGTGTTACAGACAGCAAATGAAAATGTTGCAAAATGGAAATAAAATTTATCTGATCAGCTATAAAAAAAAAATCAAGAGAACGGAAGCAATTTATGGTAATCAGCATTTTGGCTTTTTATTACTCTGCATGTTTTTTTTAAGGTTTTAACCACTTTTAAAGAATTCAAAGCCTGGGCTTGTTTGGGAAAGGGTTAAGGATATATCGTAATCCTTTGCTTACAAACAATTTGTGAACATATATTCCGTTTTTATTCACCTGAAAGGGTGTGGCTAAGTAAAGAGGTTATTCAACGAGTTTACTTCTCGATACCTTGGTTGATAGAAGAGAAAAAATGTGCGGCACGAGCATGAACATATTTCAAATTGAAACAATGCACGATTATAAAATGTGTTGTCATAAAACCTCGTAGCAACAGATTGATTCACGCTGTAGTTATAATGTTTTGCAACAATACCGACGAATTATCGCTAATCGAGAAGGCTGTTACTCCCCAAGCTTAAATGGAATGAACCGTTTACTAAGCTCCGCCCTGTCTCTCGAATAGAAACAGAATATAATAATCGAGGGCTTGGTGCAAAACTATTGTAACTACATTTTGTAAAATTTCACAGGAGAGGGAAAAAAATTATTGACTTTCTCAAAGTTAAAGAGGAAAAATGTTTTTAAAATTCTAAATATCTTTTAACGTAAACAGAATTGAAACCTAATATTAGAACACATGATGTATTCCTTCCTAAAGATTCAGAAAATGTAAAAAAGTGAATTTCTGAAAAATATGTAGTTACAATAGTTTTGCGCTGAGCCCTCGATTACTATATATTTTCATTAACACATTTTAATGAAAGTCAAAATTTCTTGTCCTTTCCGACGACATTATGAGGACACGAGTGATTTTTGATACAAAAATTACAATACATAAGCTTTACTGATTTTTGACACAGTATTTTTAGCATTTCCACTTTTCTGAAAGTTGACATAAAAATGACGCTTTGGTATGAAAGAGACATTTTAATGGTACCAAAATGAGTATGTGTTTTATAAAGATAGGCTTTTACTTTGAAGTGGAAAAAAAACAGCATTCTAGTTGACTATGTATTTGAACTAAAATAATTAATTCCAACAGAATTATGAACATGTATCATTTTCAGAGACTGAAGGATTTACCGATTTAGGAAGGGTATATAGGCGGATAATATGTCAGGTCAAAGGTCACTTGTGAATTAAGGAACTAAGATGATCTTTGGACTTCATTTAATGTATTGTTTTTGTTATTGATCTGTAAAATGGATGAGTCCCTTTTATGGAATGTCTTTTTTGGCTAAAAGTGAGGTAAGAAATTTATGTCTAATAATGTCATGAATGCTAAATAATGGCAAACAGGATATCGTCGTTGTAAATTTATGCAAAACCTCGTATCTCGTTTTTGGAAAATTTTAACGGGGAGGGAAAAAAGTGTAATAACTTTTTCTAAACTGAAATGATTTACTTGAAATTTGGACATATTGTTCACAAATGATTTGTCATCAATACTGATCAGTTAAATATCTCAAAACCTGCAAGAATTGTCTTTAACTGGGCACACAAGTTTGTACTTTAAAAATTGCAAGAATCGACATACGAGGTTTTGCATTTACACAGACGATATTCTTTTTATCAGTTGCTACTTTGAACGTTGTCATTTTACATCAAACGTCAAATGATTTCTCACATCTTAGATTAATCTATTTTGATTCTGCTTCCTGGAAGCTGCACCAGTACATGTTGGCTGAAAAAAGTACAAGAACTACCTACCCTACTGGGGATTGTATCAAAACCTTTTGGTTGGAGGGCAGGCACTCTCTCTGTAGACCAAAGACACCATGAAGAATGGTGCGGATAAAAACTTTATGTGCAGGCTGATCTGAGGTGCGTTCTTTAGAGCAAGATTTCTTAAGATATCTTGAGATTTCTTAAGATGTTTTAGGATAACACATTTTTCTGGGCAAGATTTTTAAGACGATCACTGCATATACCTTATACCTTATACCTTTATCTTCGGGCCGTAAATTTGGATGTTAATCCATAATGGCCCCTCTAATCTTCTTTAGTCTCTGTGCGTTGTTCTATGGTTGCGCTAACATGATGGCTTAAATTTATTTACATTCCAATCTTCACAGTTTAGCCGCGACTTAAACATGTTCACTGATGTCGATGAAACACTTTCTTCGGATAGATTATTCCATAAGTCTATTGATCTTTGTGTAAACGTATTGAGACGTTGATTGGTACCACATTTTGATTTAATGAATTTGAGATGATGTCCACGTAGGTCAGATGAGGCTAATGTAAATAACTTGTCCCATTTAAAATCGTCGTAACCGTGGACCCCTTTGAAGATTTGCAGCATGTCGCACCTATCCTGTCTATATTCTAGGGTTGGAATACCTAACTGACGTAGTCTGTCTTCATATGTTAAGTGTTTAAGCTCTGGTACAAGACGTGTAGCTCTGCGCTGAACATCTTCTAACCTTTTTATGTCTTTCTTCAAATAAGGTGACCAAACACTTGATCCATACTCGAGAACTGGTCTAACAATTGACTTATACAGTATCAAAAGCATAGGTTTGTCCAGGTATTCAAATGATCGGTGAATCACGCCAAGATTTCTCTGTGCCTTACTCACAATATTGGTGATATGCGAATCAAATGTTAAACTTTCGTCGAAGATTATCCCAAGATCCCTTTCACAAGCAACATTTTCAATGGCTGTATATTCTCCGGTACTGTCCTTCATAGAGTATCTAATGTGTTCATTATTCCGACCTATGTGCAGAACTTTACACTTGGATGCATTAAAGGAGAGTTTCCACTTCTCGCTCCAGTTACATAAATTATCAAGATCATCCTGCAAACTGTCACTGTCCTCTACATTCTTTACTGTCGAGTATACTTTACTGTCGTCCGCAAAAATCTTAACAATATTTGTTGTCACTGTTGGTAAATCGTTTATGAAGCACAAGAATAATACCGGCCCAAGAACACTACCCTGGGGTACACCGCTTAGAACGTCAGTCCATGATGATGTTTCTGATCCAATACGCACTTTCTGTTTTCTGTTGGTAAGAAAACTTTTGATCCATTTCCAAACAAGTCCTCTAATACCTAGATGGTGAAGCTTATGTAGTAAACGTTCGTGAGGTACACTATCAAATGCTTTACTGAAGTCTAAGTAGATAACATCTATTGGAAGTCCATTGTCAACATGCTTTGTCCATTCATCCAGTATTTCAAGAAGCTGGGAAGTGCATGATCTACCAGGACGAAAACCGTACTGGGAGTCCGATAATAGATTATTTTTCAGTAGAAATGTCATTAGTTTGTCTCTAATTATGGATTCACACATTTTGCATACAACCGATGTTAAACTAATTGGTCTATAGTTGGATGGTAATGACTTGTCTCCTTTTTTGAAAATAGGTGAAACTATGGCTCTTTTCCAGTCTTCGGGAATATTGCCTTCAGAAAGAGTTTGTTTGAAGATTTGATACAGGGGAAGACATAGTTCATTTTTTGCCTCCAAAAGCACTTTAGGATGAACAGTGTCAGGTCCAGGAGATTTGTCTGGCTTAAGCTTTCCTAACTGCTTTAAAACATCTTCTGGGGTTATTATTATTTCGTCAAGTACTTGATTCACATTATCCGGCACAGATTCCCCAAGATCGTCTGTTTGGACAAAAACACTGCTGAAAAAGCTATTAAGCACTTCCGCCTTTTCCATGTTGTCCCTCGCTACTGATCCATCCGGTTTCTTCAGGTCCCCAATAGTATCACGTGATTTACGTTTAGAGTTAACATATTTCCAGAAGGACTTGCTATTGTCTTTTATTTCATGCACTATTTTCCTTTCATATGAACGTTTTGCTTGTTTCTTTGTACTTGTGCAGTTATTTCTGGCAGTAACATAATTGGCATACTCTGCAGGGGAGCGAGAGTATTTGTATTTCTTCCACTTTTTGCTTTTTTCTTTTGCAGCCAGTTTACATTCTTTGTTGAACCAAGGCGGACTATTAACTTTTTCCTCTGTGTATGACTTTTTAGGAATACATTTTTCCACACAATTCTGAAGAGCATTTATGAATAAAGACCACATTTCCTCAACACATTTGTTGTGTAGTAAAGTTTCCCAGTTAATGGCACTTAGTTCTTCTCTTAGTTTGGCATAATCTCCTTTGTAGTATTGAAACTGATTTGGATTTTGCTGTTGCTTTGATGATGAGTAACACAGATAATCATATGAAATAAAGGAATGGTCACTATTTCCAATGGGAGGTCCGACATTTACAGAAGTTTCCTCTATCACATTTTCATCCTTGGTGAACAGTAAATCCAGGCAACTAGGTTCCTGACCGTCACGAAATCTAGTAGGCTCATCAATGTGTTGATGCAAAAAATTACTCAATGTGCAGTCTAGAAACGCCCTTGCATTGTTATTTGAGGATTTACAATCTAAATGTTGCCATACAATGTCTTTGTAATTGAAGTCACCCATTATTATATAATCACTGTAATTTTTTTGCACTGAACTATTTATGAGTTCTAATAACTTATTATTGTTTGCAATACTGGAATTTGGACTCCTATACACCATCCCGATAAGAATCTTGTCAGAGTTTCCCTGTAACTTTATTTCACACCAAACATTCTCTTCAAAATTAATGTGATCAAAAGTTTCAACTTTTAAAGCTTTGAGTTTTTTGTTAACTAGCAACAACACACCTCTATCCCCGTCAGTTTTTGGGTAAAAAACGTCATAGTCTTGAAAAATAATGTCCTTTACACCATACTTGTCATATGAGCTCTTGGGAAAAACCTCGCACAATCCCACAATATCCGGTTTAATAGTAGCCAATGTTGCCTCTAATTCTGGAACTTTATTTGTTAACGTATCAATATTTGAAAAACATACTTTAAGTTTACATGACCTGTCTGGTTCAGAGTTCTTTTGCAAAGTTATATCCTCTTTATCAACAAAACTGGTATTCTTTTGATTTTCATTACGAATTTTACTTTTGTCAACTGTAACTGTTTTATTTACACTTGCACTACTTGTGCTGGCATCATGTACAACATTTAAACTTGCACTACCTGTGCTTGAAACAGAAACTGGAACTGTCAAGTTATTTACATGAAGGTTGGTGTTTGGGTTTAATGGCTCGAGTCCCCCGTGCCAGATGCGCCGGGTGGGCTCGAATGGGCTTCAACAGCAGCAAGTTGTACTATCTTGTTCCTTCTAATCACCCATTTTTTACTAGGCTGATCCTTCCTAACCTTGTCGAGAGCTTTACGTAGAAGTAGGTTTTCTTCCCTCTGCTTTTTTGTGAGATCCCTTGTGATGCCAACCTTGGAGAAACTAGCAACATCCTTCAGTTTGTACGCATTTCTAAGAATTACACCTCTCTTCTCTCTATCTTGCACGGTAACCTTAATTGGACGAATTTTTGAGTGATTTTCATCATAAGAGCCTAGTCTAGTTAAGTTTTCCATGAGAGTGTCCTCTATGTGCAAACTATAGAGTACCTCTTTCAGGATTTCATGGTCTTTCTCTTTGATGTTACCACCACTGTCCTCTTTCACATTGAAAATGATCAGATTTTTTGCCCTTATCTCTTCTTCGTGTTTCTCTAGTAGAACTTCACTTACTTTGTCACTGATGATATTCGGAATGTCTGCTTTGAAAGTTGACATATCTTTGGCTAATTCATTTACTTTCGAAGAATGATCATCCATTTTCCCATTAACTTCCTTGAGGCATTTGTTCATTTTCTTCACCTCTTCTTCTAACTGATCCTGTCTCTTATTCACTAATGTGAGCATTTTGCATATTTTCTGTGATGCACCACGACAAGATTTGCAATACCACTGGATACTTTCATCAGACTTTGCCAGAAACTTATAATCATCTGTTGGGACACGCTGGCAGCTAATGTGAAACCATTTATCACATACAGAGCACACCAAAGCCTTGTCATCACCTGACACATCCTTGTTACAGTCTTCACAAGAGTTTTTGTTTTTCCTAGGCGCCATTTTTCTAGCCAATGACCATGTGCTCACAAGAAAAATGAGTAAAGTTCAAAATTTCAAAGATATCCAGAAAATTTGGGTGGTTAAATCAAAAGTCCAGTTGTTCTTGTTGGTTTTGCTAAATTATGGTCTTGAATACTTCCCTATGTTCAGCGAAATCTCTAAAAATTAATTAGTTTTTCATCCCTCAAAAATTTTCGCGGCCATCTTCGCGCATGCGCAACCGGAACCTTCCTATGGGAGCTGCCATTGCTCTATACTTTGTGCGGAACCCCTCTTTCAATTCTGTAGAAACAATATAAAAGAGACTTGACTGAGTTGTTCCGAACGCTCCATAATTTGTAAACCGCAGTGTTCCGAATGCTCCATACTTTATACAAATGCAGGCTGTCAACCGATTCCTATTTTCCTATAAAACTCCTATATTTTGGGTCCAGTTCCTATATTTTCAAGCACCTCCTATATTCCTATAATTCTCCTATATTTTGGAAATATTTCCTATATTTTTGGGTAAAATTACTGCCGATGAATGATAAGATAGAAAATATTGCTATGATACTGCTCTTTGGTTCTTTATTCTTCTAGTAACTTAGGAGAATCTCTGTCTTCCATTATAGCATTAACATCTTGTATACAGTAATGTTTTTGTGCTTTTCATCTATTCATCGTCACTGATTTGTTTACATAGAACAGATACAAGGCTATTGAATAGGACACAAGCTTTTAAGGTGCAAATTAAACAGATGATAAGGATCATGATGATACTGTATGGTAGCTACTTTCTGAATTGTTATGCTGTGGAACTAAAATGATTACTTTATTGGCTCACCTTAGCATTAAGTGCTGGGGTGAGGTATTGTGTTCACTGACCATCCATTGTCTGCCTGTCTGTCCACAGTTACAAAATAATCTCCTTTCATACAGCCTAGAGTTTTTGAATTTTATATGTAGAATCTAAAGGCCTTTTTACCAAAATTGCTTTAAATTATATTGGTACAATGAAATTTTACACTATGTTGTGGGGTACCAAATGTCATGTAGACACAAAGAAGGAAATCTTGTACAATCTTCTTCTCTAAAACAGTTTGGCTTCGGGCTTTGAAATTTGGTCTGTGAAATTGTCTTATAGCCCCGGCAAAATACTTCACATTAATACTGGGTATGTTGCAATGAAAATTAGCCCTGTGTTGTTAGTATCAGATTTCATAGAGAGACAAAAAAATCTAGGCAAGACTTTACTTCTGAATGGTTTGGTACAAGGCTTTGAAATTTGGTGTGTTGAATTGTCTACAATCCCTCTACAAAAAAACTTTTAATTATTGTGCTGCAAATAAAGTGGGTCATATGTTGTGAAATATATTCCATAGAGACAAAGGAGCAAATCTTCAACAATCTTCTAATGCATATGTTGGACTTACCACTTTGAAATTTGGTGTGTAGAATTGTCTTTTGGCCCTCTATCAAAATACTTGAAAGTTTTGTACAATGAAAATTGGTACTATGTTGTAGAGGATTCTATTATTTTATGCTTTAGTTATATATGTGTTATCTGTATACTTTCAGATCTTGATCATTGTTGTCAGATGTCAGATTAAAGAATCCAACAAATAGATTCAATTTTATTTATGATCAAGATTCTACAACCATGCAATATTCATAATGTGATTACATAAGGAGAAAGAGAGAAATCTTGTACACTCTTCTGAAAAATCTTTTGTCAGAAATCCTTTATTGAAAGTGTGTATGTATCATGGCATCATTACTCTCTACCAAAATTATTTGTGCTTTCCTGCAATGAAAATTGGCTGGACGTTGTTGGTCTGGGATGAGGCAGGAGGTATCTGACAATATACAATCTCCTCTTAGCCTCAAGTGTTCTCTAATGTGTGTGATATAGGGCCATCTTGACTCCCTTGTCTAGATTGAACCTGAAGAGATAACATGTAACAAACTAGACTGGGTAAGAACTGTTAGTATAACACAAAGGCCATGGCTGTAAGATCTTTTTGGCTGAATATGTAATGAGATTTAAAGCCAAAAATGGGATCAGAAGACATTCTAATTGCTTCAACAGACATCTGGATTTTCAAAATTTTCTTGGGGGAGGACCCCCAACCCCCCCCCCCCCCCCCCCTGTTCAGAGATGTTGTCTTTCGTTTGCTCTCCCACATTTCTACCTTTTGGGCTTGTTTGAATCAGCATATATATTAGTGTTGTGCTACTTTAAAAAAAAAAGTGTGACAATCCATGTAACAGTAAGTGTTTGAGATGAAAAATCTTTACTTAAAAAACTCCTATATTTTGACTCAAAATTGGCTAAAAGCTCCTATTTTTCTTGAAAAATATTCCTATTAAAACTCCTATATTTTTTAGAAGACCTGGTTGACAGCCTGCAAATGATGTCATGATGACGTCATTTGTATAAATATGGAGCATTTAGAACAGCTCAGTCAAAGTCTTGGTCTTAAAAATGCTTTATCCAAAACATCATAAGAAATCATAAAAAATCTCGCTCCAAAGAATGCGGCTCTGGTTCATTGTTAAAGTGACATTTCAGAATTATTTTTACATAAATTTTACTTTTATTCTATCTGAAAGAGCATGTTTTCTTATGAATATTCTGAAAATTTCAAACCAAAATATTGAACCGTTTACGAGAAATATATATTTTTGTACTGAAATTAAACAAATTGTTGTGAACAACAGTTAAGATTTATATAGAATTTGTCATTTCTGTCTCAACTTTGAAGGCGTATCTTTCGCTTATAAATAACAACTTAAAAAAACTGATAGCATTTCTATGCATAAGAATAAACAGTCTTTGCATCAAGACATACTTTTAAAAAATGAAATAAATGTGAAATGTCACTTTAATGACACAGAACAATCTGGAATGAAAAATGATAGTCATTTAGGTCCTTATGATGGAAAGCCTAGTCTGGATTGTACAGTCAGTAACATTAGAGTGTTTCAATCCAGGGGATGTGGGTTTGAAACCTGGCTAAGGATAATATCCTGCCTGTCATTTAAATTGACAAAAGTCTGCAAACTGTTGATTATACAAGTAGATTCTTCTTCAGACGTTCCTTTGAACGTATTTATTTTACATCGATTGGGAAGCAAGTTTTTTCAACTTATTTTAATCCCTCTCGATTCAGCTTCCTGGAAATACACTGACCAGTACTCACACCGAATGTGTAGGCCAATGGGAAGCCTCGAACAACCCCCGCTACCCGAGGGATCGAACTCGGAACCTCTTAGTCACTAGGCCGACGCTCTACCTCTCGACTACGGACACCACATCATGTCTTGCAGAATTTCATGGAATCTGTGTTGGATAATATGGTCAACTTCATTTCTTATTTGGAGCTGAACTTGTAATACGGGTCACAGGTTTGATCCCCTGCCACTTCAGTCTTTAGGATGAGACTTTTAATCCAAGGCCATGCAGTCTCCATCCATATGAAGTAAAACTTGACATTAGAGTTAAGGCGAGCTACTTTGTCTGGGGATATAGATTCTCAAAATCAGCCTAGTTGTAACAATTCAGAAGCATTTACAAATCTGTGTAAATATTTAGTCTGCAACACAAAACAGAGCATTGATATTGTCACAAAATGAAGGTCAACTTTTAATGCAAATAAGTGGGCCCGAGATTCATCAATATATTGATTTGGATTTATATTTGAGTGCACTTTTTAAATATCGCTGCTTTTCAATGAAAACTTCGTAACTGCAGCTTGTTTTAAGCTGCAGTTACGAGGTTTTGTTGAAGAGCGATGATATGTAACTGAACTTGTGTGTCTTGTCATCTCACTTGCTGTATCGTAATACAGACGAGGTTTATCTAGACTAGATTGGTGAAATCGGCCTAGATGGGATAAATCAGAAGCAGGCATCAAAGCATGGAAATCATTGAAGTTAAAGGAGAAAATACTCCTCATTATACCCCCCCAAAATCAATTTGGGGGGTATATAGGAGTCAGCTTGTCTGTTGGTCTGTTGGTCCGTCTGTTGGTTTTTTAGCTCACCTGAGCTCAACGAGCTCAAGGGGAGCTCTTAGGGTCAGTCACTATCCGGCGTCCGTCGTCCGTTGTGCGTTGTGCGTCGTGCGTCGTCAACAATTTCTTTAAACATCTTCTCCTCCTCAACCACTGGGCCAATTCTTTCCAAACTTGGCAGAAATGTTCCTTGGGTGACCCTTTTCAAAAATTGTTAGTGAATTTTTGATTCGTCAAAAAATGTGGGCGTGGCAGGGCGGGGCTTATCAGACTTAAAGAAATCATTAGGAAATTCTTCAAAAATCTTCTCCTCCTCAACCATTGGGCCAATTCTTTCCAAACTTGGCAGAAATGTTCCTTGGGTGACCCTTTTCAAAACTTGTTCATGAATTTTTGATTCGTCAAAAATTGTGGGCGTGGCAGGGCGGGGCTTATCAGACTTAAAGAAATCGTTAGGGAATTCTTCAAAAATCTTCTCCTCCTCAACCACTAGGCCAATTATTTCCAAACTTGGCAGAAATGTTTCTTGAGTGACCCTTTTCAAAACTTGTTCGTGAATTTTTTATTTGTCAAAAATTGTGGGTGTGGCAGGGCGGGGCTTATCGAACTTAGAGAAATCATGTGAAAAACCTTTAAAAATCAATTATCAGGCCAATTTGAATCAAGCTTGGCAGAAATGTCCCTTGAATGACTGTTTTCAACACATGCTCATGAATTTTTGATTCGGTGAAAATTGTGGGCGGGCCAGGGCGGGGCTTATCAGACTTCGAGAAATCGTAAGATAGTTATTCAAAAATCTTCTTCTCCTTAACCATTGGGCTGATTCTTACCAAACTTGAAAGGAATCTTTATTGGGTGACCCTTTTCAAAAGCTGTTCGTGAATTTTTGATTTGTCAAAAATTGTGGGCGTGGCAGGGCGGGGCTTATCAGACTAAAAGAAATCTTTAGGTAAATCTTCAAAAGTCTTCTCCTCCTCAACCACTTGGCCAATTCTTTCCAAACTTGGCAGATGTGTTTATTTGGTGACCCTTTTTAAAACTTGTTTGTGAATTTTTGATTTGTCAAAAATTGTGGGCGTGGCAGGGCGGGGCTTATCGGACTTAGAGAAATCATGTGAAAAATCTTTAGAAATCAATTATCAGGCCAATTAGAATCAAGCTTGGCAAAAATGTCCCTTGAGTGACTGTTTTCAACACATGCTCATGAATTTTTGATTCGTCAAAAATTGTGGGCATGGTAGGGCGGGGCTTATCAGACTTCGAGAAATCGTAAGATAATTATTCAAAAATCTTCTCCTCCTTAACCACTGGGCTAATTATTACCAAACTTGAAAGGAATGTTCCTTTGGTGACCCTTTTCAAAACTTGTTCGTGAATTTTTGATTTGTCAAAAATTGTGGGCGTGGCAGGGCGGGGCTTATCGGACTAGGAGAATTCAGGTGAGCGATATCAGTGCCTTTCAGGCACTCTTGTCTTCAAAAATCTTCTCCTCCTCAACCATTGGTCGGATTCTTTTCAAACTTGGCAGGAATGTTCCTTGGGTGACCCTTTTCAAAACTTGTTCGTGAAATTTTGATTCGTCAAAAATTGTGGGCGTGGCAGGGCGGGGCTTATCGGACTTAGAGAAATCATGTGAAAAATATTTAAAAATCAATTATCAGGCCAATTTGAACCAAACTTGGCAGGAATGACCCTTGAGTGATTGTATTCAATGTATGCTCATGATTTTTTCATTCGTCAAAAAAAATATGGGCGTGGCAGGGCGGGGCTTATCCGACTTCGAGAAATCGTTAGATAATTCTTCAAAAATCTTCTCCTCCCTAACCACTGGGCCAATTCTTACCAAACTTGGCAGGAATGTTCCTTTGGTGACCCTTTTCAAAACTTGTTCGTGAAATTTTGATTCGTCAAAAATTGTGGGCGTGGCAGGGCGGGGCTTATCGGACTTAGAGAAATCATGTGAAAAATCTTTAAAAATCAATTATCAGGCCAATTTGAACCAAACTTGGCAGGAATGACCCTTGAGTGATTGTATTCAATGTATGCTCATGATTTTTTCATTCGTCAAAAAATATGGGCGTGGCAGGGCGGGGCTTATCTGACTTCGAGAAATCGTTAGATAATTCTTCAAAAATCTTCTCCTCCCTAACCACTGGGCCAATTCTTACCAAACTTTGCAGGAATGTTCCTTTGGTGACCCTTTTCAAAACTTGTTCGTGAATTTTTGATTTGTCAAAAATTGTGGGCGTGGCAGGGCGGGGCTTATCGGACTTAGAGAAATCATGTGAAAAATCTTTAAAAATCAATTATTAAGCCAATTTGAACCAAACTTGACTGGAATGACCCTTGAATGCTTGTTTTCAATGTATGCTCATGATTTTTTCATTCGCCAAAAAATGTGGGCGTGGCAGGGCGGGGCTTATCCGACTTCGAGAAATCGTTAGATAATTCTTCAAAAATCTTCTCCTCTTTAACCACCGGGCCAATTCTTACTAAACTTGGCAGGAATGTTCCTTGGGTGACCCTTTTCAAAACTTGTCCGTGAATTTTTGATTTGTCAAAAATTGTGGGCGTGGCAGGGCGGGGCTTATTGGACTTAGAGAAATCATGTGAAAAATCTTTAAAAATCAATTATTAAGCCAATTTGAACCAAACTTGACAGGAATGACCCTTGAGTGCTTGTATTCAATATATGCTCATGATATTTTTTTTTGCCAAAAATGTGGGCGTGGCAGGGCGGGGCTTATCCGACTTCGAGAAATCGTTAGATAATTCTTCAAAAATCTTCTCCTCTTTAACCACCGGGCCAATTCTTACTAAACTTGGCAGGAATGTTCCTTGGGTGACCCTTTTCAAAACTTGTCCGTGAATTTTTGATTTGTCAAAAATTGTGGGCGTGGCAGGGCGGGGCTTATTGGACTTAGAGAAATCATGTGAAAAATCTTTAAAAATCAATTATTAAGCCAATTTGAACCAAACTTGACAGGAATGACCCTTGAGTGCTTGTATTCAATATATGCTCATGATATTTTTTTTTGCCAAAAATGTGGGCGTGGCAGGGCGGGGCTTATCCGACTTCGAGAAATCGTTAGATAATTCTTCAAAAATCTTCTCCTCTTTAACCACTGGGCCAATTCTTACTAAACTTGGCAGGAATGTTCCTTTAGTATCCCTTTTCAAAACTTGTTGAAAAATATGGGCATGGCAGGGCGGGGCTTGGGGATTGTTAAATGTGTTGTTTGGTCTGTTGATTTTTTTTTTCGCTCTATTTCCCAATTGATCAGCTCACAGTTCAAATGAAATTAATTTCGCAAAATGCACAAAAACTGCACTTTTGGGGGGTATGATCACTTTCAGTGATATTCTAGTTTTCATCAGGTCCATCATCTCTAATACCATAAATGCTAGCAACTTCATGCAGTTTTAGATAAGATTGAGAGGAACCATTTGAAAGAACCATAACTCTGCTATCCTAACTTTTTGTATTATTGCCATATTGTTGTTGTAAATGCAAAACCTCGTATCTCGTTTTCGGAAAATTTTAAAGGGGAGGGAATAAAGTGTAATAACTTTGGCCAAACTGAAATGTTTTACTTGAAATTTGGAAATATTGTTCATAAATAATGTATCATTGATACTGATTGGTAAAAATATCCCAAAACCTGCAAGAATTGTCTAAATTGGACACACAAGTTTGTACTTTGAAAATCGCTAGAATCGACATACGAGGTTTTGCATTTACACCGACAATATGTTGTTTTGAAGTTTGAATTTTTGTCCCATCACTTTTAGACTGTAATGTTGATAATTATAAACTTCACACACATTGTGGTGAAATGTCATGCCAAAGGACTGTAACTCTGCCAGACCTACTGTTTGATTTATTGCCCTTTGCTATACTAGTTTAACCTTTAAACTGGGCAGAGCTTATAGAGCAGACTTGACATGTTGTCTATGGGCAATAATCAAGTACATTTAACCCATTACCACACATTGACGCCTTTTGACAACCTTTTAGATAATGACTTTGGAAAACATTGTGGAAAATGAAGAAATTACTTGTGACAAGCAATTTCTTCATTTCTCACAATGTTTTCTACGTAAAAAGACCAAAAAATTATAAATTTCATTTACTTGAAATTGTCGTTTGCATCATCTTTGAATTTGGAATGGTCCAAAATTTTGCCGTTTGGTAAAGGGTTAAAAGAAACGCTTACCAAAACTTAGTCAGCACCCGTTTTTGACGTCTCTGAAAACAAGCTTTGGCTTTTGACTTTTGGCTTTTGAAAGTCAAGATTACAAGAAAATACTGAAAACTGGCATTTTTTGTCAATGCTATATATGAATTTTTTTATGCATTAAAGCACTGCTTTTGAGGTTATAAAATAGAATTTTAGAATAGCAAGTTGTTTTTACATGCCTTAAATTGAATTTGAATAAAATTGTTTACATTTACATTTTGATTAAATAGCTAATATTGAATTTCAATCTGCAGGGGAAGAAAAAAAATGCTCAAATCTAATGATAGTGCATGTTTCAATTAACTTTTGCACAATCAGTCCCGATCATATTAACCTTTTCCAAACAAGACCTGGTTTTGACATCGGCGAGAGAAAAGTATTTGGAAAACATTGAGGCAAAAGAAGAAAATGCTGATAATCAGCATTTTCTCCTTTTGCCTCAATATTTTCTGCGCCATTATTTACACAAATCATAGCTTTATCAGCAACCATTTGGTAGTCTGCAGCCGCTTTCGAATTGAACCACCCTGAATTGGAGCTGTTTGGGAAAGGTTTATATCTTTTGCACAATCAGTCCCGATCGCATTAAACTTTTCCCAAAATTTTTTTGGGTGGTCAAATATGAAAGCTGCTGCAGATGACGAGATGGATGTTAACCCATTATTGCAGACGCCAAAATTTTTTACTCTTCCAAATTTAAAGATGCTGCAGACAGCAATTTAAAGTGAATAGTATTTTACATTTGTTGGTCTTTTTTTCTAGAAAACATTATGGAAAATGAAGTAATTGCTTATCACAAGCAATTTCTTCATTTTTCACAATGATTTCTAATGCCTGTATCTTACGGGGTGTCAAAAGGCGTCCATGTGCAGTGATGTGTTAAGAAAGATATGATTAGTGTTCATTATGGCACAGAAAATATTGAGGCAAAAGGAGAAAATGCTGATTATCAGCATTTTCTTCTTTTGTGTCAATGTTTTCCCAAGACTTTTCTAATTAAGGATGTAAGATCCCTCCCTTGGGAAAATGAAACGCAGCTTTTCCAGAAAGCTGCGTAAAAGCCGGCTTTTACGCAGCTTTTCTGCGTTTTTTGGTTTCTGATCCCAAAAGCTGCGTTTTTTAAAAAGAGCTGCGTAAAAGCTGCGTTTTTCTCTAAAAGCTGCGTTTTTTACTTCAAAGCTGCGTATTTTGTTGTGAAGCTGCGTAAAAGCTGCGTATTTTGTTATGAAGCTGCGTAAAAGCTGCGTATTTTGTTTTGAAGCTGCGTATTTTTATAATTTTGTCTGAGATCTAAAGACGCAGCTCAAGAAGCTGCGCAAAAGCTGCGTCATTCTTGTGCTGATTTTTCTTCCCCTTAAATTAGAAAGACGCAGCTTTTACGCAGCTATCCATAGCTGCGTATTTATGAAAAAAAAAAATCTTTAACTTTTTCCTCAAAGGTTTGTGCCCATTTGGTTGATTTTGAGATTGAATGTCACTATACATAACCCATTCACAAACATTGATGTACCAATTAGAGAAAAAAAAAGACTCAATAAAACATTGAAGAAAAAAAAGAACATGCTTATTACCCTATAATGCCTCAATATTTTCCTGCCAACAACAAACATACTTTGTTCTCTAAATTGTCTAATTTGTGAACTGCATATCTTTCTGAGTCAACATTTTGTACTTTGGGAAAGGGCTTACAAGAGAGGCAAATTGTTAAAATAACAGTTAATTAGGTCCAATAAATGAAAAAACAAGAGCTTCGCAGAGCGGCGCATATACGCCCGAGAGGGGATTGTCAAGAAAAATTGGCCATTTTTTCAATTCAAGGGCAGATAATTCAAACATGAAAAGTTATCAAAATTTTGTTTGCACAACAAGACACCATAGAGATTCATTGTGGCTAGTTTGATTAAATTATGGTTGAAACTGTAGAAGTAACACACAGGAGAAAATGGGCATTTTTGAGAAAATGGGCATTTTTCCTTAAATTCAAGGGCAGATAATTCAAGAACAAAAACAGATATCTAATTTCTGTAAGCGGTGTGCACAATTAGACAATTAGAGATTAGAGATTCATTGTGGCAAGTTTGATTAAATTCTGATCAAAACTGTAGGAGGAGTTGCGCACACAAGAAAATGGGCATTTTTTTAATTCAAGGGCAGATAATTCAAGAACGAAAAGAGTTATCCGAATTCCGTAAGCGCGGTGCACAACTAGACACCATGGAGATCAATTGTGGCAAGTTTGATCAAATTCCGATCAAAACTGTAGGAGGAGTTGCGCACACAAGAAATTGCTAACGGACGGACGGACAGACAGACGGACGGACGGACGGACAGATGGACGGACAGACGAGCGGGGCCATAACATAATACGACCCTTCGGGCGTATAAAAATGTGTCCATGTTATATAAATTAAGGTTACTCCATCATTAGAGATCCATGTGACATTTCAGGGGAACATTCAGTGGTAGAAAATGATTTTCTGTAACTTGTATCATGTCAGTGTAGATCAGATATGTTGAAAAAGTTCATGGCACTTTACAAAAATTTCCTATGTTCACTTTTCTACATTAATTTATTCAATAATTCATTTCCTGGTGTCGAAACTGTCCATTTATGCTTACCCAAACAGCAAAAAATATACCTTTTATTCAAGTTAAAAATAAAAAAAATACTAAGAAAAGAATTTGTGTCCAATACAACACAAAAATATTGAAGCAAATGGAGAAAATGCTAATTGTCAGCAATTTTTTCTTTTGTCTCAATTTTTCAAAACCCTTTCTATTAACTCTTTCCCAAACAACAAAAGTTTAGGGTGATCCACTTCAAAAACTGCCACCAATGACAAAATGGCTGTTATTAAAGATAGGATTTGTGTAAAATATAGCACATAAAATATTGAGACAAAAGGAGAAACTGATGGTTATCAGCAGTTTCTTGTTTTGCCTCAATGTTTTCCCAAGCTTTTTCTATCAGGGACATCAAAATCAAGTCTTGTTTGGGAAAGGGTTAAGGATGTCAAAAAAAAATTATAAAAGGGTTTAAAATAATTTTGTATTTTTTTTAATAGAAACATTTATAAGAAAAGAGAAAATTGCATAGAATTGTCAAATTCTATGACTGATACTTAGATTTTAACACCCCCATAAAAAACCCTTTATGTGTGCCCTTATTAAAACTTGTCTTAATATGCACAAAAGTTATATAAGTTTCTAATGAAAAGAAAAAAAAAATTAGTAATGCTTGCAATTTCTTCATATTCCACAATACTTTACACTCAGAAAGACAAAAAATCTATTCTCTTGAAATCATTCATCTGCATTTTTTGGGAAAGTGTTAATTAATAGTCTGGTATTATCCAAGTACCCTTTACTCAACATCTGCAAACAAACTATTTCACAGAGTTTGACAAATTACTTCTAAATCCATTTTTTATCAACAAGTAAAAATACATAAATTAAAAGGTCCATTTCATTACCCTTTGCAAACTCAGCTTATTGTTTTGGAGTCCCTTGGTCTGTCTGTTTTAGCATTTCTTGTCAATGGTATCCAAAGCACTATGATGTGAAGTATTAAAACTATTTAAGACTTTCTGGGGTAAGGGTTAAAACTGTATACTTCAGTCATTGTTGCAAACTTGTTGCAAATCTGTGACTGCTAAAATACCATATCTTTACCATTATATTAATTTCATTTAGGACAATTATGCATCATATAATATTGATTTCTATATATTGCTGGTACAATGATAACAAGTTGACCAAACAATTTAAGGCTGTTATGTTTAAGTGCAATAAGTCATGCATATTATTTGTGACTTTTTTAATATTATAATTGAGATAGATTCTAGATGAAATTAGTTGTTATGGAAATTAATCAAAATTAATTTATGTTGTTTGGAGAATTTTCCTGAGAGAGAAAAAAAATGAATGAAGAATGAAATTACAGTTATGATTTCCAATTTTTCCTTTTTAGCTCACCTGAGCACGAAGTGCTCAAGGTGAGCTATTGTGGTCGCTTTTTGTCCGTCGGCGTCCGTCTGTCTGTCTGTCCGTCTGTCTGTCCATCTGTCTGTCCGTCTGTCTGTCCGTCTGTCTGTTCACATTTTGTTGTTACCACTCTAGCACCTACAAATATTGACCAATCTTAACCAAACTTGGTCAAAACATGTATGACCATAAGTTCTCGGATGAGTTCGATTTTGAGTCAGATCGGACCGGGAAGTCAAGAGTTATGTGCCCTTGAACGTCAAAAATGGCTTGTTTTGACTTTGTTACCACTCTAGCATCTACATATATTGACCAATCTTAATTAAACTTGGTCAAAACATGTATGACCATAAGTTCTTGGATGAGTTCGATTTTGGGTCAGATCGGATCAGGAAGATCGGAGTTATGCGCCCTTGAATATCAAAAATAGCTAGTTTTGACTTTGTTACCACTCTAGCATCTACAAATATTGACCAATCTTAAGCAAACCTGGTCAAGACATATGTAACAATAAGTTCTTGGATGAGTTCAATTTTGGGTCAGATCGGATCAGGAAGTCAGGAGTTATGCGCCCTTGAATATCAAAAATCGCTAGTTTTGACATTGTTACCACTCTAGCATCTACAGATATTGACCATTCTTGACCAAACTTGGTCAAAACATGTATGACAATAAGTTCTTGGACGAGTATGATTTTGAGTCAGATCAGATCAGGAAGTCCGGAGTTATGTGCCCTTTGATTTCAAAAATAGCTAGTTTAGACTTTGTTACCACTCTAGCATCAACAAATATTGACCAATCAAGACAAAACTTGGCTAGAATGTTGGTAACCATACAATAATGAATGAGTTCGATTTTCAGTGTCATCGAAGAAGGAAGTCCGGAGTTATGTGCCCTTGAATTTGACAAATTTGCCGTTTTCGACTTTGTTTACACTTTAGCATCTACATTTATTGACCAATCAAGACAAAAAGTGTCAACAATGTTGCTAACTATAAGCTGCTGAATGAATTAAATTTTCAGCTTGATCGGACCAGAAAACCAGAGTTATTAGCCCTTGAATTTCACAAAATTGCCATTTTCAACTTTATTTTCACTTCAAAAAACACAAATATTGACCAATCAAGACTTAACTTGGTAACAATGTTGGTGACCATGAGATCTTATATGATTTCATTTTTCATATTGATCGGACTAAAAAAGCCAGAGTTGTGTGCCCTTGATGGTGACAAAATTGCCGATTTTGTTTTTAATTTCACTCAAACAGCAATAAATATTGACCAATCAAAAACAACTTGGACATAAGTTTGATGAGAATATCTTTTTCAGAACAGAGTCATGTGCCCTTGATTATGACAAAATTGATGTTTTTTTATCGACTTGGTTTTCACTATAACAGCCACAAATATCGATCATTAAAGATTAAGAATGCTGTTTTCAGCTGGATCATAATCTCGCATCTTAAGTTTCGTGTTCTTCTCTTAGAGATACCTAGGTCATGTAAAAGATGGGTCTTGTTCTGCATGGAGAAAGTTTCAAACTTCTATCAGGTGAGCGATCCAGGGCCATCTTGGCCCTCTTGTTCCTTTTTCCATGAATTGGGTACACTGTTGTTTACTCTTTCCCAAAAAGGTTGTTTACTCTTTCCCAAAAAGCAAACTTTAAGGTAGCTCCAATATTTATAAGATGTTGAAGACAACATTTTTTTTTAGTAAAAATAGCAAAGATATTGAATTACAGCATAAAAAATATGATGTACATTTTTTTTTACTTTTTTCTCTGAACTGTTTCTACTAAAAATGTAAAAAAAACAGGTCTTGTTTGGGAAAGGGTAATATTGGCAGGTGCTCCTCAAGATGAGCCATGATTGGTTATAAAAAGATAAACAATTTATTAGCCAATCATTTCACAGTATGCCATTCCCCCCATTTTTCTTCTTCTTTGAACCCATGATTTTGATAGTTTGAGGAAAAAGTAAGTTATATCTATTTTTAGGTCACCTGACCGAAGGTCATGGTGACCTATTGCGACCGTGTTTTGTCTGTCGTCGTGCGTCGTGCGTCGTCCGTCGTCCGTCGTCCGTTAACTTTTAACATTTTCGACTTCTTCTTGAGAACCACTGGACGGATTACAACCAAATTTGGCAGGGAGCATCCCCATGGGAAGCCGCTTCAGATTTGTATGAATCATGGAGTTATCTCCCTTTGGGGCCCCATAAGGGGCCTAAAAGGGGTTAAATAGGGTACATCTTAAAAAATCTTCTTCTCATGAACCGGCTGTTGGATTGGATTCACATTTGGAATTTAGAGTCTTTAGGGCAAGGACAACAAAGTTTGTACAAGAGAAAAAAATCCGTCTAGAAATGGCCGTGCTGGGGATGGGGGATGTGAGGGGGGGTTGCGTTATTAGTTAACTTAACATTTTTGACTTCTTCTTGAGAACCATTGGACAGATTACAACCAAACTTGGCAGGGAGCATCCCCATGGGAAGCCGCTTCAGATTTGTACAAATCGTGGAGTTATCTCCCTTTGGGGCCCCATAAGGGGCCTAAAAGAGGTTAAATAGGGTACATCTTAAAAAATCTTCTTCTCATGAACCGGCTGTTGGATTGGATTCACATTTGGTATTTAGAGTCTTTAGGGTAAGGACAACAAAGTTTGTACAAGAGAAAAAAATCCGTCCAGAAATGGCCGTGCTGGGGATGGGGGATGTGAGGGGGGTCGCGTTATTAGTTAACTTAACATTTTCGACTTCTTATTAAGAACCATTGGACGGATTTCAACCAAACTTGGCAGGAAGCATCCTAAAATAGAAAGCCGCTTCAGATTTTGTACAAATCATGGAGTTATCTCCTTTTGAGGTCCCATAAAGGGCCAAAAAGGGGGTTAATAGGGTACATCTTAAAAAATCTTCTTCTCATGAACCGGCTGTTGCATTGAATACACATTTGGAAGTTAAAGTCTTTAGGGCAAGGACTACAAAGTTTGTACAAGAGAAAAAATCTGTCAATAAATGGTCGTGCTGGGGATCGGGGATGGGAGGGGTTCGCATTATTACTTAACTTTGAACATTTTGAGACAGATTTCTACCAAACTTGGCAGGAAGCATCCCATTGGGAAGCCGCTTCAGATTTATACAAATCATGGAGTTATCTCCCTTTGAGGCCCCAAAAGGGGCCAAAAGGGGGTAAATAGGGTTCATATTAAGAAATGTTCTATTGTTGGATTGAATTCACATTTGGTATTTGAGTCTTTAAATAAGTTTGTACAAGAGAAAAAAAAACTGTCAAGAAATGGTGGTGCTGGGGGGTGCGCTATTAGTTAACTTTTAACATTTTCCTTAACTGTGTCTGCTCATTTGATTCAGGTGACCGATAAGGCCCTCTGGGCCTCTTGTTGTTCATTAAGTACTACAAAATTATAAGGAGATATAATTCCTGATTGCATATACTGTGTTAACTCTTTTGAAATACTAGTATTCCCCCATCATATTTTGAGAATTTGTAGATAAAAAAATGTCCATTTTAGTTCACTACTGCTCAAAATGGCTGCCACTTACTCTATTTACTGGCATGTTAACAGCTAACCACAGCAAAATGTAGTGTTTTTAAATGGAAAGTTAATTTTATTCAAATTATAAGTTGATAAAAGATCTATGTATAATTATAAGGTTTTAGTAGAATTATTTCATGATTTGGGCCTCAATAGTTTAACCCTTTCCCAAACAAAAATGTCACTCCCTGAGAGATAGTTTTGGGAAACATTGAGAGGAAAGGAGAGAATTGTATTATCACATTATCATTTATCTTCATTATTTACTTTAAGCTCAAAAGAAACCCAACACATTTTTAACTTTAAATGTCTCTTAGTATGAATAAAAATTTATTAAATTTGTTGTGTACATCAGGTAGCACTGATCTTCCAATTTGGATCAATTCTTAAATTTTGCCATTGGAGAAAGAGTTAATTTATCTAATTATAGAACATGTATGTGACATGAAAATGAGAGAACTTGTGATAAATGGTAATAAGATCAATAACAACACAGTACCATCAAAACAAACAATAAATAATAGATCTATACATGTATATTGTTTTGGAATTCTCAAAATTTTATAGGAGAGAAAAGTTTTTGTTTATTTATTTCAGGCTATTTTACAGTACCCATTCACCACCCCACTGACAAAAAATCCTTTTATGGTGCTTAGTAATAAAGCAAGCTGGTAATGTAGTAAAACTCAGCACTGATTGAATAATGGTAAGTTTTATGTATCTATAGTAAATCTGTGGTTAACTCATTACCAAATGACAAAATTTTAGGGTGATCCAAATTCAAAGATGCTGCAGACGACAATTTGTAGTGATTGAAATCTAAAATTTTTGGATGTTTTTGTGTAGAAAACAGTCTGGTAAATGAAGAAATTGCTTCTTACAAGAAATTTATTCATTTTCCACAACGTTTTCCAAAGCCTTGAACGTGCCAAAGGCATGACTGTGTGGTAATGGGTAAATTAAAGAGTATAATCACAGTGGAGATTGTGCATCATGGGATGGATACCAAATACAGACAAATTTGCCCCCTCCCCTTCAGGTAAGAAATTGTGGAATAACTTTCTTATTTATGCATCAAATTTCAAACAGTTTTGTGCATGTGTGACGAACCTACAGTTTCACTTAAGTATCTAGTCTATAGAATTCCAGTCTACAAGCACCTGATAAAAACCGGGAACCATGAGTGAAGCCGGTCAATCCAAAAAGTATAAAAGGCGCAGAATTTCTCTGTTGCAATCTTTCTGTTTTTCGACGTGAGAAGAACAGGTCGTTTTCAATAGTGAAAATTATACGGCCGAATAAAATTGGTATTGTTGTGTTAGCTTTGTCATCCTAGTAGAGGGGACAGAGGACCGAACAGTGAATATTCGTATCCATCTTAGTAAGTTCTCTGATCGCCCTGAATAGTGACAAAATGGAAACCAGCATATACCATGATATAAAGCTAAGTGATTTTGGGCACTATTGGTGAGTTATCTCGTATGGGAGATAGGACTATCTCTGATAATGAGAGATAGGGTTGGTCGAAACTATTGATGAGCTATCTCGGATGGGAGATAGGCTGTGGTTGATCAAATAGTTTGGCCATACGTATTCAAAGGCTTTGAGGCTTTTGGTAGTACGATAGAAACGACTGTGCCATGTTATAGCAGTTGAGCTTAGAGATCGCCTGGAAGGCTGATGCAAGAGGTTTAACTACGGTAGACAAGATGGATCAGACTGCCTCATCACATACTGAATTGTACAGTGTCAGTTCGAGACTAGTGTCGTCCTGTGTGTTGGTCAGGACATATCTGGTCTGATACAAGGTACAAGCTCTGACCGGTAAAAGTTTGGCTTAAGGTAACCAGACTATCCCAAAATGGCTTTGAGAAAATGTTCAAGACTGTATTCGATTAGCTAACTTACTCTTAGAGAATAAGTGGAATCAATCCATCTCCACACCATTTACTGGTGGGCCCACCCGCTACGAGATGTACTTGGATAAGGGCCGAAACATCAATGACAGCCGGCACCAAGCTGATGATGGAGATGGATGGGCAACTTATGGCAATACTTCTGTATTTTAGGATGACAAGTTTAACTTTGATCAGCCCAAAACTTAATGACACTTTTAATATCCCTTTCAAGATTAACAACATTCTCATACACTCGGTGATCGACACAGTAAGTTCAGCAATCCAATTAGTGTAGCTGAGCAAGTTTGCTCAGGATCAGCAGAGGAAGATCATCTATATATACTGTTGAATGGTGAATTGCTTGATTTTTAATGAAGTTGATCAGATTTATTGTTGATTATTTGAGCTAGGATAAATCAGTCCATCAACCACATTTTCGCTAATTGTTGAGCATATTGATTTTCCTATAAAATTGCTCTACCGACTGAAGACACGTTACACATGTACCCCACCATACTGATATCTTTCCTCTGATATATGACTTATGTGTGAAATCCTTGTACATTTCCAAAGAACTTACCCCAACCACCCAGAAAAACGACAAAAAATCCCGGTTGTTTTTCTGGTTGGTTTTGATTAATTTTTGGGAAAAGCGGGATGGGGTACAGCTAGACAGGTTTTTAGTTCTCCAGAGCACAAAGTTATCAACAGGAAACAACTGTATCTTGTAAACAGTGATGTAATTTCAGACAAACAGTAGTAATTTGTCAGTCTAATTATCAATCTCATAATAAAGTTAAGACCTGGGTAATGGGCTATGTGACCAGTTATGGAACGAAATCTGTGTGGTGCAAATATATTTCGCGGGAAGTTATTTTCGTTGCTCTCAAATTTTGAATTTTTGACTCTTGTTGTGCTTTTTGCCTACTCTTCATACAATTTAGAAACATTCTCACAAAAATTGTCTAGAATATTTCATGAAATCTCTGAGTGAGCTCAATTATTTCCGTTTTTATGGAAACAGGCGATATTGCATCTAACAGTACTTTAGAAATGCTTAGACTTACGAACGTTACGGAATAAGTTAAAATTAAAGGAACTGCATTACCCAGGTCTTACTTTAAAAGCTTAATTTGAGCTGTAGCTAAGAGATGTTTTAACAACACAGACTATTTAACAAAACATACACCATGTAAAGCCAGTCTATTTACAGCACAAAATCCATACCTATTGGCTATTGATGTTGTACATGCCAAGATTATACCAGCATTGGGTATTAAATTTAACAGGCACTGAGGAATGTTGCTGGTCAGAACCAGGATTCCAACCTAGTCCCTAACACGAAGTAGGTACTGGCATTGGGAGGGGGGGGGGGAGGTTTCATTTGCCTGTTTTTAATTGCACTGTTTTGTTTTCAGGTTAAAGGTGCAATGAAGAATGTGTGGTGGAAATTCATAAAAGATTGACAATTTGATGTTCTGATGTAGAATGGGATGTGTTCAATGCCAATTATGGACGTAAATAAGAAAGTAACCAAGGTCTAATGCCAGTCAACAGAAAGTAGGTTCTCTGTATCAAATTTTTTAGCTCCACTGGGCACTACTTGTCAATACTCTAGCATCCACAATTATTGGAACTAGTTGCCTCTATTACTACACATTTATTGGTCAAATATAAAGCAAAGTTCATCTTGTCCGATTCTTATCTCATCAGAAAAATGATATTGCAAACAATTTTTCATTAGTTATCATTTTTTTCAAATTTTCACATTACTAACCATTTGTATGTCTGCTGAAACCGTTTTTATGCCCTTGTATCGAAAGAATGGGGGTTATATTGTTTTACTCTTGTCAGTCTGTCTGTCCAAAAAATTCAAATTGGCAAAATTGGCCATTTCGGGAGCATTCATATTTTACTACTTGTTATGCCATAGATTGTAATGAAGTGGCATATTGTGTGACTTTTTGTCTGTTTGTCTATACAAGTTAGCATATCCCATAACTTCTTTTAAACAATATTAAACAAGGATCATGTTTGATATACATGTACCTTTTCTCCAGTACAGGAACAATTGATTGCAACACATAACTTAAGGAGAAATTTGAGATAGTGAGATACTTTTTCAAGCAGTTACATCTCATCAGCTTACATATTTGGTACTTGCGTTTGGTTTTAGGATCAATATCTTTTCTAATACATACTGCATTTATACTGTTTCAGGGGTCGTTGCTGAACATATCTCCATTACTAAAGACAACGCCTTCACCAAGATGAGGACGGCCCTCCGAGGTTTTAAGGCCATGTGGAGCGGACTGGAGATTTAAAACAATGTGAAATTTGTGTTTTTATGCCTTCATATTCAGTGTTCTCCCCAGCCTTGAGGTAGTTCATGTCAAAAACTGGTAAATAATGCATTTTTTTAAATCAATATGTTATAATTTTGTATAGAAACATTATGGGAAAAGAAGAAATGGCTCAAATTGAGCATATCTTCTTTTCCCATTATGTTTTTGATCACAATTATTTGCATGAACACAATATGTTTCAAGGTTTACCAATACTTATTATTTGATACAATGACTTCAAATTATTCTGCGAAAAACCCTGAAATATTTCTTTGTGTGCTTTGAAGTGGTGCATTATTTCTGAGGTTCAGCACAGTTTAATATGCTTCATCTTTATCCATTAAAATAAAGCTGTCATGCTAAAAGATACCATTCAAGAAAGAAACACTATAAACTCAGCATTATAATGTCAATCACATGATTGGTTTAATTGAAAAATGAGCATAGAGTAAGGTATGAAAAACATGCTAGATTCAGAATTATCATCTAGTAGTATTCTGAATCCTTGTCAAATCGGTGCGGACTGAACTTGCCAAATACTTTCCCTGATGGTATGTTATAGCCTTTAAGGTCGAATGTAATATTAATATTATTAATTTAGAATATTTGATGTTGATTTATGAAAGAATTAAACCTTTTTCCACACAAGACTTCGTCAAAGAAATATTATGAGAAAAGAAGTATATTATTATTATTATTATCATCATTTTCATCTTTTTCCTTAATGTTTCCCATGCTATAGCATTCTTTGATATTGCTTTTCAATACAAAAATTCTAGTATCTGAAACTTCTTTGGACTAAAAAAAATGTTGTTGGGAAAGGGTTTATATCGTCGGTGTAAATGCAAAACCTCGTATGTCGGTTCTAGCGATTTTCAAAGTACAAACTTGTGTGTCCAATTTAGACAATTCTTGCAGGTTTTGAGATATTTTTACCGATCAGTATCAATGATACATTATTTATGAACAATATTTCCAAATTTCAAGTAAAACATTTCAGTTTGGGAAAAGTTATTACACTTTATTCCCTCCCCTTTAGAGTTTTCCGAAAACGAGATACAAGGTTTTACATTTACAACGACGAAATATTAGATGATTTGTTTATTGTTTATGATAATTTTATTATAATAAAAAATCCAAAAGAAATCCTCAGAACAATCAAACTGCATACTTGCTTATTCTGAAAATTAGAATGACAAGGATCGTGATCAAACATATCACAGGTTAAAAGAGTTGGAGAAAACGCCTAAAACATATTTAAATTCATGATGACCAGCTTTTAAATGAGCCGCGAGCTGGAAAAATGTCCCTTATAGCATTTCAGACAACCATGTTTCAAGATCAGGCTGTCCCTAGGTGCAGTTTGACCTGAATCATGTTACTCTCATGTGGTTGTTACACACTATGATGAAACTATTAGAGAACAACATGGTTCCTGATCAGACTGCATGTATACAGACAGGCTGATCTGGAACCATGTTGGGCTCAAAAGCCTTAAAGTAAGTTAAGGGACATTTTTCCAGATCCTGGCCCAAATGTTTTCTGTATGTGTCATTTTTTTTGTACCATCTTTCAATTCGTCTCTAATAGAAAGGCTTGGGAAAATGATGAGGCAAAAGAAGAAAATAGGCTGATCATCAGCATTTTCTCTTTTTGCCTCAATATTTTTACTGTTATGATCAGTGAATAATCTAGAATTTTAAACCATGAGTCCTGAGGACACATGATTTTGAAAACAATGCGTCCAATTCAAAATTTATGAGTCCCACCTTTTCACTTTCATTGAATTGTAGATCTACGCCAATTGATATTTATGCCTATGAGGCTATGCCTTTGTCGTTGTTGGGAAAAATGAATTAACACTGTTTGGGGAGGTTGGGAGATTGGACGATTGGGGAGAGAACTCAGAACCCAGCCTTACTATAGGAATATTTCGCATGACATTTGTTCAAATTGGAAAAAGTTCTGAAACAAATTTAAGGATGTTGATAACACCAAAAAGTTTTTTTGGACATTCCGTCTATTTTACAAGTTTAGATTTCTCTCACAAAGTCCCGGAGTCAGGGTAAGGTAAATGGACATAATTTGTAATGGGATGACATTGAGATGTTGTCACATGAGTAGTTTGACAGTCAACGGCAATTTCATTTTGGACTTGGTCTGAAGTCGCCAATGTCGGTGACATAGTTGGCAACCCCTATTCTCCATCGGCTTCAATCTGTTTATCAATTTCAAATGGTTGAATTTGACCGACGATGCGAGAACATGGTTTTACTTCACAAATGAATAAACTTTCTCAATTTTTTGCCAAAACTGGCCCAAGCCCTTATGATTGAATGTTTTGTAGTAAATCTGTTTTATCATGTCTTGAATAGTTACTTGTGTCTGTTGTTTCGGTGAGGTTAAACGGTTTGCTCTCTTAACAAATACGTACATAAAACAACGATGGGAATAATGTTCTTTCAAATATTTCATCATTTTTGCTCTTATCATTAGCCAGAAAAAGTAGCTTATAACGGATAAAACAATGCTTTGTCATAAAATAAAAAGAATACTTTAAAGTCTCGAATGTTGTGATCAATTCATTTAAAAGTCTGTGTTGATGTTCGATTAAATTTATGAGTAAAGTACTAATCAAACATACCACCAATCAAGTTATCGTGACCACGTTATTTTCCGAGATTTGCCTTCTAATTTCACTTTGCATCGGCTTTTGTATTGAGATCGAGAATTTTTGTAACTAGAGATCGATGTCAAAGAAAGGGCAATTCTAGAATGATGCGTCCTATAGGACGCCCATCATTCAAAATTATGCGTCCCCAGCCAATTTTATGCGTACAGGACGCAGGACGCAGAGGTAGATTAATTACTGTATGATACTCACCTTTTTCTTCATGAAAACCTAGTTTGTTGATATAAGAAATATTAGCTTTGGACCAATTTGAAATTTCACCATTTTTCAAAGGGTAATATTTGGATTTTGTTAGAATGTATTAAGATAATAAATTAGGTCATTTGTCACAAGCTTAATGTACTTTTGAGTTTTGTAAGTCTATTTATTAAAAATTTGTATTTATTACATATACTTTGATATTTTCTGTTATATAACTTTTAAATGCCTTCGAAAACCATTGAAGTAAAAGAAATAATTGCTTATAACTAGCCTTTTCCTCTGTGATATGATGAAAACAAATCTTGTATTCCATTATTGTAACTAGAAGCAGCTTTAAAATTTGATTTTTTTAAAATTTGGCTGTTGGATAAGGACTAATCGACTTTAAAATTTGTATTAACTTATTTTGAATCATTCATGGCCAAACGACTTTCAGGCTACATAATTTTTTTAAATTTAGGTTTTAGACGTTGTGCAAAGCTGCATAAAAGCTGCGTTTACGCAGCTCTGAAAAGCTGCGTTTACGCAGCTCTGAAAAGCTGCGTTTACGCAGCTCTGAAAAGCTGCGTTTACGCAGCTTTGACTTAGAGCTGCGTAAAAGCTGCGTTTGCGCAGCTCTGAAAAGCTGCGTTTACGCAGCTTTTACGCAGCTCTGACTTAGAGCTGCGTAAAAGCTGCGTTTACGCAGCTTTTCAGAGCTGCGTTTACGCGGCGGTATTGGCACCTGCGTTTACGCAGCTCTGGAAAGCTGCGTTTACGCAGCTTTTGCGCAGCTTTTTCAGAGCTGCGTAAAAGCTGCGTTTGCGCAGCTTTTACGCAGCTTTTGCGCAGCTCTGACTTAGAGCTGCGTAAAAGCTGCGTTTACGCAGCTTTTCAGAGCTGCGTTTACGCAGCTCTGACTTAGAGCTGCGTAAAAGCTGCGTTTACGCAGCTTTTCAGAGCTGCATTTACGCGGCGGTATTGGCACCTGCGTTTACGCAGCTCTGGAAAGCTGCGTTTACGCAGCTTTTACGCAGCTTTTGCGCAGCTTTTACGCAGCTTCTGTTTTTATTTCTTTTAAAGCTGCGTTTTTTCTAGCCCCAAAAATACGCAGCTTTTGCGCAGGTGCCAATACCGCTGCGTAAACGCAGCTTTTACGCAGCTTGAAAGCTTCGCAGAAGCTGCGTAAAAGCTGGCGATTTTTCCCAAGGGCTGTCTTGTTCATGTAAGGGTTAATCTTTTTGCAAACCTCACAATTTTAGACTGTTCCAATTTAAAAGCTGCCGGTTACGACCAATTAAATGCTGTGAAATCATCATCATTATCATCATGTTTTATTTATCCAGGCCTTCAATTCGTCCTCTGCTGAGGGTGGGTCCTAGCTGCCCAGTCTATAGATTGCAGTCTTTCTCAACATGGTTTATCTTAAGGTTGCTGCAGTTTCATAACAAAAGATTTGAGTAAACTATAGATACAAGCGATATTAAATGGTAAATCACTATTTTCTCTCCTACTACCCGTTTTGTTTTATATTTGTAGAAATTATTCAACTGGTTTCGAGCAAATTTCTCTTCAAAATAAGTTTTCGACATCTATGGGATAAATCTAGATACCATTCATCAAACTGGAAAAATATATTTCTCTTTCTGATTTTATGACACAGGATGTTAGGTAAACATTGGCAAAGTTATGTACGTTTTCATTGTATGTCACAAAAAAATCAACTAAGCCGATATTTGTTGTAAAAAAAAATAAATAATAAATACTCACTCTAAAATTTTTCCCCGTCATTCAAAATAAAAAAGTTTACATCCGCGTTTGGAAGACCAATCTGTGTTTTTTGTATCTGGATGAACGGTGTGTCTACTATACTGACTCTGTCTGACTTCGTGTTCACTAACGGTTCATTGGAGACATTGCATAAGACATCACATAAACTACCCGGCAGTCTTGTTTATGTGTAAGATATAAGTGGCGGAATTTCAAAATATGTATACTGCAATTTCATTGGTCCAAAAAGTAGGTCAAACACTGATCGGCAATCATGATGGTAATATCATTCATAATTTCTTCCTTTGGAAAGGCTAAACATGTAACATTCTCACAAGCAATGTTCAAAAACAAAAATTTTGGTTGGATGTCAATAACTTTTTTATCAGCAACTTTTTAAAAGATCCTTCACATTCAGCAAATCACTGGTATTTTTGCCGCTTTCTCTGCTTGAAATCTTTTTCAAATTGGTCTTTATATTAACAGAATTATTGAAAAATTAAGGATAATTATTATGTTGTGTCACCTGATTCCCCATTGCAATAACTTTGATGCAATTTTGAATTGCTATAGACAGAAGCTACAAAATAACCTATTAAATGGCAATTTAGCATTTAGTGTTTGATTTCATTCAAAAGATCTTAAAATGGTTACCCATTTTCAATGTAAGAATATTTATAGCCATAATCTTGATTTAATCTTTGATCAAGATAAATTGCCATAAATTAAATCGTCATAATGATAGTATTTTGCATTTTTCTGTTACCCGAATCAAAAACGTTAAGTACACTTCAAACAGTTTAACATTTAATTCAATTATTTCGCCCTTCTTTTTCAACTCAACTCCCTAATACTTATAATGCCTCCCAAATAGAATCTAATTCACGCTTTCCGAAACTAGATCAGTTCTGGTCTCGACATTGCCAACTTAATTTAATTGACAAAACAATGCATTATCCCCCCCCTCCCACCAAAGAAAAGAACACTGACTCTCATCATTTGATTGAAAAAAAAAAAGACACTGTTTGAATTTTTCAAATGGTTCTCTTCCATATGGGTTATGTTCTTTTGAACATATAGGCCGCGGCCTTAGCGCAGTTGGTAGCGCATTTACCTATATTTACCTCTCATTCGAGAGGTCCCGGGTTTGATACCCGGCTGCAGCTAATACCCTTTCTGACAAAATTGTCACCCACCAATGGGT
>OY804608.1:31905199-31988737 GCA_963680895.1 Fragum sueziense
TTTATACTCTTACAAAGTGAGTAGAGAAAATCAATCAAGTTCATAAGATTTATGAACATCTTTTTAAGGACATGCTAGAGATATAAATTACCCTCTCTCAAATGATTCAGTTTTAGGGTGCTCAGTTGTAAAAGCTGCTTTAGATGTATTTGGTGTTTATTAAGATAGGATATCAGGGCTTTTTAGCTCGACTTTTCGAAGAAAATGAGAGCTTATACTGTCACCCGGGCGTCGGCGTTGCAACCAAGGTTAAAGTTTTTTCAAACATCAATAACTTCCATACTATCAAAGGGATTCAACCCAAATTTGGAAGACTTATTTTACCATCACACCATCTACCTTACTACCAGGGCCCATAACCCTGGCTCTACTATATTTAGAGTTATGCCCCCTTTATACTAAGCAACTTAGAAAGTCGAGCGCACTGTCTTCGGACAGCTCTTGTTTTACTAAGAAATTGGGGCCGAATTTCGGCCCCTTCCTCTCTGGTAATGTTTCCCCTAAATTGTAATTTTCCCCTCATAAATCAATGTTTAAAGATACACATTTACTGTTACTTACTTATTTTCTGGATAATTTACTGTAAAAATAACTGTACATAAATGAAATATGGCCTTTAATTTTCATCTGTGCCAAATGTCAGCTCTGTCTGATCTGTATTGGCTTAGATGACGACGGATTTAAAACCCAATATCACATCATTTCGTAAACACTATCTGGCAGATAATGCCCACTTTGAATATTTTACATATCTTTACACCGCTGCATGATTATCGATTTATGTCATTTGCTGTATGAATCTTGTATTCTGTCTTATAAAGTCTATAAACGGTGCGACAACATGCTAAAAGCCAACTTCTGTGGATTATAAGGGATTTGGGCCTACGGATACTAATGTCACTTTAAACCTTTACATTGTTCTCCCATGGGAGTATTTATGTTAAAAATCAAAGATATTCAGTTTATAAGCTTGTACATTGCTATTAGAATCTATTTTCTTTGTGTTTTCTAAAATATTTGAAGCATCTTCTGAATTCAAGCAAAAAACATGCTTGAAAATTTTTACTCTAAAAGGCCTCATTCGACACATTTTCCCCCAAATTCAGGGCCCCTGGCCCCTTTCCCTAACCATAAAAAGAACCCCTGGATATGGTGCAAGGTAGCATAGAAAATTTTGAGGCAAAAGGAGAAAATGCTGCTGATGATCAGCATTTAATTTCTTCTTTTGCCTCAATGTTTTCATAAACTGTTACTAATAGGGGTCACAAACCCAGGTCTTGTTTGGGGAAGGGATGACATATCAATACCTTGTCCTGAGGACTATAAACAGCTTTCAAGTGCCTCTTCTTGTTGTTGTTTTCAATTTTGTTCCATTTTCTTGCTTTCCCTCTATAACACATGTCTGAATATTGGGGGGGGGGGGGCTAAATTTGATTTTCCCTTATAAGGAAAATTCGGTATTTTTGGCCAACTTATCTATAAAAGACGTCAAAACTTGATCTGGTATGGGAAAGGGTTAACCCATTACCAAAGGATAAAATTTTAGACTGGTCCAAATTCAAAGATGTTGCAGACGACAATTTTAAGTGAATGAAATTCAAAATGTTCTTGTCTCTTATGGTCGAAAACATTGTGGGAAATGAAGAAATTGCTTGTCACACGCAATTTCTTTATTTTCCACAATGTTTTTCCAAGCCTTTTTCTTTAGAGGAGTCAAAACTCGATCTGGTATGGGAAAGGGTTAATCTCGGAGATTAGGAACAAAGTGAACACAACCGACCCAGCAAATAGTTTTTTGTCACCTATCAGAAGATATCGCCTGTTTTTTTTTTTTGTGGGACAAGATAACATCACCCTTATAACACTGTTATGGTATTTAGTGGTATTATCTGACATTTTTTCTGGCTCATCTTCGATAGGACAATATCAGAGCTCCAGATAGGATGCGTATTTGCGTAAAATACACATTGATTTGGTCTAGATACGCATTTACTTTCATAAAAATGCGTACAGATACGCATTCAAAATAAGGAAAACGCATTTGATAATCGTCAGTTAGCGTATCGAGATCGAAGAGCGCCGGAAGAAACACATAGAACGGGAAATTCCAATGATTAACAAGAGATGTTTGTAAAACATATATGCCCCCCCAAGGGCCTACATTTGACGTAGGTTAAAGTTAAAGGTCAAGGTCGCAAGGTCCAAGGTCATGGTCAAATGTGAAAGGTCTTGGTTGTATGTGTCCATGCGTCAAATATCAAGGCTGTATGTTTAAAAGGACATGATATATCGGCCAGGTTAAAGATTTTTTAAAAGTAGATCAAACTCGGAGATCAAGGTCACAAGGTCCGAGGTCATGGTCAAATGTGAAAGGTCTTGGTAGGATGTGTCCATGTGTGATATATCAAGGCTGTATGTGTAAAAGGACATGAAATATTGGCCAGGTTTAATTTTTCCAAAAGTAGGACAAACTCCAAGGTCAAGGTCCAAGGTCATGGTCAAATGTGAAAGGTCTTGGTTGGAGGTATCCATGTATGAAATATCAAGGCTGTATGTGTAATAGGACAGGAGATATATATGCCTGGTGTAAGTTTTTAGGTCAAACTCCACGGTCAAGGTGGCAAAGGTCAAAATCATGATCAAATGTGAAAGGTTTTGGTAGGAGGTGTCTATGTGTGAAATATCAAGGCTGTAGGTGTAATAGGACATAAGATATAGGCCGGGTTAAAGATTTTTAAAAGTAGGTCAAACTCCAAGGTCAAGGTCACACAGGCCAAGGTCATGGTCAAATGTGAAAGGTCTTGGTAGGAGGTGTCCATGTGTCAAATATCAAGGCTGTATAGGTAACACGACATGAGATATAGGCCAGGTTAAAACTTTTTTTAAGTAGGTCAAACTCCAAGGTCAAGGTCCAAGGTCATGGTCTAAAGTGAAAAGTCTTGGTTGGAATTAACCATGTGTGAAATGTCAAGGCTGTATGTGTAAAAGGACATGAAATATAGACCAGGTTAATAGATTTTAAAAGTAGGTCAAACACCAAGGTCAAAGTCACCAGGTCCAAGGTCATGGGCAAATGTAAAAGGTCTTGGTTGGAGGTGTCAATGTGTCAAATATCAAGGCTGTATGTGTAAAAGGATATGATATATCGGCCAGGTTAAAGTTTTTTAAATGTAGGTCAAACTCCAAGGTCAAGGTCACAAGTTCCAAAGTCATGGTCAAATGTGATAGGTCTTGGTAGGAGGTGTCCATGTGTAAAATATCAAGGCTTTATGTGTAATAGGTCATGAGATAAAGGCCTAGTTTAAACTTTTTAAAAGTAGGTCAAACTCCAAGGGCAAGGTCACAAGGTTGAAGGCCATGGTCAAATGTGAACGATATTGATAGGAGGTATCCATGTGTGAGATATCAAGGCTGTATGTGTAAAAGGACATGAGATATAGGCCAGGTTAATAAATTTTAAAAGTAGGTCAAACACCAAGGTCAAGGTCACCAGGTCCAAGGTCATGGTCAATTGTGAAAGATCTTGGTTGGAGGTGTCCATGTGTCAAATATCAAGGCTGTATGTGTAAAAGGACATTGTATATCGGCCAGGTTAAAGTTTTTTAAAAGTAGGTCAAACTCCAAGGTCAAGGTCACAAGTTCAAAAGTCATGATCAAATTTGATAGGTCTTTGTAGGAGGTGTCCATGTGTGAAATATCAAGGCTTTATGTGTAATAGGTCATGAGATAAAGGCCCGGTTTAATTTTTCTAAAAGTAGGTCAAACTCCAAGGTCAAGGTCATAAGGTTGAAGGTCATGGTAAAATGTGAACGATATTGATAGGAAGTATCCATGTGTGAGATATCAAGGCTGTATGTGTAAAAGGACATGAGATATAGGTCAGGTTAAGAATTAAGTGTGAAAATCAAAAAAGGGCAATAACTCCAAATATGTGATTGGCAGAGTTACTGCTCTTGTGCACTGCACCTCTCCATAATGAGATCTATCCACCTGTAAAGTTTCATGATTCTACCTAACATACTTTTGGAGTAATGCTCCGGACAAGAATCAAGTTTGAAAATCAACAAAGGGCAATAACTCCACGGTTCTTGTGCACTGCACCTCTCCATAATGAGATCTATCTACCTGTAAAGTTTCATGATTCTACCTTACATACTTTTTGAGTTATGCTCCGGACAAGAATCAAGTTTGAAAATCAACAAAGGGCAATAACTCAAAAAAATGATCGACAGAGTTACGGTTCTTGTGCACTGCACCTCTCCATAATGAGATCTATCTACCTATGAAGTTTCATGATTCTATCTTACATACTTTTTGAGTTATGCTCCGGACAAGATTTGGTCTACGGACAGACCGACGGACCGACCGACCGACACTTGCAAAACAATATACCCCCATTTTCTTCGAAAGGGGGCATAAAAATAATGTTTTGGTCTGTAAAAATACCTTATCGAAATGTCTAATACGCCTCAGCCAATCAAAACCGGGAATTATTGGGGAATACCGATTACGTCACCAGCCGAACGAATGCAGAAGACAATCAGCTTTTCCGTAGAGCTACCGAATGCTGCAGAGTGGTTCAGTTTGTTCGAATTTTAGACAATCGCTTATCTCCGTTAATTTTTTTATACGGGGCAAATCGTTTCCTCGATTTTCATTGGATGATAAATATCGGACCAATGCGTCACTTCGTAAATCGGAAATTGCAACTCGAAGAAGTTTGTTTCCTTTTTTAATTGGGAAACGAGTAAATCCATTCCTTCAAGCACATTGTAAAGGCAATTTTGGCCGATATTATTTCTGAAGAGGCCCTCCAGTACAGACAAAGATAGCCCACGATGGTAATCTCGTTCAGAAAAAAAAAACTTGATGGTCGGAAACATAGCGCGCTTAGATGTCCTCGAAATCGACTATCGAAAATGAAAGTTGGTCGTTCCGGTTGAGTGCTCATTTTAATTTTAAGCCTTTCCCGAAGAAGAAGGTACATACGCCTTACCTCCAAAAAATATTTGGAAATACGCATTGGAAAAAATTCTGAGGGGTAAATACTCCTTGCCTCAAAAAATTATCTGGAGCTCTGCAATATAAAATGGTCTTGTTTGGGAAAGGGTTGATCTCGGAGATTAGGAACAAAGTGAACACAACTGATCCAGCAAATAGTTTTTTGTCACCTATCAGAAGATATCACCTTTTTTTTTTTTTAGTGGGACAAGATAACATCACCCTTATAACACTGTTACGGTATTTAGTGGTGTTATCTCAGGCCCGTAGTAGAAATTTCATATGGGGGGGGGGGGGTTAAGCCATTGCATGAATATTGTGAGGGCTAATTTGGATTTTTCCCAAATTTTCGGTGTAAAATTAAGAAAATTTGGCATTTTTGGCCAACATTGGGGGGGGGGGGGGGGTTAGCCCCCCCTGTTCCTACGGGCCTGTATCTGACATTTTTCTGGCTCTATATCTTGGATATGATATTATAGCTGGAAATTCGGTAGCTTTCAACTTTTAATTCAACATTCTGAAGTTTCATCTGTAGCTATTAACCCTTTCCCAAACAAGACCTGGTTTTGACGTCCCTGATAAAAGGCTTAGGAAAACATTGAAACAAAAGAAGAAACTGCTGATAACCAGCAGTTTCTCCTTTTGTCTCAATATTTTGTATGTCATATTTTACACAAATTCTATCTTTAATAACTTGCATTTTGTCATTTGTGACAGTTTTTGAAGTGGATCACCCTAAACTTTTGCTGTTTGGGAAAG
Source organism: Fragum sueziense (assembly GCA_963680895.1). Lineage (NCBI taxonomy): Eukaryota > Metazoa > Mollusca > Bivalvia > Cardiida > Cardiidae > Fragum > Fragum sueziense. The sequence goes on from OY804608.1 coordinate 31,910,960, forward strand.
GGTTGACCAGATTCTGCTATCAAGGTTTCCTACCCTTGGGAAGATAAATAATTGTTTAATTGTCGGTCATGTTCAAAATTTTCCTAACCATACAGCTTGAAAAAGCTATAATAACGCCATATTCACTATTCAAACACCATGACAATATATAAATGGTGAATGAAAATAAGCAAGCTGTATGAAATTAGATCAAATTGGATCAGACGTCACATATTTCCAAGCTGATCTTATTCTATTCTGTCTGCCAGCGGGACTGGAATATTCAGGGATCAGCATTACAAGGGTTGATCTAGGCACTGTCTTGAATCATTATATTTTGAAGGGAGGCAACTATGGTTTAGTCAGGTCAAAGTTAAATGAGTTATCTCCCTGGAATGAACTTGTAAATTATAATAATGCATTGGCATTAATGGATTAAGTGCAGTCTGGCCTTGTTCTATACTGTCAGCTTCTTCTGATTAATTTAGCATGACATTGGCTAAGTTTCATGAAGTTATTGACCATATCTTTTCAGATAATGACCATCTAAACTTGATACTTGAGTGTATGTCTGGAGCTTAGACCATGATACTAAGAGATGACCACACTGTAATGGAAGAGCCCATGTCTATGAGTAGTGCCAGTGGCACAACCAGCCCTGCCTTGTCTATTATTGTGCTGGTTGATCTGGGTCTACACCAGGCTGATCAAACTATTTTTGTTCTCTCTTTGCAGAATCCGACCATCTAAACTGCGTGAAGATTAGGCCATGATACTGAGGGATGATCACACTCTAATGGAAGAGCCCATGTCTATGAGTAGTGCCAGTGGCACAACTAGCCCTGCCTTGTCTATTATTGTGCTAGATGATCAGGGTCTACACGGGGCTGATCATGCTATTTTTGTTCTCTCTTTGCAGAATTGGACCATCTAAACTGTGTGAATGTTAGACCATGATACTACGGGATGACCACACTGTAATGGAAGAGCCCATGTCTATGAGTAGTGCCAGTGGCACAACTAGCCCTGCCTTATCTAACATTGTGCTAGATGATCAGGGTCTACACGGGGCTGATCATGCTATTTTTGTTCTCTCTTTGCAGAATTGGACCATCTAAACTGTGTGAATGTTAGACCATGATAGAGCAACGTCGGGTATTATCGACACTTTAACGTTTGACAGCGATCAGTATCAAAATTATTACCTTCCTGTGACGAGTAGTAGGAAAATCCCATGTATTGACACCTGATTGGACAATTTATACACACCTACGGTGTTGTAAGAATAACACCAGCGTAAAATTTTCATTTTGCTACATATAGGTCCGATCGGTAGTTATCGACATTCTTCGGCAGTTATCGACATCACTTTTAATGGTAATGTTAAAACTCGGAGAAAATATTCTTACCTGTATATTATTGTCACCTGAGTGTAAGTAGCAATATCCTGACATTTTGAGGTATTTATCTATTGTTTCGGACCAGTAATAGTTTCAATTTCACACGGAAAATGTGCAGAACCAGGAATCCGTTTCAGTCGAGATATTTAAAAATGGACGAAATTTTGGCAGTTGAGAATAAAATGGATCCAGATCGGCCTGCGTATACATGCAGTGTGACCAAGTGATCCATTTGTTTTCGAATATACTTTTTTATGACTGCGAGATAATACTTTACAAACTATTAGACCTTTAACTTATTGATATTCCTTTTGTCTTTGATTTCAGAACTGATTTGACGAAAGCTTAAAACTTTGATGTAAAAAAACGTCAGAAATCATCAGTCCTAGTTGGTGTCTGCAACTCGGATCTCATGTGAGCTGGGAGAGAAGAAAAATGTTGACGACGGAAGATATTACACATTGAAGCAAGCTGGAGAATCATATCTGCCATTTATAAACTTCGAAATTTGTCAAACCAATGTCAGGTTGCGAAGGAAAAAAGTTGTGTTGGATGTAGATTGGACATTGGCATTTGCATTAACCCATTACAAAAACGACAAAATTTTAAGGTGATCCAAATTGAAAAATCCTGCAGACGACAATTTCAAGTGAATAGAATTCGAAATATATTTGGCTTTTTAGAGAGAAAACATTGTGGGAAATGAAGAAATTGCTTGTCATTTTCCACTACGTTTTCAAAAGCTTTTATCGTGTGGGATGTCAAAAATGCGTCATTGTGTGGTAATGGGCATGGCAGTCTACATGTAGGTCCATGTGCCAGTGGCGGATCCAAAGGGGGTTCGTGGGGTTCAAACGAACCCCCCTCTGAAGCCTAATTCTTTCATTTCCATGCAGAAATTCAGTCAAAATATTATTTCAATCAGAAAACGAACCCCCCTTAATTGTAAATTCGAACCCCCCTTTCAGAAATCCTGGATCCGCCACTGATGTGCTGATCCAAAGGGGGGTCGACCGCGCTTAAGGCCTATACGTGTACCTTCAACATGGAGAAATATTGTAACTATGCGCTTGCCTTTTTCGACAGGCATATTCATCCATCCTTTCAAAAGTGATTTGTGTCCGCAAAGACATTGGTGAAATAAAAAACATTATCTATGGTTGTTAATTTTATTTTTTCATTCCATTATTTGACATTAAGTATGTATTTTCTAGTATAGATCAATAATTTCTAATTTTTACCACTAACAGGAAAGATGATATTACAGGCCTTTAGAAAAATCCAATGAACGTCTATTCTTAATTTATTTAACTTTTTTGGTCAACTCGAAAAGAAATCAAAAACAATTTTCACAATGGAAAGGATAATTTTGTAACTGGTTCACGGGGATTTCCAGCATAAGGGCATCCCCCGTGCAACTGACGTGCCAGGATCGCGAACAGTTGCGGCACCTAACCCACTCATCGGGATCTGCGAGTGCGTCATCTGTCTGACAGCCTGGGCAAATATTTCGCTCGTCATAGTCATCATCGGACTCCATGTAACGTATGGTTACAGTTTCATCCTCAGATGACGAGCTACTTTCCTGGCTTAGAACCTTTCTTTTACTTTTTGATTTCTTCTGTTCCTCTCGTTTTCTCTTTCTCTCTTCTATTTCCAGTTTACGTTGTTGTGTCTTTTCTTCTTTTTCCTTTCTTTTTCTTTCTGCTTCTTCTTTTCTCTTCTGCTTTCTTTCAAGTTCTTCTGCCTTTTTCCTATCCCTTTCTTCAAACATTTTTAAAGCCACAGATCCTGACAAAGCTTTTGGTAATTTTTGATTTATTGATTGGCCACTTTTCCTTTTTTTTTGTTCTGGAACATTCAATTTTTGGAAGGCTGGGGACACATAATCTTGGGGTTTCATTGCTAAACATCTGGGCACTGAAGCTGACGCAGTGACTTGACTTGTGCCAGGTAAGGGTTCATTTAATTGGTCACCTGATATGTCAACAGCGGACTGTGAGATCTTCGATGCAGCTTTTAGCGTTGCAGAAGCTGAAACCATGGGCGATGGGGGAGGGGTTTTTTCAACAGGGGTTGATACATTTGCATCATTATCAAGAGATTGTTGGGTAACAGGATTAGCTATTTTCGAAGGCTCTAATTTTGTTTTGTCAATTCCAGAAGGGTCAAGGGGGAAAAGTCCGCACCGACGAAAACCCCGGATAGCAATTTCGAGACAAGTTACCGAATCCCATGTTGCTTTAAACACTTTAGGGAAATTTCGTTTTGTAAGAGATTCTCCTATATTCTCCATTTGCCATAACTTAAGATGTTTTTTCCACGACGCTTTCATAGGCGAAAACAGGCTGACGTCACAAGGCTGAAGTATATGTGTGGCGTTTGGTAAGAGGCAGTAGAGAATGATTCCGTTCGCCGAACAAAACTCAGCAGCGCTCCTAGACATATGTGTAGAGTGCCCGTCCACAAAAAGTAGAACAGGTTTGGTAATTTTCTTATCATCCACATAGTTCGAAAATTCGTACAGAAAAGACACAAACAATTCACTATCCATCCAACCGTTGGACGTGTGGCCATAAACAGCCTCCGGAAAGTTGCTTATACCTGTGTCCCGAAATCGTTCACCTGGATACACTATTAGCGGTGGAAGGAAATCCCCAAAGGCATTGAAGCAAACCATTACTGTAATCTGTTGCTTGTTACTCGACGTTACATTATATACATGCCGAGCACCTGTTTGCGCAAGGACTTTCCCCGTCTTATAGCAGAGGGGAAAGCCACTCTCGTCAGCGTTAAATACCCTACGAGGGTCTTTAATCAGATCCTCATAGCTAGCAACTTCTGCCTTTAGATATTTGAATAGATTTTCAAACCAATGTTCAATCATTTGAAAATTGACGAAAGCTCTTTGATGTCCAAGGGTCATTGCAAAACGTTCAGTAAGTTCAGGGTGTCGCTTTTTGAATGCGTAGTACCAGTCTTTCCCGGGCCTGTTATTTTGAAAGGGCGTTTTTCTACCATCGGCATCAATAACCTTCTTGACTTCATTCATTAGCTCTACTCTAGAAAGAGGATAACCTATAGAGGCCATAAGCTTGATGTATTCTACCAGAACGTCTTCTTCTGCTTGGGAAAGGATCGTTGCTGGTCCAGGTCTGCACTTTCCCTCGGGGACACGCCCACTTAGCTTGTCTAAAAGCGTCGTTCGTGGAACTCCAAACGTTTTAGAAGCTTTGAGCTTAGACATAGCCCCGCTTCGCACGGCATCGACAGCTCTTGCCATTTTCGTCGGTGAGTATTGAACTCGAGGCCGTTTGGCTAAATCAAGCTGTTTTGACATAGCTGTTACCTAAAAAAACAGAGGAACTTTTGTTAATTCATACTCGCAACGAAAAAATTCCTGATCAATATTTGAATTCACGCATCGTTTGCTATTGGTAAATGAGTTATCTGCTCCAAGTTTCTATGATTTGCAAAAATATAAATATGCGAAACAGATCTAGCTAAAACCAGATCTCTATTGAGTTTTTAGTAGAGAAAAATATGTGAGAAAAGGACCCATTTCTGATTATGAGAAACATGCTTCTTTTCCTATTCTATTAATGTTTTCAAAAGTCTTTTAATCTTGGGGCGCAAAAACCTAAAAAACATGAGGGAAATAATTAAAACAAGCCAAATGTATGCAAATCTACTATATTCTATACAAAAATCAAATGAGAATGTAGTTTTGAAATAAAGAATTTTGGCATTTTCTCTCCTTCTCACAATATTTCAATATTGTCGGCAAACTTTAAGACAGTTTTTCGGGACAATTATTTCTTTTTTCTTAGAAGAAAAGTGCAAAGGACTATCTTTTATCTGATTTATTTTTTAACCTGTCGATAATTGCCGATCACAAGAATTGATGTCGGCATATATCGACACCCCTATAAAATGCATTATGGTGGACAATACACGCTCGATTTTTTTACTAGAACATTATTCTTCAAGTAAAACATCCATCCGAGTTTAAAACCACTCAAAACCACACCGCAGTATGCGCGCTACATTCAAGTGAAAAAAATACCCTCCTTACGGCACAGTTTATCGGAGTTAAATTCGTGAGATGTAAAATTTTACTTACCGATTGTTTGTTTGTTATCTTGCTGCTTTCGATAGAACTTGAAAAAATAAACAAATTACGTCATATATTACGTCACAGGTATACATTTTGCTCATCTTTCTACGAAATAAAGGTGATATAAAAGAACTGACGATAACTGCCGACTGTCGATAATACCCGACGTTGCTCTACTACGGGATGACCACACTGTAATGGAAGAGCCCATGTCGATGAGTAGCGCCAGCGTATGTTTGTATAAGTGTAAAACATAATACTTAGAGTTGACCACAATGTTATGGGGAAGTCCAGCGGCACAACCAGAATGAATGTTGGTCTATACAAACACTAGTTTAGTTTTAATACATGAATATTTTGTCCTTTTATTTCCAGACAATGACCAAGAATGCATAATAAATGAATAAGAGTTAATATTATACCATGATACTACGGGATGACCACACTGTAATGGAAGAGCCCATGTCTATGAGTAGTGCCAGTGGCACAACAATCCCTGCCTTGTCTAATTTTGTGCTGGAGGATCAGGGCCTACACTGTGCTGATCATACTATTTTTGTTCTCTCTTTGCAGAATCCGACCATCTAAACTGAGTGAAGATTAGACCATGATACTACGGGATGACCACAATATGGAAGAGCCAATGTCCATGAGTAGTGCCAGTGGCACAACTAGCCCTGCCTTGTCTAATATTGTGCTAGATGATCAGAGCCTACACCATGCTAATCTAAGATCTAACCATTTATTTCCAGATAATGACCATTTAGACTGAGTGTATGTTTGGAGCCTAGACCATGATACTCAGGGATGAACAGACAATGGAAGAGCCCATGTCTATGAGTAGTGCCAGTGGCACAACCAGCCTGGCCTTGTCTAATATTGTGCTGAATGATCAGAGTCTACATCATGCTAATCTAAGATCTAACCATTTATTTCCAGATTATGACCAAGAATGCATAATAAATGAATAAGAGTGAATGAAAGACCATGATACTACGGGATGACCACACTGTAATGGAAGAGCCCATGTCCATGAGTAGTGCCAGTGGCACAACTAGCCCTGCCTTGTCTAATATTGTGCTGAACGATCAGGGTCTGCAGGGGGTTGATCACACGCAGAACAACAGACAGGTCCATAGTTGTACATATGATATATTTTCCCCTAGTCATGATGAGCCTGGAATATTACAGTTGCTTCGGCAGGCAGAATAGAACAAGACCAGCCTGCACATAAGTACAGTCTGGCCTTGTTCTATACTGTCAGCTTCTTTTGATTGATTTAGTATGACAATGATTATTAAGTTTCATCAAGTTATTGACCATATCTTTCCAGATTATGACCATTTAGACTGAATGTATGTTTGGAGCTTAGACCATGATACTAAGGGATGACCACACTGTAATGGAAGAGCCCATGTCGATGAGTAGTGCCAGTGGCACAACTAGTCCTGCCTTGTCTAATATTGGGTCTACACTGTGCTGATCATACTATTTTTTTTCCCGTGAAGCAGAATTGGACCATCTAAACTGCGTGAAGATTAGACCATGATACTGAGGGATGACCACACTGTAATGGAAGAGCCCATGTCGATGAGTAGTGCCAGTGGTACAACTAGCCCTGTCTTGTCTATTATTGTGCTGGATAATCAGAATCTAACCCAGCCTGATCACACACAGAACAAAAAACAGGTCAAAAGTTGTACATATAATATATACCCCTATTCATTCCAATTCCAGAATATTCCAGTCGCTTTGGCAGGCAGAATAGAACAAGACCAGCCTGCACATAAGTGCAGTCTGGCCTTGTACTATACTGCCTGCTCCTTTTAGTTTAGCATGACATTGGCTACGTTTCATGAAGTTTTTGACAATATCTTTTCAGATCATGACCATTTAGACTGAGTGTATGTTTGGAGCCTAGATCATGATACTGAGGGATGACCACAATATGGAAGAGCCCATGTCCATGAGTAGTGCCAGTGGCACAACCAGCCCTGCCTTGTCTAGTATTGTGCTGGATGATCAGGGCCTACACCAGACTGATCAAACTATTTTTGTTCTCACTTTGCAGAATCCGACCATCTAAACTGCATGAAGATTAGACCATGATACTAAGGGATGACCACACTGTAATGGAGGAGCCCATGTCTATGAGCAGCGCCAGTGGCACAACTAGCCCTGCCTTGTCTAATATTGTGCTGGATGATCAGGGCCTACACCAGACTGATCAGAGTAGACACCAGGCTGATCATACACAGAATAACAGACGGGTACAAAGTTGTACACAGCGAAGTTCCAGTGTACCTCTTGTGCAGTCCGAGATTGAACGAGTGTCCAAGGAGAAAAGTAAAGTTCTGAAAGGTTAGTTTTCCATTGTAATTATCTATACAAAATTATGTTCAAAGTATAATCTTCTTGTTCTAGATAAATTAATAGTTCATTAAAATTAGAGCAACTTTTTGCTAAAACAATTTTAAATTGATTTTCTTATTCGACATTACATTAAAAGATTGCAGATTGGACAAAATAGATGCCTTAATGGCCAATTAACTCTGTTGTTCTGTACTCATGAAATTAATGCAGTCATTAAAATGATGGTCAATACTGTTATCAAATCAACTTGATTGCCTAAAATCCACCATCAAACCTGGGCAAATGACCTCTTCTTAATATCTTATTCAGTAAGGAACCCTAGCCAATGAAGATTGATCATCGGAAACACCGATACCTATGCCAACCGAGCTTGATCTGTATTTGATCAAGTTGATCAAATCAGCAGTGGGAACATAACATTACAAAGTTACAAATTCTGTCCACATTATATCTCCAGACCGTCCAACCACCTATTGAGAAAATAATGTTAAGGGCATGCCTGCTGTTTTCTTTGCCTCTCATAAAATCAGATCTTGTTCAAATTAAATGCCAATTCCAATTATTTTCCTATTGAAATTTGAACCTACCAGATCAAACAGTCCCTGTTACAAAAGTATCAATTTTGTCCACATTATGTTGTTCTATAAAGTTTTGACATTTATCTACTATCTATCTGGCATCTGATATCTTAGTCTGTCCAAGCACATGTGTACATGGAGTAAGTTAACCCTCTCCCAAACAACAAAAATTTAGGGTTGTCCAATATCAAAGCTGCTACAAACGACAATATGCATTTTGATAAAGGAAAAGACTGTGTACAATATAGAATGAAAAATATTGAGATAAAAGGAGAAAATGCTGGTTATCAGCATTTTCTTCTTTTGCCTCAATGTTTTCCCAAACCTTTTCTATTGGGGATGTCAAAACTAAGTCTTGTTTGGGAACGGGTTAATTTGGATCTGAAAAAAGAACCATTTATGATATCAACAATCAGGTACCAAATGTCTCAGTCTGTCTGACCACTTGTTGAGGAAATATAATTGTTTTTTAATTTCTTTATTATTTCTCTGTCCCGCCCACTCAAAATAAGATTTTGCAATTAGATCTTGTCAAAACTGAATGCCAATTTCAATTATTTTACAAAAAATAAGTCACTTAGGAAAACTTGAAGGTGGAAAAACAGTAAGAAGCGAAAGGACAAGTCACTTAAAAAGGCTGTATTTAAAAAGGGAAAATTTATTAGTAAATGGTCTGTGCCATGGTGATTGTTGAATTCTTTCTTATGCCTTTGGTTTGGTAGTCCTTAACATTTGTGGGTGAGCAGCTGGAAGCTCTGTAAGGATGTTGTGGTAGTACTGGTATGAGAAATGACAGGAACCCATGGTTAGGTTTTCCAGCAGCAGCAATATGAACATAGCAGTTCAAAGAGGTGTTATATCCCAATCAATTAATTTCTTAAACTTCTTATCTGCATTAATTTCTTCTTTTAACTTTATATTTTCAAAACATTTGGGCAAAAACTTGGAAAAAGGCCCATATAACATTTGATACTACCAATGCATTGAGTAACCATGTTCTTACAGTTGCTAAAGTTAATTAAGAAGCTATTAGAGAACAGCATGCCATGGATCTTCAATCTTGATCAGATTGTGCATATGCACAGGCTGATCTAGTTCCAGGTTTGTATCAAATGACATAAAGGACCTTTTTTCCAGATCTTGGCTCTTTTCTACCCTTGGGTCATAAAAACCCTTTCCATGTTTTAACGAGTCAACTCATTTGTGTACGAACTTCAAGAAGTACTATTTTTACATGACACAAATAGTAGCGCTAACTGAAAAGCCTGGTGTATTCAGCTTCCCCTTTGGATAACACTACCCCTTATGATAAATGTCTGGATATGTGCATGATGGTCGTTTTACCAGATTCCTGCTGATTTTTATCCTTCAATCATGAAAACCTCTTCATTGTTGTGGGGTGCGTATAATTGAAATATACAACAAGCGTCAACATAATCATTAATGGACATTTCAAGAAGTACTGTTTTCACATGACACAAATAATACAGCTAATTGAAAAGCCTGGTGTATTCTATTATTTACAAGTTAACATTTTGACAAAGATTGTGTTGACATTTGACAATGAATATAAATGGTTTCTGTTTGGAGTTAAATCTTTGATGACACTGCAAAATCCTTTTTAAAGGGCTTCTCCATTGATACAGTTAGTTCCAAAAGTATCAAATAACAGCTGCATTATCCAAAAGATAAAGAAACACCTTTTCATTTAGTTTCTATCCACTTATCATTTTATGCAATATTTTTTATCTTCATATTACATCTAAATTTCGTTCAGGAAATATCTTCTTAACTGTATATATGCTACCAACTTGAAACTTCATACACTAAATGATCACATTGTAGAGAAAAGCCATTTACAAGAAATGTAACTCTAATGCCATTTACAAGAACTGTAACTCTAAGGCCAGTTTCTAGAGCTGTAACTCAAGGGCCATTTACAAAAATGAAACTTTAGGGCCATTTATAAGAACTGTAACTCTAAGGCCATTTACAAGAACTGTAACACTAGGGCCATTTACAAGAATTGTAACTCTAGGGCTATTTACAAGAACTGTAACTCTAGGGCTATTTACAAGAACTGTAATTCTTTGGACATTTAAAAGAACTGTATCTCTAGAGCCATTTACAAGAATTGTAACTCTTGGGCCATTTCCAAGAGCTGTAACTCTATTGACAATTACAAGAACTGTAACACTAGGGCCATTTACAAGAACTGTAACTCTAGGGCCATTTACAAGAACTGTAACACTAGGGCCATTCACAAGAACTGTAACTCTAGGGCTATTTACAAGAACTGTAACTCTAGGGCTATTTACAAGAACTGTAACTCTTTGGACATTTAAAAGAACTGTATCTCTAGAGCCATTTACAAGAATTGTAACTCTTGGGCCATTTCCAAGAGCTGTGACTCTATTGACAATTACAAGAACTGTAACACTAGGGTCATTTACAAGAACTGTAACTCTAGGGCCATTTACATGAAGTAACTTTAGGGCCATTTACAAGAACTGTAACTCTAGGGCCATTTACAAGAACTGTAACTCTAGGGCCATTTACATGAAGTAACTTTAGGGCCATTTACAAGAACTGTAACTCTAGGGCCATTTACAAGAACTGTAACTCTAGGATCATTTACAAGAACTGTAACTCTAGGGCCATTTACAAGAACTGTAACTCTAGGGTCATTTACAAGAACTGTAACTCTAGGGTCATTTACAAGAAATGTAACTCTAGGGTCATTTACAAGAACTGTAACTCTAGGGCTATTTACAAGAACTGTAACACTAGGGCCATTTACAAGAACTGTAACTCTAGGGCTATTTACAAGAACTGTAACTCTAGGACCATTTACAAGAAATGTAACTCTAGGGTCATTTACAAGAACTGTAACTCTAGGGCTATTTACAAGAACTTTAGGGCCAGTCACAAGAACTGTAACTCTAGGACCATTTACAAGAACTTTAGGGCCAGTCACAAGAACTGTAATTCTAAGGCCCTTTACAAGAACTGTAACTCTAGGGCCATTTACAAGAACTGTAACTCTAGGACCATTTACAAGAACTGTAACTCTAGGGCTATTTACAAGAACTGTAACACTAGGGTCATTTACAAGAACTGTAACTCTTAAGGGCCATTTACAAGAACTGTAACTCTAGGACCATTTACAAGAACTGTAAGTCTAAGGCCATTTACAAGAACTGCAAATCAAACTTTGTGTAAAATGAAGAAATTGCTTCCATGAAGAACCACAAAATGTGAAATCCACTTCAACTGAAATATTGTTGAATTTGGACCACACTAAAATTTTGCCAACTGCTGATTTAGCCAACCGATTGTCATTCAGAAAAGAATTAAGCCAACCATGGGTATATTGGATATGGGGATTTGTGATTAGCGATAAATACTGTATATCCTATTGAGACTTAATTGTACTACAAAAAGTATCAATGTAGATTAATACATGATATACCCCTGTTAACACTTTACTCTTAAGTATGGTTCCCAGCTCCCGATTTTGTACAGTTGGTCTGGGGTCACTGGTTTAATCCCCGCCACTTATTTAGTCTTTTTGATCATGCTTTAAACCCTTCAAGTAATAAAATTTGAAAGACTTCAAATTTCAGTTACAGACATTAAAATAAATATTAAAGAAGAAAAAAGTGCAGAAAATATGATAGACAAAAGGAGAAATTTAAATGCTGGTTATCATTTTATCAAAACTGACTTTGTAATGTGCATTAGTTGTAGCTAATTTTAAAAGCGGCAACACTTCACAAAATGAACCAGTCAACAATTTGTCGTTATACTAAGGCAATGGACTTAAAAAGAAATCAAAGATTAAAATCTGTCCTTTAATAGATATACAGCGGCTGAATTTTATTTAAGAGAACAAAAAATGGAAATTAAGAGATGCAAAATTTTTATAGTTGGCAAAGTCATTACAGTTGAACTTCGTTTCCAATGTCATTCAGAATTTTTGTTTCAATGATATTTATTTAAGTAAATTAATAGTTGATCAAATTTTTTAAGACATTTATCATATTGACCAAAAGATTACTAATTTGTGAAGGGTTTAAAAATTAAGGATATTATTTTTTGTAAGTACTTCACAAGTCTATCAACGATATGTATTAATAACAGCCTGTTTCAGACTGTGTCAATTTATGGAATAGGGAACGATTTTATCTAGTTAATAGTGACATATTTTCGGACAAACAATGTTATTTTCGTAGTTGTTGTCATAAAATCTTGTTACTAGGGCTTGATCCAAGCTGAAGTTATGAGATTTTATAACAATATCAATGGTTTATCAAAACATAATGGTAAATCAAATCTATTTTGAGCACAAAAGTCTTTCCTATGTATGGAATTTTACGTCGGAGAGAACAACGGCCCAAATCTTGCCTGGATACAACTCAACTTGGGGGTCGTTCATGCTCTTTTGGTTGCCAATTGGCAGCAAAAATATCGTAACTACAGCTTTATGCAGGTGTAGTTACGATAGTTTGTTTGCCTTTTTAGGCTGTCAATTTGCTGCTGAAATGTCGTAACTACAACTGTATTAAGATGTAGTTATGATGTTTTGGTTGTCAATTGACTCAAAGTTTGTTAAATAATTAATAGAATGATGAGAGGCTATTGTCATAGCTTGATTTTAAATATTATCAGTTACTCAGTGTAAAATTTGAAATATGTAATTTATACAGGGATTTGTTAATACTATCAGATTAGTGTGAAAAAAGTGTTACTTAAATAATAATTTGCAAAATATATTTGTGAAAATTTAAATGACCGGATTAAGGTTTCCATTTTCATTAGTGCAATCTTGACTAGTGAAGACTTTGAAAAAGTGATAGAAAAGGATAAACGTGCAAAATAAGATGACTTGGACATTTGGAAGTATGTTGTAAGGTTTATTATGGACATTAAAAGTGTTTATTATGGATTAAATTACATGAAATTGGAGTTTGGCCTTTGCATAATATGATTATCTGTGAATAGAGTTCCTGTCTCAAAATGATCTTCCATGAACTTCATTCAATCAATTAATCAATCATATTGCTAATTGCTGTCTGATAAAAGTAATAATGATAATTCTTTTAATGATAATCAATACAAAAAAGCCTTTCAAAATTCCAAGGCAACACAGTTTTGTTAGCCTTGAGTTCCCTGTAGAGCTCTATGCTTATTCAATATCTTTAAATTTTCTTGATTATCATGCTGATCCCAATTAAGCTGGCTTTTACAATTATGATGGAAGAAAGTTTAACAAATTAATAATGCTGAACAATGACCATTTTCAGACTGCAATATAGATCCTGATAAATGACCTGGCAGAGCATCTCTAGCTAAACTAGCTAGAGATGCTCTGCCAGGTCATTTATCGAGACCTATAATCGAAGGTATATTCATGGTAAATGCAGCTAAGTAGATAAAAATGAGGGTGGATGGCATATTCTCCTTTTTCTCCAACATTTGAATCATTTTGTATCTCATTTGCGGCTGTATTAGAACCTTAATTATGTAAAAAGAATTAAACAAGCAAAGATTTCCACCTTCTATAACTTGTATATTTTTTTTATGATTGAGCATTTGCAAGATTTATGTAATTCTTAATTGAGCATTGATCTTTCAATTACAGTGAAATTAATACCATAATCATTAATGTGTTTTGCAAAATTGTTCCCCAAGATTTTTCCAACCCTTTCCAGAATGGCATTAAGTTGTCTTTCTATTTCCATGAAAAAGAAATAAAATTGGACCTACTGAAGTCAAGGTCAAGTCAAGATCTACTTTTATAGGTATGATACAGTATAGAATCTAAGATTATTGAAAAGTTACAAAATATTTGTAAAAGAGATTAGGAATTTGGATTTATTTTAATTGTGCAGAAATTGATCATTGTTAAATAGTTAGATAGAATGGATCTTATGTGTTGGACTAAACGCCCAGGTAACCATTTATCTTTAGATGTACTTTATTTTTTATATACCCAATGGATCGTAACTATGTAATGGCCAGGTTCATCCGTCTGCCTCTCTGTCCATTTGTCTGTCTGTCCATCTGTTTTGCAATTTCTTGTGCCTGCAACTCCTCCTACAGTTTCAATCGGAATTTGATCAAACTTGCCACAAGGAATCACAATACATTTGTTAAGTTGTGCACACCACACACAGGATTCAAATAACTCTTTTTGTTCTTGAATTATCTGCTCTTGAATCGAAAAACAGTATTTGCACAATACATGTGCGCAACTCCTACAGCTTCTACCTTGATCAAACTTAGCACAACGAATCTCTATGGTGTCTAGCTCAATTTTCACACCACATATGAAATTTGAACTTTCCATTCTTAAATTATCTGCCCTTGAAATGAGAGAAATGGCCCATATTTTTTATTGACAAGCTTGTGTGGGTGTATATGCGTGGCTCCCCAAAGCTCTTGTTATCTTAAGATGTACTAAACATGCAGTGTGGAGCAGGATCAGCCTGTACATATGTGACCCGTCAAAGGGACCTTATCCGAACTCCAAAAATCCAAATTTTGACAAACTTGTCAGACCCAGTACAGGACAACCAGATCCAGTATGTGAAAAATGAATATTTAGTAAGATAGGGGAAACATTCAAGATTTAGAAAATTACATAAAAGTGAAAAAGTGTCGACCCTAGTCTGGCTGCGCGGACTGCGCAGACTGACTAGGGTCGATATTTTTCACACATACGATAAGGTCCCTTTTAGCGTGACAGGTCACATATGTTCAATCTTTTCTCTTCCCACACTGCCTTCTTGGGAACTTACTAGACTGGTTAATTCCGTCCTTGAAAACCCAGCGGTCATAGCTACGCTACATGACCCCTGGGGCACATGGCCAGTAAAACTTTGAATTGGCCACTGAAAATCAATACAAAAGGCGTGAGCCCAAGACCCAATCGAATAACGGCTCTCATAAGTCTATGCGTTGTCAATGATACATCCAAGATGGCTGCCCTCATGATAAGTTGTAATTTGTGCGACATTGAAATAAAAATTACAGATCGCTGACATCTTATATGGCTATAGAATAGAAAGATGGGGAGAGTTTCTTTTGGAAATCTTTGAAACTCGAAACACCAAATTTTTCAAACGCTAAACGATAGTAATCCTCCATTTTGACAACTTACCTGAAGCAATTTGCCAATCTCCTACACAGTTATTTTCCCTGAATCAGGATTGAATTATCGTATCTCTGGCGCAATCACTGTTTAGAGGTTGGTGAATTGTATCGGCCAGTTGTATTGGTTCATCATTAAGTTGAAAACAAACACAACAACACAACAACATTGCTGCATACACAAGGGCAGATCTAGAGTAGGGGGTCAGTGATTCGGACCACCCACCCCACCCCTCCCAATCCCCCCGGAATTGGCCGAAAAATAAATTTTGACTATACAACTTTAGTATAAAGTTACATATACTCGGCAAAACTGCTAACGCATCACTCAGATCTTTGTTAATATTTTTGTAACGAATCTACAGAAAACATTTAAAATTTGCACATGTCGACTACCACCATTTGATAAGAAGCGTATGAAATTTCATAGTAAATGCTACAGTTTGTTCTGAAATATGGAACTTTTGATAAGTACACCCTTAATTCTAAAATTCATAAAGTTTGAAATTTGATTAAAATGGGAAATTCACACATAAATTTCAAACCGTTTGTATTGGCTGAAATAGTTCCTGTGTAGAAAAGCTACCCTTCCTTAAACAAACGGACAGCTCTAACACTTTTGTGGGTGCATAATTTATTCCCGCAGAGGTAATGTTACATCACTAGTGTCGTTGGTGTCATTGTTTGCGTCGACGGCGACGTCAGTTACGTATATAAAAACGTATCGGTCTACATCTTATGAACTGTATGAGACGCAGTCTTGATATTTCACACATAGACAGGTCCCACCAAGAACTTTCACCTGAGACCATAAAATTTGACATTGTGACCTTGACCTTGAAAAATTGACCTTTTCTTTTAAAAAGGTGCGTCTATGCGAGCTACGTTGTCCGAGAACAGCCCTTGTTACGTTAGATAAGGAATTAATTTTTTCAGACTTCAATCCCACAATAAACTAGCTTTCAAAATCAATTCCAACAAAAATGATTGAAAAAGATCACAAGTTACACGAGCCGAAAAACTGTTTTGGTCCCCTTTTTGTATGACGCGGTCACATAAGAGAGAAAACTTGGAAATAGTTTTATGGGTGAGTGCAGAAACTTGTAGAATAAATATATGCCTAATTATAAATCTAAATCTTTGACAGTAAAGAAGTTATGCAATTTTAAAAAGCGATGCGTTAGCTCTTTTGCTGAGTATATATATTCAACGCATTTTAAGCAAACATTTTGGCTTGGACCCCTCTGGAAAAAAATCCTGGATCCGCCCTTGTTAAAGATATTAAATCTGTTTCCATACAGCAATATTTGTGGCCCCAAATGAAAAGTACATGTAAGACATAACATTTTAATACAGGCACATTTTTGTGATCATTAATAGTTACTGTTATTCAGAGAAATTAATGGAAAAAGAAATTGTGTGATATACATTGTCTTTTATACGAACTAAAGAGATGCAATCAGCATGGATTTTCAAAAGGTTTGTGCTTATATAAGTGAACCATGTACAAGAATGGCAGACTAGATTGTAATATGAAACATGGAGACATTGTCACAACCTTTGAAGGTGTGTGAGAAGGATGCAGCATGAGGAACCATAAAACATGTTTGTTCTAAACAATAAAAGTAAGTATCTTCTAACCTGTGTGTGCTAATCTGAGAATATTCTAGCTTAAATCTTTCCCAAATCAAGACCTGGCTTTACATTGCTTTGGAAAACATTGAGTCAAAAGAAGAAAATGCTTATGATCAGCATTTTCTCCTTTTACCTTGATACTTTCTATGCTATATCTTACATAATCCCTCCTTTATTACCATTCATTTTGCTCTCTGCAGCAGCTTACAAATTCCAAATATACGCCAGTTGGAAATGGGTTAACAAAAGAACAGTCTGCAAATATGTACAATGTTATTAACTGAACCTTTTTTCAAACATTTCAAAGGCTGCATTTATAAATATGAAAATATCCAAGTGATAACAAGTAATTTCTTGATCGAAAAGGGGGAAATGCTGGTCAACAACATTTCCTTCTTTTCCCCAATGAGTGTAAAACAGGGCTTGCTTGAGTAAGAATATATTTTCAAAATATATCTTGACATTTACTTTCAGTGATTACAGCCCTTTGATTCTCAGAAATTTTTGAAAAGGTTTTAGATATTTCTTGCAAACACCCAGTAAAGACATGAAAAAAGTTGTCGTCGTTATCGTCATAGTTGTCATCATCATCATCATCATCATCATCATCATCATCATCATCATCATCATCATCATCATCATCATCATCATCATCATCATCATCATCATCATCATCATCATCATCATCATCATCATCATCATCATCATCATCTTCATCATCATCATCATCATCATCATCATCATCATCATCATCATCATCATCATCATCATCATCATCATCATCATCATCATCATCATCATATTCTTCTTCTTCTCCTTCTTCTTCTTCTTCTCCTTCTTCTTCTTCTTCTTCTTCTTCTTCTTCTTCTTCTCCCTCTTCTTCTTCCTCCTCTTCTTCTTCTTCTTCTTCTTCTTCTTCTTCTTCCTCTTCTTCTTCTTCGTCCTCTTCTTCATCACCATCATCATCACCATCATCATCATCGTCATCGTCGCCGTGGTTGTTGTCGCCATCGTCATCATCATCATCATCATCATCATCATCATCATCATCACCACCATCATCATCGTCATCGTCGCCAGGGTTGTTGTCGCCGTCGTCATCATCATCATCACCATCATCATCACCATCATCGTCATCGTCCCCGTTGTTGTCGCCATCATCATCATCATCATCATCACTATCACCATCATCATCGTCATTGTCGCCGTGGTTGTTGTCGCCGTCGTCATCATCATCATCACCATCATCATCACCATCATTGTCCCCGTTGTTGTCGCCATCATCTTCATCATCATCATCATCATCATCATCATCATCACTATCACCATCATCATCGTCATCGTCGCCGTGGTTGTTGTCGTCATCTCAACTGACATCAACAGCAGCAGCTGCAAGAGCAACAACAATCGACATCATTATAATACCCCTGCAAACAAAGTGGGGGGTGTACTGGAATCAGCCTGTCTGTAGGTCGGTTGGTCAGTCGGTCTGTTGGTTAAAGTTTGCGGTGCATCTCCTACAGTTTCAATTGGAGTTGCTTTATATTTGTCAGGAGTGTGCTTTGGGACTGTAGATGTGCAAGATGCAATTGTCGCAAGTTTCATTAAGAATTTTTAGATCATCTGAGCACAAAGTGCTTGAGGTGAGTTATTGTGGTCACTTTTTGGTATGTCCGTCATTGTAACCGACCTTGATGAACTTAATTTAGCGCTACCATTTCTTTGGTATTTGTGCTTCTCAGATACATCTTAGTTCATGTAACAACTAACTCATGACAAGCAATTTCTTCATATTCCTCGTTGATTTCCTCCCAAAAAGACACCAAAAAATGTAGAATTCCATACATTTGAAATTTCCATCTGCAGCATCTTTGAATTTGGACCAGTCTGAAAGTTTGCCATCTGGTTGCGAGTTAAGGGATTGTCTTACAACTTTATGGGAGGTAATTCATACTATTGCATGATTTTTTTTGCAAAGGTTATGTCCCTTTAATCCATAAAAGAATATAAGTAAGCAAATTCTCTGGATTAAACTCATCACCTGTTTGATTTGCTTAACCCATTCCCACACAGAAACACTTTTTGACACCCCTCAAGCAAAAGCAAAATATTGTTGAAAATGTTGAAATTGCTTGTGACAAGGTATTTCTTTTTTTCAACAATGTTTTCTACACGAAAAGACTTAGGCTAAAAATGTAAAATTTTATTCACTTTATATTGTGGTCTGCATGATTTTTTAGCTTGACTTTTCGAAGAAAATGAGAGCTTGTACTGTCACCCAGGCGTCGGCGTTGGCGTTGCAACAAAGGTTAAAGTTTTTTCAAACATTCAATAACTTCCATACTATCAAAGGGAATCAACCCAAACTTGGAATACTTATTCACCATCACACCCTCTACCTTACTATCAGGGCCCATGACCCTGGGACCACTCTATTTGGAGTTATGCCCCCCCTTATACTAAGCAACTTAGAAAGTAGAGCATGCTGTCTTCGGACAGCTCTTGTTTATTTTGAAAAGTCTAAATTTTTGTTGTTTGGTATAAATGGGTTAATATTTGACTGAAGTGTTCATTAGGACCCTTAAAGATGTAAGATTCAACTTTTATGAATATTTGACTGATAGTTTTTGGAAAGCAAATTTGCAAAATTTGCTTTTCATTGCAGTCGTGATTGTCTGCACTTTTACATTCTCTGCATACCACACAACATCTCCCGGTCCTCCTCACTATAAATAGTTCTATCAAAAGCAAAGATCAATGACAAGAACAACCTTTCGAATATTCAATACTGAATTCTATAGTTGTACATAAGATATTCAATTGTGTGACCGATGATAAAACATTCAATTAAACATGTGTTAAAAGAGGAGAAACGATCACGTAGTAATTTGCTTTCATTACGGTTCAATAGCCAGTCCAATATCTTTCGTTGAAAATGGGTCAGTCAAGTTTACTGAACTATGAAATATGCGACCCACTTCAAGCGCTAAAAATAGCAACTAGGACACGTCTATTTTTAGAATCTTTCTATGCCCAAATTCTTACACGTTTTGATGTCCGAAACTAAACAATGATTTTCGATAAGCCATGCATTTAATCGCGTTCACAATAATTGATTGATCAACTAAGTGGATATTTTAAGGTTAATGACATAGACATCTTGTCTAATAGGCCTTGCTAGTATTCGCGTGTAGCTAGGCATTTCAAAGCGAAAGTAGAAATCTGGGAAACCAGAATATGTGATGATATGCTCAAAATGCATAGAAATCAGACTAGCAATCCTTTCACCACTTGGTTTAAAAAACGGTGTTAACTTTTTAATCTATAGATATAGATCTAGATGAATAGGCATACATAGAATCAAATCAATTTACATTGTTGGTATGTTAACCATTTCCCAAATAGAAACATTTCAGATTGGTCAAAATAAAAAAAAGCCGTAGCAGACGACAAAATTGGTATATACCTAGATAAAATTAGAATTATTTGTAGATAATACCAAAGACAATATCGAGGTTAAAGTAGAAAATTCTGATTATCAGCAGTTTCTTCTTTCATCCCAATATTCCCCCGAACATTTTCTTTACGGGCTGTCGAACCCGGTCTTATTTGGGAAAGGGATAAAGTAGTTACGGAACACATGTTTTAGCAAGTAAGACATGTAGTTTTCAGAGATCAAATGCATTCTAATTAGGGTATAGACTCCTTTCATTTATGTTTTAGTCCGTACCCGCAGAACACTTCCGGTAATCCGAGACTTCTCTGATGAAAATTCGCTCGATGATACTTGGATGTCGCTATTTACAACGGAACGCTGTCCCAGTCAAACACAAAAGAAAATTCCGACACAGCGACATGTAACTTGTGTCGGAATTTTCTTTTGTTTTTGAATTGGACAGCGCTCTGATGTAAATAGCGACATCCAAAAATCGAAGAGCGAATTTTCATCAGAGAAGACTCTGATTAACTTCCGGAGGCAAACAATGGGTTTATGGGAAATTAACATTGTATACATGTGAATTGTTACTAAAAATAGTAACAAATCGACATTTTCAAAACGAGGCTCCCAAAAAATGCGGAGAAATCGATGACGACGCACGTGCATTCAATATACAGCGATTAAGCGCACGTGCATTCAATATACAGTGATAAAGAGAAGTTTTAAGTGGAACAAAAACTATGAAATTGAATGAATTCGTTGATAGCCGGTAAGATGGTTATTTCATTTGATTTACAGTCAACCGTTCCCAGTTTAAAAATTTCGCCTTTTGCCTGTAAGGACGACTTCCGGAGGCTGTTGTGTGTGTGTGTGTGTGTGGGGGGGGGGGGGGGGGGGGGTCTTAGTGGAAACTTGTCCATTGTACCGAATTTTGCAAAAGTTCACGTCATACATCAAATAGATTTATGAACCGTGACCTGTCACACTAGTCTATTATACAAGAAAACCTACTTCAGAACATGACATTGGGTATAGGAGAACATATAGAGTGCTAGAATGCCTTATAGTCGTTTTCGGCTGGGAGAATTCGGCCCCCGGATAGGAGGCTCTGCTCTCCCAGTCCCTGTTTGGAGAGGACCCAAGACCACATGCCTTCCAATTTCTTGCTTTCTACATCATTTCCTTATAACATTTTATTGAAAATTAGTGCCCGAAATGAATTAAAACAGCACTATGTTTTCGGCAATTGGATTTTCCATAGAAACTTTATAGAACCTACCATAGTATACTGAACAAAAGTTAAAACTTTACACATACATTGCTTGTCATATTTCTTCTAAATTCAACAAGTAAAGAAATCAAATGAATGTGCTTCGCATCGTTCATTGACTTGGTTGTGCCAAACACTAAACGTTTTGTTGATCTTAATTATGGGGATGAAAAACGGACCCTTTAAGTGTGACAGGGGTCCGTTTTTCATGTGTGCAATTTATGAATATCAAACATTTTAAATTCCCTATTTGTTTATGTCATAGGGGGGTAATTCACAAAATTGACAGATTAGACCTTTATTTTAGAGCTTGCTACAAGTGATAAGAGAGATGTTTTGTGGGTTTTTTGGCAACCCGGATATGACCAATTCCGTAAAAATAATGAATCGTTTATCGCGCGTATGTGGCATCAGATGAAATTAGCTGTAAATGCATTAAGGGCCATAACTCTGACATTAAAGGAGACAAGGCAATGAAACTTCGACAAAACGATTGCCGAATGCCATGGAAATATTGTAAAAATAAAATCAGGCTTTTAGTTCGATACTTTTTCAGAAACAAGAAATCTTGCAGCGTAAAGTGTTCTCTTTTGTTCAGTATATTGTGCTGATATGGAACAGACATTATCCTTTCATAATTTGTATTTTGTAACTTTCTAAAGAATCAAATTCAATTAATTACTTTTATCCAACTCCGTGTAATTCATATTGCTAACAACTAGAAAGGCCTTTAGACATAACCAGCAAATTTGCTTTCCAACAGTACTTTCAGTACTTTGATTGTTTATGGCCCCTGAACAACTCCTTGTAAAGTTTCCATTGATTTGCTTTATACTTGGCACAAGTGTTCATTTAATATCCCTGCCGCGATATGACCATAGCAGTTGAAAACGGCCTAAAACCCAAATAAACAAACAAATCATTTAAAATGTGCAGATGTTCAAGACATTTTTTGCGAAAATTTGATCAAGAACTTTCGCGTTATGGCCCCTGATTTGATGAAAAAATACTTGTCTGGACAACTCCTTCTGTTACCTGCTTCTGATTTGCACAAGTGTTCAATTAGAACTAGCAGAATGTGCAAGATGACAAATGTAGGGGATGGGCCGGGGAGGGGGGGGGAGATTTTTACACTTTTAGTGATAGATTTGTAGTTAACTATTGTATGAAAAGGAAAAGTAGTGAAGCATACTCTGGCAGTGATTAACCCTTTCCCAATCAAGACTTGGTTTTGACGTCTCTTATAGAAAATGCTTGGAAAAACATTCAGACAAAAGAAGAAACTGCTGGTAATCAGCAGTTTCTCCTTTTGTCTCAATATCTTCTGTGCTTTATTTTACACAAATATCATATTTATAAACATTTATTTTTCTGTCTGCAGCATTTAGAGCTTTCAAATTGGAACAGTCCAAAATTTTGCTGTTTGGGAAAGGGTTTTAAGCATTGAAATTGTGTTTGTGACCGGGTCTTACGATTAGACTAGGGTTAAGCTTTAAGTTTTAATTGTTAAAATCAACGCCCAAAATTAGAGTCATATACAGTAAAGTCCATAAAAATCAGATTATAAAATCCAGGGGGATTAAGCCCTTTTCACTAAGCTATAAAAAACAATTTATCCTAATAGTTCAATTAAAATAAATGACAGCGCAAATATCAAAAAACACTTTGATTAAGTTCTTTTGGCATTGATTTTTCTTATGCTCATAGAACCTTATTTCTTGCTTGCATTTTATAGATTATTGGCAAAATTATTAATAGAAAGATAATTATCAGTCTAGAGCAAATAGATTTCCTTTAATCCTTTCCCAAATGGCAAAAACTTTAGTTTTAAAGCTGCTACTGATAACCAAAAGTATATCCATGAGGACTGATGTTGTGGACAATATTGTGTAGAAAATATTTAGACAAAAGAAGAAAATGCTGATTATCAGCATTTTCTTCTTTTGTCTTAATATTTTCCCAAGCCCTTTCTATTTGGTCACTGTGTTGAGGGACGTCACACTTTGGGAAAGGTTTAATCCAATTACTCCTATTTCCAAAACAATTAATTGCTTGAAAGCAAACATGTTAGTATTTTGTTTTGCATTATCAAGAATTCAAAACTAATATTTTGTAATATCATTTTGAAATATGTAATCAATCATAAAAGTTGTAATTATGCACTTTAAATATAGAAAGGTCTATAATTCCTTGTGAATAAAAGACTCCATTTTATATCAAGGATCAAATTTCAAGTCAAGGCTTTTTAATGTTGATAACTTTCTATAGGATTTTATACAGCCATACTTAATAATGATCATTTTAGTGAAACTGTTTTAACTTGGGATTACTTTTTGACGAGTTTAAAAGGTATTTGGAACTTTTCACCTACTTTATAGTTCTATTTTGCATTTCATAGAATAGCAGAGCTGTTTGTGCAGGATCAACCTAGCTTTGCTATTGTCTTACAATTTGTTGTTTACAGTTGTGTTTTATATGTTTTAATCAGACCTGTAGAAATCAATTTTATGTTGGATGGGGGGGGGGGGGGGGGGTGAAGTCCTTGTCAAAGCTGTTGTCTGAATATTTCTACATCTACATGTTTCGCACAGCCGTCACACTTGACTATTATTGCACGTTTGGGTCTGCATTAAAGAGAGAAAAAAATAGGAAATAGTAAAGAGGAAAGTTAGAAACAGCATGATTGTAGGAAAGTCAGACGCTAGAAAGGAAGTCACCATAGCTTTCCACTCTTCAATCTCTAACCTGTCTCCCTTCCATATGTCCCTGAGAGCAGAGCCCAGAGATATCCTTAGAGTGTACTTGCCATGGCAAGAAATTCAAATTTAAGTGTTGACAGCTCCCACTTGAAGGATACCAATCCGGGAGCCTCAGCTGCTGATGCTGTCCTACAGTCCAGTGTCTTAACCCTTTCGTTTGCAAGCGCGCTTTAAAGCGCGGTCAGGAACGCTTATACTGTTCAGGGGGGCATGGGCTTTTAAAAGCAATTTTTACACTGTTAAAGTTATTATGACACCGGCTACATGCTGAAATATTGCGCAATAATGTTTTGTTCTCGTAAAATGTGAAGAAAAGCACAGTTTTTGGGGTTTTATGAGCTGTAACGATGGCCAGGAGAGTTCAATATTCTGCAGAAGAGGTCCGGCGAATCATCATGTCAGTGCCGGACGATGATGATAGCGGTTACACTGATTTTTTGGGTGTAAAAAGGTGATTTGAACATTAGAAATGTTTCGGAGACTTCGAATAGTGACCCCGATAGTGATTCCGATAACCCTAAACCGAAACCAGTCCCAAATTGTAGGGGTGGGGGTGGTCGGGGTCATGGCAGGGGGCGTGACAGGGGTCATGGGGCTAGAGGTCGAGATTTTGATGAGAAGCAAATTTTCTATCAGTTGCTCATCATATTGTTAAAGGCAATTGAATAACCTTTGCAATGATATATAGGTTTATGGGTTTTCTGCAAGTAAAATCTATCTATTATGCATTTGTATACATGAAGTGCTTGGAAATAGAGAAAAAGCCATTTCTGGGAAATAATTCTGCAAACGAAAGGGTTAAAGCCCTTATTTGAAGGGCTAAATTGGATTAACCCAACATTTTGACCATTTTAGGGGGCTTACCCCCCACCCCGCATCCCCCTGCCCCTTGTCGTACAGACAAGTGTCTTCGGTTACAGTTGTATTTGAAATTTGACCTACATTTTATAACAATGACAATGATTTAATTCTTTCCCCAAACATGCCATGTTTTATGATGTCTAGTAACGACAGTTTTTTTTCTTCTTTTCTCTCTGTATTTTCAAAAACATTCCTGACATCTGTCCATTTCTAAAAAAAAACATCACGCGACTTGCCAAATATCGGGTAAAAAATAAGCCAAGCTGGGATGCAAACCCATGTGGAACAATATTAGAGTTGTTCTTTGACTTTACTAGATGAATTTGTCATCTGAGTCTTAACATACATATTACATCTATTGGCAGACAAATTCCTACAAGCTAGTTCAATGCTTCTCAATTTTGCTGGCTAGAACTTGCGCCAGCACTCACTCCAAAAATGTGGGCAGATAAAAAGTCCAAGAACTAGCTAATTGTACTACTGAGAATTGAGCTTAATTGGTCCAACCACTTCATTGCAGGGCTGATTTTCTACTAACCAACCATGGACATAAGAAGACCATTTTGTATTTCCCGTAATGTGGATTCATGTGTCATTGGAACAATTTCCAGGGAAAATCATGAACATTTGCCCAGCCCTATGAGAAAGAATTGGCACTTTCTGCTGCTGGATGTGAATAAAGTCAGACAAAATATTCCAATATTCCGAATTCATGAGAATCTCATAGTAATGATGCACATAACAGGAATTATACCATAATTGTTTGAACAAAATTTAGTAGATGGCGGGTTAAAGATTAATCTATAGCATTACAATAGGCTACCTGCAGTCCAACATTTTGTTCACATACATATTTTTAGATTATTCAAGTATTTAGTACAATATCATGGGGTATTGAATTCTAAATCTGATCTGATTAACTATTTTTTTGGCTACAAGATTGCTGAGTGATACCTTTAACCCTTATCATGCTGAATTAATTTTGACTAGTACACCTCCGTACCACTGAATTAATTCACTGTGCACAGCGTATAAATGGGGTGCACCTATTCCGACACTATAAATTGAATATATGAGGCATTTTAGCCCTATAAACCCTATGATTTTGAAAGAAGACTACATACCGTGTAGGATCATCGAGAATTTCGTGTTGTTGATTCACTTTGACCCACTTAAATTGCATCATAATAAATCCGTTGTCAATCAAGCCCGACCCACTAAAAGTGACAGTTGGTTCGTTCCGCTATCGGGGCGATTATTCCATCGGTATTTAACACACAAAGTCCAAATCTATGATATTTTGTTCCAAATATATTTCTTAACATCACTACTATAGTCACTTTCCGTTTAAAAGCCACTATCATCAAAAATTCACGCACAACTTCATCAACATGCTTGCCTTCTGAGCGCCGCCATTTTGGATTAGGGTTTTCCCAATTTCACTCTTGAATATTCAGTGCATCTTTATGACGTCTAAGGCTTTTGGTTGGCTGATATTTTTACAGAATTGACCTTCACTGAGAGTGTCCTACTAAATATAGCTCAAAACTTGCATAAAACGTGATCAGTTCGTGAATACGAGGCTCATATCTGGGGAACCCGTTTAGCGCGACCTAGAGTCGCGCTTAGCGGTGGCGAATGGGGTAGGGCAGCGCGACCTGTGGTCGTGCTTAGCATGATAAGGGTTAATATCCATGTCTCCCCTTTTAACCTTTTCCAAAGAAAAATTGAGTTTGTTCTTATTTGAAAATTGCTGCAGATGACAAAATTTAGGCTGATAAAGATAGGATATCTGTACATAATAGCTCAGAATAAAAGGTAAAAGTTGAAAATGCTGATTTTCAGCAATTTATACTTAGTCTTTTAGTTGCACAAAAAGGCATTAGTGTTTGGGAAAAACTTAACATTTTTCCAACAAAATTCAAGAGCAGTCCAAACTGAAAGCAGTTACAGACAACAAAAAAATATTACAGAAATTAAAACATCTACAATTTGTAGCACTGAATTCCTTGGTAAAAGAGGAAAATGCTGATTAGCAGACAATGTAGATTACAGTACAGCTCACATATTTTTTGCCTAAAATTTGATACTAATACCAAAATATTTTGGATGTCATTGATAAAAAATGTTAAAATTTGGTACTTTTACAAGAAAAGTTTGGATAGAATTTATAAAACTTGTCCAAATTTGGTACTGATACAAAAAATAGTTTGGATGTCATTGATACAGCTAGTACAACTTTGATACTTAAACAAAAATAGTTTGGATGTCATTGATAAAGCTAGTACAAACTTGGCACTGATATAAAAATTATAGTTTGGATGACATTGATAAAGCTTGTACAAATTTGGTACTGATACAAAAATAGTTTGGATGACATTGATAAAGCTTGTACAAATTTGGTACTAATACAAAAATATGTTGGATGCCATTGATAAAGCATGTACAAATTTGGTACTAGTACAAAAATAGTTTGGATGCCATTGATAAAGCATGTACAAATTTGGTACTAATACAAAAATAGTTTGGATGTAATTGATAAAGCATGTACAAATTGATACTGATACAAAATAGTTTGATGTTATTGATAAAGCTTACACAAATTTGGTACTAATACAAAAATAGGTTGGATGTCATTGATAAAATAGTTTGGATGCCATTGACAAAGATTGTACAAATTTGGTAATAATACAAAAATAGTTTGGATGCCATTGACAGTGTTCCAGATAATTTCAAGTGCCATCAGTTCTATACGGATTATTATAATTGTGAATCCGTATCTGATATTTTGGATCAGTACCAACATTTAGAAATATTGATAAATCCCTCAAAATACAAATAGATCTATAGATCATCAATTGACATTTATTTAAACATGTCACATGTCGGGAGTAGAGACTCAAACTCTAGTCTAGTTTCACTTTCAATCGCTAAATTTTGACGTCCGAAGATCGAATTTATATATATTACAGTTAGTGCTCAATAAAAAATTAAACTTTCACTAAAGTCAGTCATCTGAATCTCAATGATTCCGGTAATCATTTCTATTTTCATCTACTTCTCGATTCCAGAGAGTCTTGCAAACCGCGAACAAAGTTTGTTGCTTGTTGTGCAATAAATTGTAGAGGGGCCCGGGATGGTTCACCCGCAAGTTAAACAATTAGTCAATATTCAAGCGAAGACTATAGTATGCAGTAAGAATGATACCTGACAACATGATCACATTTTTCCTTTCGATCGGAAGAGGTTTATGTTGAAATCACTTTTCATTGAAGTAAAATTTAATTTGAAATCCGACAAACCTTTCAATTTTCTAAGTATCACCCAGCAGCCGCTATTTTTAAAGAGATTCTCGCTAGATTATTATTAAATCATTTGTTGACCCACGCACCAACCAATCAAATTTCCTGACGGTCTGCATATTCAATATTTACAGAAACTCACGAGTCTGGCGAAAATAATCGGCAATACGAGAATAGCCGAGTGATTATTGGGAATGCTGCTAGAGTAGGTTCCCTTTTGTTTACTAACCATTTCGGGTTCGTCCCATGAAATCTCCGTACATGTTATTTAAGTTCCGTATCTTGTACGGGAATTCGCCGAAATATATCCGTATCCACCAGATTTGTGTCCGTAAAATACGGGAATACGGACAATATCTGGAGCGCTGCATTGACAAAGATTGTACAAATTTGGTACTTATACAAAAATAGTTTGGATGTCATTGATAAAGATTGTACAAATTTGGTACTAATACATAAATATGTTGGATGCCATTGATAAAGCGTGTACAAATTTGGTCCTAATGCAAAAATTATTGGATGACATACATTATAGCTTTTACAAATTTGGTACTTTATTAATACTAAAATAGTTTGGATGTCATTGATAAAGCGTATACAAATTTGGTCCTAATGCAAAAATTATTGGATGACATATACATAATAGCTTTTACAAATCTGGTACTAATACAAAAATAGGTTTTGTATCATTGATAAAGCCTATACAAATTTGAAATAATTTGATATATCTATCAATGACTTGGCCAATAGTCTGAAATTTTCCCACAAGTACATACCGCAATCTTGGTATAAAATGAAGAATGAACTCTTGTTATAGATATTGTTCTCTAAAGAATTGTTCTAAAAGCATGTGAATTAGCTAATGAGACCATTGTTTTTTGAAGTCTGGTCTTGCAAGTATTCATCAATAACCAACATGTATAGGTCCCGATAATTGACCTGGCAGAGCATCCCAAGCTTATAGCTAGGGCTGCTTTGCCAGGTCAAGTATTGTGAGCTATAGCATGTGGGATTACCTAAACTTTTGTCCTTTTTCCAAGTAAGCCTCCATCTTTTCTAATGAGGAAATCTTTGATATAATTGATTTTGTTGCATACAACATCTTTGGATTTTGACTCAGTCAAGAAGTTTGTCATTTGTTAAAAATTAAGAAAAAAAAAGAATAGTCATGTACATTAATACTATAATATATAGCATGACAAGGGTAATAATTGAGATAATTAGATTACGCGACTTGGTGTCTATTTTTGTGTCAATTTTGTGTCAGTCTAGGAGATTATTGCCTTTTAAAGTTTAAACTGCAATGGATTATCTGTTTTTGTTGTCTTGTGTATTGTTTATGTGCTGTGGAGATTTAAACTTAAAAAATATTGTTAAAATTAGGAGCTCTAAAAAATGTAGTGAAGGCATAGGGTTGCATTTCAGATTTTTGATTTAAAAAATTAATGGTCAGCAGTCAGAAGTCAATGTTTTAGTGCTGTGAGTTTTGTGTTTGTTTCAAACAATTTGTTTGTCTGTTTATCAGTTAGTATTTTTTCTGCTTGACAGGTTGTGTTTAATCTTGACTTTGGGTATCCCTATGATGTCTAGTTGCACCTTTAGCTTTTAATATTTCAATTAAGCTCCATTGGTTTGTGGATTAAGTTCGATAGCTTATGATAACGCTAACATCACATATTGTTGTCATATTTCTCTGTTACAAGAAGAGGGAGGGTATATTGGTCTCACAATTTCATTCTTTCCATCCATCTGTCAGTTCATAGACTTGTAGTTTCCTTGCTCTAACTTACCTTTGACTATGTGACTGTACATAATTGTTGTCCTTGACCCAAAGAGATGTGTCCCATTGTTTTTGGGTCACTTCGGTTAAATGTCACAATTAATTTAGAACTTTGTTTAAAATCTGTTTCCATGCTCTAACTTGAGAATCATTTGACAAAGGACCATGTGACTTTAAGAATGGTTGCCCTTGACCAAAGGACATGCTTTTTTGTTCACATATCAAAGGTCAAGTCACTATTGGAATTTCTATGAAATGCGTTTCTGTGCTATAACTTGAGTACCATTTTACCTAGGAGCATAATGACATACATAATTGTTGCCCCTGATCCAAGGAGATGTCATACTGCTTATGGATTATACAGGTCAAAGGTCAAGGTCACTGTTAGTTTAGAATCTGTTTCCATAATTGAACATGAGAACCATTTGTCATAGGACCATGCGAATTTACAGAACTGTTGCCTTTGATCCAAGGAGATGTCCTGTTGTTTTGAGGTCAAAACCAGGCAAATTATTCTCGGCTCTGTGCCATATTTGTTTTTAGAGACAAAAGGATGCAATTCAAGGTCAGTCAGGATGACTTTTCCATGACCATGGGCACTGGGAAGGGGTAATTAAATAATACTCCTTTTGTACTAGAGTGAAAATGTACAGAATAACAAAAAGTCCAACTTTCAATTCTAAAGTTTGGTTAAGGCCAAATTTCAAAACAAATTCTAAGTTTGAATGCTATCAAGCTGTAAAGAGTAGTAAGATTGTTAAGTTTGAAGAATAGGTCATTACTTTATTGTTATCTTGATTTATTGCCCCCTACAAAATCACTGGATTTCTCGCCTCTAGTGATTTTGGATATTGTGACTTAGTGATATAATAATTTGTGAGACATTGACTAATCTTTTTTGAGTAGACATAATTGATCTTTAGTTTTTGGTTTGTAGAAAATTATGGATTTAATTTGGATATTTTGGGACGATTAAAATTTGATGTCATGTGTATCCATATTTCTACTGTGTGTTGACAAAGCTAAATGCAAGGGCCGTCTGAATTATATCCTATGACAAAAATGATGCTCACTCGCATTCTGATCTAGATCTGTACTGTTCTCTGATATCTTCGCCACAGCCATACTGCAGTTGGTAGCTCATCAGATTCTCACTCAAGAGGTCCTGGGTTTGATCCCCTGCTGTGGCAAATATCCTTTCTGACTATAATGTCACCCAACTATGGTTTGATAATCATTAACCCATTACCACACAGTGACTCCTTTTGACTCCCCTCAATATAATGGCCTTGGAAAACATTGTGAAAAATGAAGAAATTGCTTGTGACAAGCAATAATTTCTTCATTTCCCACAATGTTTTCTACCCGAAACGCTATAAAATTTCGAAATTTCTTCACATTGAAATGTCGTCTGCAACTTCTTTCAAATTGGACTACCTCAAAATTGTGTTGTTTGGTAATGGGTTAACCTTTGTGGCAAGCAGCTGAAGGCTCAGTAGTAGTACTGGTATGAGAAACGGCAGGAACCCATACTTAGGTGCTCTAGGTGCCATGGTATGATCATTGTAACTTAGCAGAATGGGTATCCTTATAAGTATAATATTCGACTGCATTTAGGCGTAAGCTAATCAGGAAACATAACTGAGTCTTAACCCCAGGGGTTTCATTAAGAGGCGGGGGGGGGGGGGATTTCCCCCTCCTATTTCACTGAAATTGAGTACAATCCCCCTGCTACTTTTGAAAATTTTGTATGGGGTTAATAGGGAATACATAGAAAATCCCCCTCCTACTTTAGCTTCTGGCCCAGGTAGCCAAAAAGTTATTGAAACCCCTGAACCCTTTCCCAAACAAGACCTGGTTTTGACGTCCCTAATAAAAAAAGGCTTGGGAAAACATTGAAACAAAAGAAGAAACTGCTGATAACCAGCAGTTTCTCCTTTTGTTTCAATATTTTCTATGCCATATTTTACACAAATTCTATCTTTAATACCTTTCATTTTGTCATTTTTGTCAGTTTTTGACATGGATCACTCTAAAGTTTTGTCGTTTGGGAAAGGGTTTTTAAATGCCCTTTTTGTCTGATCCAAGCACAAAAGTATCTTATATATGACTTTTTGTATTCCAAATTTTAAAATTGAATGGAAATATTTTGATTTAATTAAATGATTTGACCATGGGGCAGTGCTAGTTTGAACTGTATTTGAACTTGGAAATAAATTGTCTAAAATATGAAAAATTAATAAGTGATAGGTGAGAGAAGAGTGGATCTATCATTCTTGATTGATCAAATGCATTTTAAATTTTATTCCATATATTAGGTCAGTTCTACTTGTATAAGTTATGAACACTGATGCTTAGAATTCAAGATGGTGAATGAAGACTAAAAAGGTGTGTGTGTTTGTGTGTGTATGATGATTGATCAGTGACTATGATATTAGACATGAAATTGAATACCTGTCTATTGCTGAGTGATTAATTCCTAAATTGAGTTTAGGTGAGATGGAAAATGGCAGCGGTCTCTCATGTCAAAGGTAATCTACTATTATGGTTTCTCTTGCCACTTGCAATGTCTGCTTAAAGACCGGGCCTTTAAACATGCGTTTTTATACCCCCCACAACAAAGTTATGGGGGGGTATACTGGATTCAGGTTGTCCGTCCGTCCGTCTGTCCGTCTGTCTGTCCGTCCGTCCGTCCGTCCGTGGACATAATTTTGTGTCCTCTTCTCCTCCCACAGTTTTTGACCGATTTTGCTGAAATTTTAGCAGGTTGTTTCCTATCATATGAAGTTGTGCACCTGCAATTTTCATCTTGATCCAGGCAGTAGTTTCAGAGTTATGCCACTTTGAACTTTAGCACTTTTTCTGTGACAACGCGCTAGTGGGGGGTATTTGTCCGCTTTGCGACAGTTCTAGTTGAATTGTGCTTTTCTTCCAATAAGTGCAGGGCCCTTCTTTTAGCTTCAACATAGTATTGTTTTGACCTAAAATTTTGGCACGAGGCAAACTGGAAGTGCCTTGATCATATAGCTATGTAACTTCTATGCAGATATCAGCTTTCAACTCGTGATGGACAGACTGCATTAGCTGAATCGTAGACTAACAAGCTCTTCTTGATTTATTTTCAAGTTACGGAGAACCAAAATGGCCTAGTGAGATATTTTAGTCCTAAAAATATATTTTTAAGTTTCAGAATAGTCCAAAGAATTTTAATGCCATTTAAATGAGTTCTTTCACAATAGCCAGACATAAATATGGTATAATTTTCATAATATTGGTTGTTATCAATGGATTGAATAGCCGATATTCATCTAATTTTGTAACCCAGTCTTATACTCCTTAACCCATTACCTAAATGGCAAAGTCTAAACTGATCTTAATTCAAAGATCATGCAGACGATAATTTCAAGTACATGAAATTTAAATTTGTTTGGCCTTTTGGATAGGAAAACATTGTGGGAAATGAAGAAGCAATTTCTTCATTTTCCGCCATGTTTACCAAAGTCTGTATCTTGTGGGGAGTCAAAAGGCGTCACTATGGGGTAATAGGTTAATCATTTCTCAGATGTCAAAACTTTATATAATGTTCCAATACATAGTGATGCTGATAAAGTCAAATTGGATGTTTATGAAGATATTGTGTACAAAATAGAACAGAAAGTTTTTAATCAAAAGAAGAAATGTTATTGATCAGCCTTTTCTTCTCTTGCCTCTATATTTTTCCTAAGCTTTCTCTAATAACGACTTCAAAATCAGTGTGCAAAGACCTTTGTTGTTTGTAAAAGGCAAAACGAAAATGTTACTAAAAATCGAACATACAATTAAAACCTTTCCCAAACGGCAGTAGTTTTGGGTTGTCCAATTCAAAAACCACTGCAGACGATAAAATAGATGCTTAGCATAAAGATAACATTTGTGTACAATATAGCATTAGAAAATATTGAGGCTAAAGGAGAAATCTCTTCTTTTGCCTCAATGGTTTTCTTAGCTTTTTCGATTAGGTAACATAAAAACCAGGTCTCGTTTGGGAAAGTGTTAATGAAAGAAAATCATTGAAGGAAAAGGAGAAAATGCTAATAATTTTCTTCTTTTCTTTTTACGGCTCTAATCTGAATTAACAGGTTATAAGGTTGTCATAACTTTTTTATGATTTCATAAAGGTAGCAAACAGTAGAATAGTATATTCCGTTTTTATTCACCTGACAGGGTGTGGCTAAGTAAAGAGGTTATTCAATGAGTTTACTTCTCGATACCTTGGTTGATAGAAGAGAAAAAACGTGCGGCACGAGCATGAACACATTTCAAATTGAAACAATGCGCGATTGTAAAATGTGTTGTCATAAAACCTTGTAGCTACAGATTGATTCACGCTGTAGTTATAATGTTTTGCAACAATACCGACGAATTACCGCTAATCGAGAAGGCTGCTTCTCCCCAAGCTTAAATGGAATGAACCATTTACAAAGCTCCGCCCTGTCTCCCGAATAAAAACAGAATATAACAGGGATAAAAGTAAACAAACTTTATCGGTAAAGATTTCCTTATTTGAACAAAATACATATGTTGTGATATGGCATTTTGATACGGTTTTGTTTGCTTTTGCTTTGTGAAACGCTTGATGCAAACAAACACTTTAAGTGCAATTGTAGTTATCCTCTTACAAATAATGAATGAATTTGACAGCCTAGCTTGATTATTCTTACGCCTAGTAACTACAGACCCGTAGGAAGCAATTTTTTATTGGGTTGGCTAAAGCCCTATTGTCTGATTATTGGGGGGGGGGGGCTAATTTTGATTTCCCCTAAATTTTTAGTATGAAAAAAGGAAAATTTGGCATTTTTGGCCAACTCTAGGGCTCTCTCCCCCCTCTTCCCCTGTTCCTACGGGCCTGAACTAAGGGGGTCCGTTTTTCCCAGGGGGTAAGGATTTGATTTATTGGGGATTTTCGCCATTTTCAATTGATATGGTCAGAACTTCATCTCAAATGGTGCTTGAATATTAACTGATCAAATTGAATGTGGTAAAAAGGTCCAAAAGGCCAAAATTTACAGTCAGAAATTGTAAGGTGCAGCAGGTGCTGCATGGATGTTGATAAATAAAGTATTTAAACAGCTAATTAAGTCTGTTGTGTATTATAGGGATGTCAAAACAAGGTCTTGTTGGGAAAGAATCTTTGGGTATATGTCAGTATAGTTGACCTGGCATAGCATCTCTAGGTATCAGCTAGGTCATACATTGAGACCCCTTACAACCGTTTAACAATAATTTCTTGTGTATTTCAGGTTCAGACGATCAGCGATGGCGGGAGTCGATCCGCCAGCAGATGGAGGCAGAGCTCGACCAACGTGTTCGCGATGCACTTGAGTCACCACCGCCTCCTCGACACCCCCGTCAGCTATCTGCAGATTCTTGCAAGAAATTAACTTCTAGTCATGAACTTGAGCATTTAAACGCGCACGTCTTGCTCGATCTGTCTGATAAAGAGCGGGCATATTTAAAATCGCGGCGCTGGAAAGCGTTACAAGCCAAACGTCAGATGCAGAAATATATGACGATGAACTATGCCTCGCCGCAGAATACGTCACGAATAGAGGTAATGTTTCGAGATGAGCTCTCAAAGTCAAATCAGGATGAATTCCCGGGTGTTTTTGGATTAAGTTCGTTCTCCGAAGGTGTGAAGGATTTAAATGAAATACATAGGAAACCATTCGAAAAATATTCAACTTTACGTCAATTAAATAAACAGTATTATACGAAAGAAGGATTTGTGAATGCATATCGGACAGGTAGATTTCCCGACGGGACGTTGTTGGATAAATCAGATGGGTCTTACGAAGATAGATTTGGTGTGATACGGAATCAGTTTGGACCGTTCTGGCCGAACGATTGGGGACCATTATATCCAGCACCTAAATTTCTCTGGGATACGAAAACACCAATAGAACCCCTGTATTATTTCTTTAAAAGTAAGTATAGCACATCTTTTCCCTCAATGTTTTCTGTACAGAATCAGTTTATACCATTCTATCCAAATGATAGGGGGCCCTTAAATCGTGCACCAAAGTTTCTCTCGGATACTAAAACACCGATAGAACTGCTGTATAATTACTTTAAAAGTAAGTACCATAATTTTTATGTCTGTTAATCCTTTCTCAAATGTTTTATCATTTTGTCTGTTCCCATTTTGGAACTTGCTGCAATGACAAAAAAAGCATAGAAATATTGAGGTAAAAGGAGATGTTAGTTATATCAGTATTTTCCTTATTTTCCTGCAATGTTTTTCCAAGCTCTTTCTGTAAGGAAGCAGTTTGGACCATTCTGGGCCGTGGCAAAATCTGTATCTTTTCTTTGAAAGTAACTTCCATAATTTGTTTATGTTTTTTAACCCTTTCCGAAAGCAAGTCCTGGTTTTGACGTTTCTGTCTGGAAAGTATGGGAAGTTTCTTTATTTACCACAATGTTTTTAGCTCGAGTTTTCGAAGAAAATGAGAGCTTATACTGTCACCCGGGCGTCGGCGTTGCAACAAAGGTTAAAGTTTTTCAAACATCAATAACTTCCATACTATCAAAGGGATTCAACCCAAACTTGGAATTCTTATTCACCATCACACCCTCTACCTTACTACCAGGGCCCATGACCCTGGCTCCACTATATTTGGAGTTATGCCCCCTTTATACTAAGCAACTTAGAAAGTCGAGCGCGCTGTCTTCGGACAGCTCTAAGTCTTGTCTAGCTTTAGATTCATAAAATTCAAAATTTCATCAACTTCATAATGTTTGACAGTCTGCAACCTCCTTAGGATTTGACCAGTGTTTTGGTGTTTTGGATAGGGTTGAGATTAGCCCCTTCTCAAACAAAACCTGGATTTGACGCCTCTCTTAGAAAAGTCTTGGGAAAACATCAGGGCTAAAGAAGAAAATGCTGATAATCAGCATTTTCTCCTTTTGCCTCAATATTTCTATGCTATATTGTACTAATATCCTATGTTTATTTACATCAATTTTGTTGACTGTAACATCTTTCAAATTGAACAGCCCTAAAATTTTGTCGGTTTGGATAGGGTTAAGATTAAGATTTGGTTTCAATTAGATTAACATTTAATCTTGCTTATGAATTTATCAAAGAAAGATAACTCAGTAAATAGTGCATCAGTGCACAAAAAGTGTTGTCTCTCTTTAGTGTTAAAAGACTTCTTGTGTTTAAAAAAAATTGTCATATGGATGTCTCTCAATTCCAATAGCAACTATCAAACAAAAGGAAGCTTATGAAAAAGGGTTAAAGAGGCTTCTTTTGATTTATCATTCAAATCAGTTGTATTTAAAAAAAAATCTGTCTATGTTAATTATTGCTGTTCATGAACAGTTATTTGTCATTTAAAGCAACACCAGCTGAAATAACAGTGTCAGAAAAGGAGATGAAAGGCAAGTTAAATCATAGAAATAGAATTCCTTTTCCCTTAGAATTTCTCCTTTGAAACTTTTTTTCTACAGATCATGTAAATGTTTTGTACAAATCTAACCGTACGTATTGAAATTGTAATTATTTTGCTGGCGATTGTGTGTCAACAGTTGCTAATGTAGAAGAAAGTAGATTCATTTTCCTCCCATGTTCTTAGCATCAGAATAGATCTTACTCCTGGTAGAAAAGCAGCCTTTCAATAGATTGTGTGTTCTTTCTTTAACCCATTACCAGACGACAAAATTTTGGACTGTTTCAATTTGAAAAGTGTTACAGACAACAATTTCAAGTGTCTGAAATTTTTCAACTTTAAGACACTTTTTTTTTGTCTGGAAAACATTGTGGAAAATGAAGAGATTGCTTGTCAGAAGCAATTTCTTTATTTTCCACAATGTTTTCCAAAATGTTTTGGGCATCAAAGAGTGTCATTGATTGGTAATGGGTTAATAAGTTAATTTTTAGCGAGCCAGTATGGCAAGCCAAATGCTTACTAAGTAGAAAAACCTGGTTTTTCACAGAAAAACCTGGTTTATCAGTTTGATAAACCAGGTTTTTCTATAAAAACCTGGTTTTTCACTCATAAACCTACGATATCAACTGAAAAACCTGGTTTTTCTAGATAAACCAGGTTTTTCAGTTGATATTGTAGGTTTATGGGTGAAAAACCTGGTTTTTCTAGAAAAACCTGGTTTATCAGTTGATATCGTAGGTTTATGAGAGAAAAACCTGGTTTATCAAACTGATAAACTAGGTTTTTCTTTGAAAAACCAGGTTTTTCTCGATAAACCTGGTTTATCAATTGATATCGCAGGTTTTGTAGAAAAACCTGGTATATGTGTGAAAAACCTGGTTTTTCTTGAAAACCTAGTTTATCAGTTGATATCACAGGTTTAGGAGCGAAAAACCTGTTTTTTCTTGAAAAACCTGTTTTATCAAACTGATAAACTAGGTTTTTCTACGAAAAACCAGGTTTATCAAACTTTTCGTTATTTCTTAGTTAGGCCGCAAGCCAAATGCACATTAAGTCTGATAAACCAGGTTTTTCTCTAAGGTCACGTGATTTTGATATCGCAAGTTTCTCGACATTTCATTGGGCGCTTAGTTAAACCCAAGGCATAAGGAATATTCGAAGTGACTGAACTAATAGGCCCAATGGGAATACCTCGAGGAATGATGGTAGGGTCTTCAGATTAAATCTTTCTTATTTTCTTAACCTAATACCAGATGGCAAACATTAAGACTTGTCTAAATTCAATGACGTTCGACAGTTTGGAGTGAATGAAATTGTTCATTTAGTGGTCTTAATGGGTAAAAAACATTGTTGGAAATGAAGAAATTAATTGTGGCAAGCAATTTCTGTCTTCCACAATGTTTTCAAATGCCTTCATCTTGTAGGGCGTCGAAAATCATTAATATGTAAGACATATATATATGAAAGATAAATCGAAGGAAGTGGCACGATAGTTTCAAAATGGCCGGCTATCCAATCAGCGATCTCGGAACCAATGAAATTCCGAAAAACTTGGGATATCAAAACACGTGACTTCGAGAGAAAAACCTGGTTTATCAAAATCTGAAAAACCTAGTTTATCAGAATTAGTGTGCATTTGGCTTGCCTCTGTATTTGATAAACCAGGTTTATCATCATGAAAATGAGAAAAACCTGGTTTATCAGTTTGATAAACCGGGTTTTTCAAGAAAAAACGGGTTTTTCGCTCATAAACCTACGATATCAACTGAAAAAACTTGGTTTTTCTAGAAACACCTGGTTTATCAGTTGATATCGTAGGTTTTTGTGTGAAAAACCTGGTTTTTCTAGAAAAACCTGGTTTATCAAACTGATAAACTAGGTTTTTCTGTGAAAATCCAGGTTTTTCTCGAAAAACCTGGTTTATCAATTGAAATCGCAGGTTTTGTAGAAAAACCTGGTATATGTGTGAAAAACCTGGTTTTTCTTGAAAAAACCTAGTTTATCAGTTGATATCGCAGGTTTAGGAGTGAAAAACCTGGTTTTTCTAGAAAAACCTGGTTTATTAGCTCACCTGAGCACAAAGTGCTCAAGGTGAGCTATTGTGATCACTTTTTGTCCGTCGTCCGTCTGTCTGTCTGTCTGTCTGTCTGTCCGTCCGTCCGTCCGTCCGTCCGTCCGTCCACAATTTCGTGTTTACACTCTAGCATCTACAAATATAAGCCAATCTTGACCAAACTTGGTCAAAACATGTATGGCCATAAGATCTCGGATGAGTTCGATTATGGGTCAGATCGAACCAGAAAGTCAGGAGTTATCTGCCCTTGAATGCGAAAAATACCTAGTTTTGACATTGTTTACACTCCAGCATCTACAATTATTGATCAATCAAGACAAATCTTAGACATAATTTTGCAGACCATAAGATCTCAGATGAGTTCGATTTTCAGTCTGATCTGACCAGAAAGACGAGAGTTATGTGCCCTTGAATTTGACAAAATTGCCATTTTCGGCTGTTTTTGACCTTGTTTACTCTCTAGAATCTACAATTATTCATCAATCAAGACAAAACTTGGACACAATGTTGGGGACCATAAAATCTTGGATGAGTTTGATTTTCAGTCTTATCTGATCAGAAAGTCGAGAGTTATGTGCCCTTGAATTTGACAAAATTGCCGTTTTTGACTGTTTTCGACCTAATTTACTCTCTACCATCTACAATTTTTGACCAATCACGACAAATCTTGGACACAATGTTGGAGACCATAATATCTCAAATGAGTTTGATTTTCAGTCTGATCTGACTAGAAAGATGAGAGTTATGTGCCCTTGAATTTGATAAAATTGCCATTTTCGGCTGTTTTTGACATTGTTTACACTCTAGAATCTAC
Source organism: Fragum sueziense (assembly GCA_963680895.1). Taxonomy (NCBI): domain Eukaryota; kingdom Metazoa; phylum Mollusca; class Bivalvia; order Cardiida; family Cardiidae; genus Fragum; species Fragum sueziense. The sequence continues at coordinate 31,951,923 of OY804608.1, forward strand.
AATTATTTATCAATTAAGACAAAACTTGGACACAATGTTTGAGACCAAAAGATCTTGGATGAGTTTGATTTTTAGTCCGATCTGATCAAAAAGTCGAGAGTTATGTGCCCTTGAATTAGACAAAATTGCTGTTTTCGGCTATTTCGAACTTGTTTACACTCTAGAATTTACAATTATTGACTAATCAAGACAAATCTTGGACACAAGGTTGGGTATCATAAGATCTCGGATGAATTTGAATTTCGGCCTGATCTTACCACAAAGTCGAGAGTTATGTGCCCTTGAATTTGATAAAATTGCCGTTTTCGGCTGTTTTCGACCTTGTTTATACTCTAGAATCTACATTTATTAATCAATCAAGACAAAACTTGGACACAATGTTGGGGATCATAAGTTCTGGGATGAGTTTGATTTTCAGTTTGATCTGATAAAAAAGTTTAGAGTTATGTGCCCTTGAATTTGACATAATTGCTGTTTTTGGCTGTTTTCGATCTTGTTCATACTCCAGAATCTACAATTATTTATCAAACAAGACAAATCTTTGACACAATGTTGAGCACCGTAAAAACTTGGATGAGTTCGATTTTCACGTCATTGACCACAAGTTCGTTCTCGGTCTTAAAGTCATAAATATTTTTTGAATTGAACAAAAATGTTGCTCATATCATTTTGGTTCAGGTGAGCGATATAGGACCATCATGGTCCTCTTGTCAAACTGATAAACTAGGTTTTTCTGTGAAAAACCAGGTTTTTCTACTTAGTGTGCATTTTGCTTGTCATAAGCCAGGACTTAATGTCCGGGGAGCTAATGTCACAGCCCTAGTGTCGGCGTCGCGTCCCGTCGCGTCTTCACTTGAAAAACTCAGGCACTATTAGAGATACAGCTTTGATATTTCATACATGGATACATCTGGACAAAACCTTTCATTTGGGACCATGACTTTTGACCAAGTGACCTTGACCTTGGAGTGTGACCCACTTTTCAAAAACTTTAACCTGGCCTATATCTCATGCACTATTATTGATAGAGCCTTGATATTTGACACATGGATACCTCCTGCCAAGGCCTTTCATTTGGGACCATGACCCTTGTGACCTTGACCTTGGAGTTTGACCTACTTTTGAAAAATTAGCTGTTTTTGTGACAAGCTCCCATATAGGCGAGCTATGTTGTCCGCGGACAACTCTTGTTTTGGGAAGTGATGGTTACTAACAATAACTTATTTACACTGGGCAGGGTCAAAGTAGCTTTTTAAGGTCAAATTTTGTGTTTCAGAAATTCATCTTGGTAGATTTGATAGTGTATCATTCTAATACGGGCCCAGGCTGAGGCATTCATTACAAATATTAAAGATCAAAAAGTAGGGATTGGTTGATTTCTTTAATGGTATTCCAATTTTCAAAGTCAAAAGCAAAATATTCAGCTTCAGGTAATAAACATTATTTTAGAATAATTATAGTTGGTTATTGAAAACATTTTTTCTGGTTTTTATTTTTTGACATCTAAAGTAAAGAAAAGCCATCCATCATACCCAAAACTTCGCTCAACTTTAAATGCCAGCCATGACAACGGAAATTGACCAGGGATACCCTCATCAATCTCTTTTGCCTTGGATTACGCCTGAAGTTTTTGATATCTTATGATAAATTGAATACTTAAAGTCTGATACTTTTAGGACAATAAATCTAACAGCACTTTTGCGTTTATCCAACTTTTTTTTCTGAAATTGGGGGATGGGGTTTATAAAATCACTGTATACATCCTTTTCATACCATGCTTCAAATAGGCTGATTTTTATCAGACATTTTGGGATTTTTTTTTTTTTTTTTTGTAATAATTATGAAACATTCCATAGAGCAATGTTGGGTACTTTCGGGCAGTTAAGCGATCGTCAGCCATTATTTAGATAGGTGAAGAGAAAAACTATATCTTATGTCACAATCAGAAAATTCTAAGCCTTTTCCCTGGCATCGGTAATGAGAAGTATGTATTAAGCGTATAAAACCATAAGGAAAACAAAATGAGTCATCAACGACGGGTTATTTCGGACACATCGGGTCTGATCGGACAGGCCGATAATCGAGCTAGATTTATTTCAAATAATTATGTTTGCATCTATTACGTAATTAATTTGGAAGAATCTAAAATTTTGTTTGGAAAGGTTTTAGGTAAGGTAAAATACAAACAAATGATCTAAGATATTTATTTGCATCAAGTATTTCATAAAAAAAAAATAAAAACATACGCCGATGGCTGGAATCGAACGTCGGTTCCCCGAGTTCTGAGACTTCGACGTTACCTTCGACCACTGATCTTGCTGATCATTGTGTGACATAATTAATATATAAAATCATTATTTGTCCGGTTAGACCCGACGGATCAATTTTCCATCGGGTCAGATCGGACACCATTTTATTTCCGAAAATAACTAATATTTCTACCATCGACAGGTAAAAACCTCTCAAAAACTTTTTAATCTTCTTTTTAAACCAGACTAAAAAAGATGTAATCGCAATAATACATCGTCATAATCTTGCGTCCGCAGGGTATCTATATAGATTATTGCTTACGAACCTCTACGGAAATTTTGATTCGGGGAAAACCCACTAAACGTTGAGTATTGGTGGCGAAGAAGAATTTCAAAAGAATAGCTGCGCTGGAACTATTAAAGAATGCACAGAGGACATACAAATTCGCACGCATGTAGCGTTAAGGACGCATGTCCGAGTTGACATGTTGACACGTCCAAAGTATCCGACATTGCTTTATAGCTTGTGTTTGTTTTTTTTTAAATATTTTCTATGATTATTTTTATACAGATGGATTTCCTGCTTTACGCAGAGAAAACAATCGAGTAATGAGAGATAGATTAGGTATTTTATAACTTCTCTCTGAGCATTTCTTCACTGTTTCACTGTTTCACAGAGCACATTCTTGTTGTTGTGCAGATTATGTTCTTAACCCTTTCCCAAACAGTTTTATTTTAGCTTGGTCCAAATTCAGTGATGATGCAGTAGACACATTCACTGGTGGTGAACTCGGCTAAAGCGTGGGACGTTTTTTCGCGATCATTGTATTCTGTTGGTGTTGTTATAAAATATCGTAACTACGGCTTTGATAAAGCCGTAGTTACGAGATTTTATAACGACACCGACGGTTTGTCAATACATATTGGTAAACCCGGTGTATTTTTAGAACAAATTCATTGTTATTAGAAAAACTATCCAATCAGATCTTTATACTCACATTTAAATGCAAAATATCTGTACCTTGTTGTAGCGAAAAACGTCCATGGCTTTGGCCGAGTTCACCACCAGTGACATTTAAGTGAATGGAAGTTTACATTTTTGGCTCTTTCTTGGTAAATCTAGAAAACATTGTGGGAAATGAAGAAATTGCTTGTCACAGGCAATTTCTTCATTTTCCATAATGCTTTCTAAAGCCTTTATCTTTTGGGTCATCAAAAGCAACATTATATGGGAATGGGTTATGATCACCCCTTTCACTTTGCTTCACTTTCTTTATCCCTTGATGATACTTTGTCACAAATAATGTTGTTTTCCAGACACTGTTTGTCTGTCTGTCTATCAATCAACCCTTTCCTAAACGACAAATTTGTGGATAACTGTACCAATATTAACCCTTTCCTAATTAAACAAATATTTAGAATGATCTAATTCAAAAGCTGCAGCCTATGACGAAATATATGTTGATAAAGATAAAAAAGGTGTTTAATATTTCTCGGAAAATATTGAGACAAAAAGAGAAACTGTTGGTTATCAGCAGTTTCTACTTTTGTCTCAATGTTTGCCCAAACCAATTCTATTAGGGACGTCAAAACCAGGTCTTGTTTGGATAAGGGTTAATGCTGATGCAGACAACAAAAGGGACGTTGATAAAAGTAGAATTTGTATACAATATAGTGCAGGAAATGAAGAGGCAAAAGGAGAAAATGCTTGTTATCAACATTTTCTACTATTGCCTCAAAGTTTTCCCAAACTTCTTCTATATTGATTCTGATATTGTTTGGGAAAGGGTTAAATTGTTCCACAAACACTTTCCAGGATAAACCACTATTTTCTGTTTCCACTTTCTTTCCATATTCTTGAAAGATTTTAGGATATATGTAATAACCAGAGTCTACAAAAAGCTATATCAAGTTATGACCAGTGTGGAGATGGACTAAGCTTAACGCTTGTCCTGCTAACTTTAAAATATGTTTCAAACAATTAAGAGACATTTCAGAAAGTTTATCTCTAATTATTACCACAATAATTGAGAAGAAAACAGACAGTGTAGGCTAAGATCAGACTGCATATCTGTGCAGATTAATCTTAGTCTATTCTGCTTGCCAAAGCTTTGGTTACAACAGTAAATCGATATGAACAGCATGAGAAGGGTTAACCCATTACCACACAATTACTCTTTTTGACTTCCTACAAGATCATGGCTTTGGAAAACATTATGGAAAATGAAGAAATTGCTTGTGACAAGCAATTTCATCATTTCCCACAATGTTTTCTACCCCAAAAGACCCCAACTCTTCTAATTTCATTTGCTTGAAATTGTTGTCTGCAACATTTTTGAATTTGGACAAGGCTAAAATTTTGCAATTTGGTAATGGGTTAAGCCTTCACCAATCTACAAAAATTTAGACTTTTCCAATTGGATTGAAAGCTGGTCCAGACTTCAAAATGGATGATGATAAAGAAAGGATTGGCCTATTGCAGTACAGAAAATTTTGATGAAAAAGACAATCTTCTGTTTCTTCTTTTTCTGAAATGGTTCCCCAGACTTTCTCTGTCATGGAAGTCAAATCCAGGTCTTGTTTTGAAAAAGGTTAAAATGCAGTCCTATACATGAGATTATCAAGTTTTGTAAAGGGAAGTAACTTCTATATAATGGCAGTAAATGGTAATATAGGATTTGTCTCCCTTGGATTCACTGTTGAAATTATGAACCCAACATAACAGTCGTTCACCCTTTCCCAAACAAGACCTGATTCAACGATCTGGCGTAAAGGACTTGGGGAAAACTCTTAGAATGAAAGAAGAACTAGCATTTTCTCCATTTCCCTCAATATTTTTGTTTCGATACCAAAAACATATTTTGTATATTTATCACATCTTTGTTTTAGCACAGATTCCCAAATTGACAAGTCTGAAATCCATTGTCTGGGTATAAAGGTTAATGGAAAACTTCACAAAAAGTCCTTTTCTGTCATATTTTTAATACATTTATCAAACAAGACCTGCTGCCAGTATTACTGTAAAATCAGAAATGTTCGCTAGGGATTAATCTTCGCTATGTTCGCGAATCCAATAAATTCGTAAACATTTAGCCACGTGAACATATTGCCTGTGAGCAAATGCAATGAGTAATTCGTAAACATTTAGCCACGTGAACATATTGCCTGGTAGCAAATGCAATGATTCTACAATGTCCGTCGGCCATTACTTTGATTTTCGGAATTGTTTTGGTTTATCGTACAATGTAAATCGAGTAAATAATGCAATCAAACTAGACAAACGACTTTAATGTTCGCATTCTTTAAAATTTCCAATAAACCTTCACTGCGATGGGCCTTGAATACATCAAATATCACCAGGGCTGTTTGGTTACACCTGTAACAAAAGGTGTGAAATGTGGTCAATAGAGCGACATACGATTTTGACAGGCGTTGTTTGTCAGCAATTAACAGTTATGTTATGCAGTTTTCCATACTTTAAACAAGATCTATTGAACAAATACCGACTGCTGAATGTATTCGATTTGAATTATCGTGATATGATTTTATTAATCTACAGAAGATGAACAGCTTTTGGTATGAAAATGTATTCACGTACATGATTAAAGGATTAAATGATTACGGATTACGTGAAACCATTTAAACAAGTAGGGGCATCTGGTATTTTTACGTATCGTGTTATTAATATGAAGACCGGCTGTAAAAATAAAACACAAAACCGATAGTTGATGATAGTTGATGATTTTATTTTCGTGAAAATTTAACCACATGGTTCACAGGTTTTGTTTTTCGCAAACTTTTACCCTCGCGAACCACTTCAAATTTAAAAATTTGTAAACTTTTGGCCCAGCGAAAATATCTGATTTTACAGTATATCAATGTTTTTCCTACCAAGTTAGACAGGATATCATAATGGTGAATTTGTAATATAACTCAATTCAATTCTTTTAATGAAAATACTGCATTAAACAGTCACATATCATACATTGCACAATATGTCACAAATAAAGCAATAATTTAGGTATAAACATTCTTACTACAAACATTACAATCACTGATAATACAGGCCCCTTGCTTTGTTGTCACTCAAAGAAAAATCTTGGGAAAACATTGAATCAAAAGAAGAATATGAAGCATTTTCTTTTTTGCCTTGATATTTACTGTGCTATTTTGTATATCGTTGGTGTTATGCAAAACCTCACATCTCATTTTTTGGAGGGTTTTAAAGGGGAAGATTTTTTTTCTGATACTTAAAGAATTTACTTGAAATTCAGGCATATTGTTCACATCATAATATGTGTCATTACTATCGATAAGTAATTATCCCAAAACCTTTAACTGGACATACAAGCTTTTACTTGGAAAATAGTAAAAATTTACATACTACTAGGTTTTGCATTTTATACCAATGGCAACGATATTAGATCCTAATCTTCTCCAAATTCCATTTGTGGTCTACAGCAGCATTTTAACCCATTCCCAGACAGTGACGCCTTTTGATGCCATGCAAAATTTAGGCTATGAAAAATATTGTGGAAAATGAAGAAATTGCTTTTGACAAGTAATTTATTCATTTCCCACAATGTTTTCTAAACAAAAACACCAAAACATGTAAAATTCCATGCAGATGAAATTGTCGTCTGCAACATCTTTGAATTTGGAATGGTCCAAAATTTTGTCGTGTGGTAATGGGTTAAATTTTGACAAGGCTGACATTGTGTTGTTTTGGACAGGCAGAATTTCTATTTTCAGTAAACTCATCAAACATTGATTTTTAGCTCGACTTTTCGAAGAAAATGAGAGCTTATACTGTCACCCGGGCGTCGGCGTTGGCGTTGCAACCAAGGTTAAAGTTTTTTCAAACATCAATAACTTCCATACTATCAAAGGGACTCAACCCAAACTTGGAATATTTATTCACCATCACACCCTCTACCTTACTACCAGGGCCCATGACCCTGGCTCCACTATTTTTGGAGTTATGCCCCCTTTATACGAAGCAACTTAGAAAGTCAAGCGCGCTGTCTTCGGACAGCTCTTGTTATCCTTAATGGGAAAGATTTATTCACTTTTTGTGCTAGATCAACCTAATTTTGTATGACACAAAGAATAATTCAAATCTGCCATAACCTATTTGGCACTGAAAGTACCCTATAATTAACTTTTAATATATTTTGAAAGTCTAGTTTATTCATAATTCTGCAGTTTAATTTTTGATTTTTAAGGACAGATCCTCCAGTTGTTTCTGCGCAACTTACTGCGCAGATCCTAAATAACGAAATAAAGCTGTTTCAGTAATTGGCCTTTTCAGCAAATGTATTTTTTTTTACATTTAGTTAATGTTTGGTTGATAAATGACAAGACTCTTTTCGGTTATTTCAATTTTCTCTGTTTGGTCAATTAAAGTGTAATAGTACTCGGATGGTACATTTCGCTTTCTGTTACGCGTTCAACATGTGGCGTTAGCAATAGAAAACTGAGCAACAAAATCAAAGTGGTGTGTTTATGAGCTAGTCCACTTCAGATGGACACAAAAGATGACACTTTTTATTATCTAAAGCTGGTAATAAGGAAGAAAATGGATAAAAGTAGTGAAACAATTTCGGACAGAGCTGCAAAAAGTGAACCAAATTTTATTTATAACTAATAAAAACGCTTGGTTTGATATATTTTTCTTTTTTTGTTTTTGTAGGTATGACCAAGCACTATGTCTATACCAAAAAAGAAAAAAATCTTACCGCTGGAATATTTTTTATTATCAGAAACGTTGCGAAAAAAGAGCAATTTTAGCTACTTTTGAAAGAATGTTTTACCAAATATTTCAAAAATATCACTAGATTTTCCCAAATTGATACTCATTTAGACAGAATAAAACATATTGAACACAATAAAGACCTATTTATGTAATCTTAGTCATTTCGAACACCTTTTTTGCGGGTATTTAAGTGACACCTCATTTTTGCAATTTTAGACAAGAGTAGTCTCCCTTGAAATCAAATAACTTTTTAATTCGCTTGGTGACCTATAGTTTTTAAGTCATTGTTTTACTTCTCATATATTTAAATATCAGTACAGAAAAAATGAAAAAAATCTTACCGTAGGAAATAAATGGAGGATCTGTCCTTAAGAAAGTTGAATTAATGTATTGAAAGTCTAAGTATTCATAATTCTGCAGTTTAATTTTCAACTCATAAGAAAGTATAATTAAGCGCACATAGAGCAGTGGGGAAATGGCCATTAAATGCTTTATGTCATTTTAATGTAAAAGAAAAAAATATGACAAACTGCTTTTTGAATTGCATCTTTCAAATTTAAATTAGTGCGAGTCACTTAGAATAAAATGCTTTTGCTAAGTATTTTATGGTATGAAATAGATTTTAAAAACCTTTGAGCAAAAAAAGTAAATTATGTTTGTTGTAGAGTAAGACTAACTTAACGTTTTTCTAGGGTTTTATTTTTCCTTCTTTCAAAAGAATTGCAAGTCTGTAATTGTAAAATTTCTGATTCTAGACACAAGCTTTTTATAAGGGATGTCCGAACCAGGGCCCTGTTGTACTAACAAATTGCGTAAATTATGTAACAAGACATCTCATTAAATGAGAATGTCTTAGGCTAACCTGAGATTTCTTTTCAAGTTTTTACCATTCAAGTATATTGTTGTTGTAAATGCAAAACTTTGTATCTCGTTTTTGGAAAATTTTAAAGGGGAGGTAAAAAAGTATAATAACTTTTCCCAAACTGAAATGTTTTACATGAATGGACATATTGTTCACAAATGATTTGTCATTAATACTGACCAGTAAAAATATCTCAAAACCTGCAAGAATTGTCTTTAACTGGGCACACAAGTTTGTACTTTTAAAATTGCAAGAATCGACGTACAAGGTTTTGCATTTACACCAACAATATGCAAAAATGTTATAACAAGTATAACAGGCCCTGGTCCTTTTTTGAGGAGCTAAAACCCTTTTTAAAAAAAGGTAAAAAATGAAATATTTCTGATGTAGGAAGTTATTGAACTATTTGTTTTGGTTTCTTGATAATATTCTGTGCTGGTTGACAGGCCGATAATTGAAAGTGGTTGTTTATTTTTCCCTGGTCAGTTCAAGTGTTCTATAGATTTTTGTCAGTAGATTTTTGCAAGCAGAATATTTTCACTTTTCTTCAAAAAGCCTGTAATTAGAGTTTAGATAAATCTGTAGTTATGAGGGTTTGGAAGAAAGCCAACAATATCCAGAATATAAATTGGATCAAATTAACTTTATATTGATTTCATTTCATTATTAATGGCCTCTTAAATCAAGAATTATTGCACCGATATTTGTAAAGCATTTAAACTTACGTACTCAAGATCTATGGATTTCAAACAGACTGTTCAAGTTTCTTTATCAAATGTCTGTTTGTATCTCTGTATGTCTGTTAGTTAGTTTTATTGGCCAATGTAATTATGCATAACTTTCCCAAGCATTGTCTCGTTTTGAAACCCCTTTGAAGAAAAGACTTCAAAAACCTAATTATTGAAAAAGATGTACACATCACTCACAACTGTAATGCATGTAAATTGATGAAATGCATGAATTTTACAATTTGTTTACTTCTATCAGAATTAAAATAGTTGAAAGTGACAGAGAATTTTAGGCATGCTTTTGAAATTTTCAATTAACTATCCTGTCACTCTTCATACTTGTCATTTGTGAAAGCACACCAAATTAATGTGACAAAATTGTGTGATCATTTCCAAACATATTTATGTGCATTGGCGAAGTAGCCATTAAAACTATAACAAACATTATAGGGTTTCACTTTTTTCTTTCAAATCAGTATTTTATGGGTTATTTCAGTGCAAGTGTATGGCAACACATAACAGTATTATTCCTTAAAGAACACTTGGATAATTTATCTCAAATCAAAATTAAAAAGTTTGCCATGAGGGCCATTTTCATACACCATCAAAGATAAGTAGATTAGTATCATCTCCATCTGTCTGTCCATATGTAGACATTTGACAAAGTCATTTGTCTCTCACCAATGGGTGTGAATCATCTATGTGAGAGAGCAGCTGGAGGCTCGGTTTGGATATTGTGGTTGTACTGGTGCGAGAAATACCAGGAACCCACGGTTAGGTGCTCCAGCCGCCGCGATATGACCATAGAAGTTGAAAACGGCGTAAAACCCCAATAAACTAACTGTCCATATGTACCTATACATCTTGTTGACTGTACAACTCCTACATCTATCGACACTTATAGACAGTACAACTCTTACATCTATGGACACTTATGGACAATACAACTCTTACATCTATGGCCACTTATGGACTGTACAACTCTTATATCTATGGTCACTTATGGACCGTACACCTCTTACATCTATGGCCACTTATGGACAGTACAACTCTTACATCTATGGTCACTTATGGACCGTACACCTCTTACATCTATGGAATCTTATGGACAGTGCATCTCCTACATCTATGGACACTTATGGACAGTACAACTCTTACATCTATGGACACTTATGGACAGTGCAACTCTTACACCTATGGGCACTTATGGACTGTACAACTCTTACATCTATGGACACTTATGGACAGTAAATCTCCTACATCTATGGCCACTTATGGAGAGTGCAACTCTTACATCTATTGACACTAATGGACTGTACGACTCTTACATCTATGGACACCTATGGACTGTACAACTCTTACACCTATGGACACTTATGGACAGTAAATCTCCTACATCAATGGACACTAATGGACAGTGCAACTCTTACACCTATGGGCACTTATGGACGTTACAACTCTTACATCTATGGACACTTATGGACAGTACAACTTCTACATCTATGGACATTTATGGACAGTACACCTCTTACATCTATGGATACTTATGGACAGTACAATTCTTACATCTATGGGCACTTATGGACAGTACAACTCCTACATCTATGGACACTTATGGACAGTACAACTCTTACATCTATGGACACTTATGGACAGTTCAACTCTTACATCTATGGACACTGTCTTATGGACAGTCCAACTCTTACATCTATGGACACTGTGTTATGGACAGTCCAACTCTTACATCTATGGACACTGTGTTATGGACAGTCCAACTCTTACATCTATGGACACTGTCTTAATTATGGACAGTCCAACTTTTACATCTATGGACACTTATGGACAGTACAACTCTTACATCTATGGACACTTATGGACAGTACAACTCCTACATCTATGGACATGTATGGACAGTACAACTCTGACATCTATGGACACTTATGGACTGTACAACTCTTATATCTATGGTCACTTATGGACAGTACAACTCTTACATCTATGGACACTTATGAACAGTAAAACTCTTACATCTATGGTCACTTATGGACTATACAACTCTCACATCTATGGACACTTATAGAGAGTGCAACTCTTACATCTATGGAAACTAATGGACAGTACAACTCTTACATCTATGGACACTTATGGACAGTACAACTCTTACATCTATAAACACTTATGGACAGTACAACTCTTACATCTCTAGACAGTACAACTCTTACATCTATGGACACTTATGGACTGTACAACTCTTACATCTATGGACAGTTACACATTTCCTACATCTATGGACACTTTTGGACAGTACATTTCCTACTTCTATGGACAGTTAAGGACAGTTAAACTCGTACATCTATGGACAATTATGGACCGCTTTTGCAGAAATCTTCATAGTGTTTTTATTGTGTGCCTAATCAGTAATCACCTGACTGTATATGCATATTGTTAAAATAGGGAACAATTGACCCACGATTTTAGCCGTGACATAATTTCGGACAAACAATAGTATATAGTCAGTGTGTTGTTAAAAAACCTCGTAACTACGGCTTGAGTCAAGCCGTAGTTACGAGATATTATAACATCACCGACGGTTTATCAAAACATAATGGTAAACTAATTCTATTTGTAGCATAAAATTCATTGCTATTGTGACTAGTCCTCTTCTATGGATATCAAAATGGGTCTTGTTTGCAAAAGAGTTACAATGATTATGAATGACATTGTTAAATAGCTAGAAAATTAACAAAAGCATTTTACTTTCACTTATCAATGCCAAGTGCAATTATTCTGATAATTCAGAAAAATGAATAGATATTGTGTGACCCTTTATCTAACAATATCATGTTTTGACATCCACAATAAAGAAGAATTTGGAAAGCATTGGAAGAAAAGGAGCAATTGCTTATTACTAATAGTTTCTTGTTTTCTTCAATTATTTTCCATGCTTTGAGATATAGTTCTTTACATTTAACAACATTGCATTACCAAGTTTTGTTGCATTAAATTGCTTTTCAGTGTCGATTGGCTTGAATTTTTTTCATTTGGGAAAGGGAGAAAGATATTTTGTGAAAAAGAAATTATCCTTCGGTGTGGTATTCAAGGCTCACACAATGCAATTGTTATCAAAATATTTGGTTGTATTAAATTTAAACCTCATCTAATGATCTTTTATCTAAATCCAAAGGTATTGAACACTTAAGGAAGCATAACCTTAATCTATTGCAAAAGTAACCCAGTAATTCAGGACAAACTTTTTAGACCATTTAAAGATCATGTTATCTTTGCCAAAAAATATAAAGAAAAGAGAAACAAACAAGTAAGCCTCTGCTTTCAACATTATTTTATTCCTTTTATATTTTCACAGTTTTCATGTCGCATAATTAGAGGACTGTATTATGTGCACATTGTTGCCAACTTGAGCTTATGGCTTGGCTTTTCTCATGTCTTTTTTATATCCCTTTCTGTCTTTAAGTTACTAGTAATCTTGACACTATTTGGTCCTCTGTCTTCATTACGGCATAATGGTCTTATAGTTTTCTTCAGCATTGGCTTGAGGATGGTCAGACTTTAATATTGCTGCAGAAATGACATCAAATATCCCTAGATATTTGTGTTTGATTGAAGCTATTGCTTGACAGCATCATAAAAAGAAGTCGGCCTGTTTTATCATTTAGACTGGCTCTTCACTAGGACCCAGAATATGTTCTTGTTCCTTAACCCATTACCAAACGACAAAATTTTGGGTTGGTCCAAATTCAAAGGTGTTGCAGACGACAATTTCATGAGAATGAAACAGTACACTTTTGGTCTTTTTGTATGAAAAATATTGCAGGAAATGAAGAAATTGCTTGTCACAAGCAATTTCTTCATTTTCCACAATGTTTTCCAAAGCCATTATCTTCATGGGTGACAAAAGGCGTCACTGTGTGGTAATGGGTTAAAATGACTGCATCTGAATGCAGTCTCACTTTGTTTTGCTGATAATGAAAGTTAGGTGTTTCTTAAACTTGTAGAGAAACATTCATAACAGCAATATTAGAATTTTCTCCTTTTCCTCTAGTTATTTCCATGCTAAGAACATATTCATTTCCCACTCTGGTTATCACAGATTATTTGTTAAAGCTCTGTTATCTATCGGTTAACCCTTTCCCAAACAAGGCCTGGTTTTGACGTCTCTAAAAGATATGGCTTAGGAAAACATCGAGACAAAAGAAGAAACTGCTGATGACCAGCAGTTTCTCCTTTTGTCTCAATATTTTCTTTCCCATAATTTACACAATTTCTATCTTTAATACCTTCAATTTTATCATTTGTAGCAGTTTTTGAAATGGATTACCCCGATATTTTGCCGTTTGGGAAAGGGTTAAGTGATAGTAAGGGAAAGTGTGATTATCAGTTTAATTGGGGTGAGAGTAAAAAGAGAATCTTCCACAGTAAAGTGGATTTACAATGTGATCTGTATTGATCAGACAAACTTTGCGGATTATGAAATATTTGTGATAAAAAAACAAATATTTTTGTTCAGAAACAATTTAAATGTTTCTCAATAATTATGGAGAATTATGTTGTTATCTAAATTTAACTTTTTGATCTACTGAATAGATTGTTTTCGTCAAGGAATGATTACATTGATTATGAAACCATGTCAAAACATTGTGAAAAATTAAAATATCAGCCAACAAAAGACAGTACTGTGCTGGAGCCTTATTCTAAAGTGAAACAGTGCATCAAAGTTCAAAATACTGACAGACTCGGAACACAAGGGCATGGACGTAGATTTTTTACTATTGCACATTTATATTTATCTTCTGCGTTGTTTGCTAGATCTCAATCTACACTGGAAGGTGTTAATAAAGACGTGGATAAGAAGTGAAGCAATGCAAGTTTTATGATTATATTAGCCTTCCTATACAAGAAATTCTCAGAATTGATTTAAAATTAAAGGAGATGCAGATAAAAAAATTCAACTGGATAGAAACCTGAGATTTTGATATAAAGCACAAAAATACTAAAAGAAAAGAACAAAATGCTGGATATCTGCATTTTGTTCATTTGTGACAAAATTTTCCGAAGCCTCCTACAAAGGTCTGAGCCTGTATAGCTTAGTTGGTAGTAGCATGGATGTCCTTAATTCCATCCAGCAGTCATGGATTTGAACCCTGTTGGCTTGTTTCTTGTTTCATAAGTCATTAATTAACCCTTTCCCAAACAAACCCTGGTTTTGACGGGTCTGATTAAAAAGGCTTGGGAAAACATTGAGACAAAAGAAGAAACTGCTGATAACCAGCAGTTTCTCATTTTGCCTCAATATTTTCTGTGCCATATTGCACACAAATACTTTCCCTCTTAACATGAATTTTGCTATTGTGGAGCAGCTTTCCAATTAGACCACCCAAAAAATTTGTTGTTCGGGAAAAGGTTAAGACTTTTATTGTTTGGGCCAGACTAAGAGTTAATCATTTTAATAGTCATTTTTTACAGCTTCTACATCTTTCTTCATCTTTTGATAAAGCCAATCATTCATTCACTTTTGTCTTGTCTTGATATTTAAAAGATTTATACAAAACAAAAAAGGTATTAATTAAACTGGTTTAAGGATATATCCGAGATCTATGACAGGAAAAGAAGCACATATCTACCCTTTTGAGGTTATGCATTGAAGATTATGTGAAAGTTGTCATTAACACCTTGGTGACATTAAAGAATTTAACCTCATAAAAGTCACAGAAACCCCTTTAATGAAAGTCATTTTGATAAAAATAGTGCCACTATTCATAAACTTGCATATATGAAAAGTAAATATTTAGTACAGGAACACATGGTTAGTGCACTTTTGGCCTTGATTTAACTGAAAATTGGCTGACCTGCAATCTAGTAAATCATAGAGTAATTCAATTCATTCCTATGACTTTCTTTAGAAGGAACAGAAATATGCAGGTTGTCATAATAATTAACACCTTAGTGACATTAAAGAATTTAACCTTACAAAAGTCAGAGAAACCTTTTAACCCTTTCCCAAACAAGACCTGGTTTTGACGTCCCTAAAACGACAAGCTTAGGAAAACATTGAGACAAAAGAAGAAACTGCTGAAATCCAGCAGTTTCTCCTTTTGTCTCAATATTTTCGGTGCCATATTTTACACAAATCCTATCTATAATAACATCTATTTTGTCATTTTTGGCAGTTTTTGAAGTGGACCATCCTAAAATTTTGTTGTTTGGGAAAGGGTTAAACACTTTCCTAAAATTAAGTGAGCAAGTCGTGGCTTTGATGTACCTTATTGAAAAGACTTTAGAAAATATTGAGGCAAAAGAAGAAAATGCTGATAATCAGCATTTTCTCCTTTTGCCTAATATTTTCTGTGCTTTACTCTACACAAATTATATCTATTTCAGCATCTGTTATGTTGTTTGTGGCACTATTTCACTTGAAACAGTTCAGATATTAATCGTTAAGGACAGGGTTAATGATAAATATAGTGCCACCATTTGTAAACCTGCAGATATGTAAAGTAAATATTTAGTACTTTTCTTACAAACTTGGTGAATAAGTTAAGCAAACATTCTTTCACAAAGTTTAGGGATTATTATACTTGAAGGACTTTAAAAGTGAACAATAAGTGATGATCATATTACTAAATTATGTGAATTTTTATGGTTTTATTGACACTTACAACATTAAATGTGGGATAATGTAATCTTTAAAAGAAAAGGGAAATAAATCTTACACATTATCTTAAACATAAATTATCTTCAAATAATTCCTTGGCATTATGAAAGTTGGTTGACAGACTTTAACTCTTTTCCAAACAATACCTGGTTTTGACGTCCCTTATAGAAATGGCTTGGGAAAACATTGAGACAAAAGAAGAAACAGCTGATAACCAGCAGTTTCTTCTTTTGTCTCAATATTTTCCATGCTTTATAATACAAAATATCTATTTTAAACAAGGTCCATTTGTTGTCTGCAGTAGCTTTTGAAATAAAAAAATTGAAAATTTGCCGTTTGGGAAAGGGTTAAAAAGGAACAAAAATTGATGATCATTTTACTAAAATGTGAATTTTTATGGTTTTATTGACACTAAAGAACATTAAATGTGGGATAGAATAATTTTTAAGGAAAGGGAAATAACTTGTACATATTATCTTTACAAATGATCTTAAGATGAATCCTTGATATATTATAATTATAAAAGTGAATGGACTTTAAAGGTGAACAATAAGTGATGATCATATTAGTAAACTGGGAATAGTTATGGTCATATTGACACTTAGAACATTAAATGTGGGATAATGTAATCTTTAAGAAAAGGGAAATAAATCTTACACATTTTCTTAAACATAACTTATCTTCAAATAATTCCTTGGCATTATGAAAGTCGGTTGACAGACTTTATAAAGGAACAAAAATTGATGATCATTTTAATAAAATGTGAATTTTTATGGTTTTATTAATTGACACTAAAGAACAAGAATAATCTTTAAGAAAGGGAAATAAATCTTGCACATAATCTTTAACTGTTAAAAATTGTCTATAAAAAAATCCTCGATGTATTTTGATTATGAAAGTCGATGGACTATAAAAGTGAACAATAAGTCATGACCATATTACTAAATTGTGAAATTTTATGGTTTTATCGACACTTAGAATGTCAAATGGAGAAATATAATCACTAAGAAAAGGGAAATAACTTGTAATGCAATATCTCTATGAATTATCTTAAGATGATTCCTTGATACTATTATAATTATGATAGTCAAGGGACTTCGAAAATAAAAAAGTAAGTAATGATCATAGTACCAACAATTGTGATTTTTTATGATTTTATTGACACATTCGATCGTCATGTGTTAGATAATGTAATCTTTGAGAAAGGGAAATAAATCTTACACATTACCTTAAACATTACAAGTTATCTTTCAATGATAATTGAATAAACTTTGTGTGCAGTTCATTGGCCTTTTTAGTCGGATTGTTATAATCATTATAAGCACACCTTCATTGTAGTGGAAATGCTAGACCTTTGGTGCGAATCATGACGGACATACTGACCAGGAATTCATTGCGCATTACTACCGACATTAATACAAAAGCAGCAAAATGTCAGACATGTGCCCTCTGCAGACCATTACAAAACTCATTCCAAAAATTATGATTGTTGCATTTGCTCGAAAGTTTTGTGCATAACTCAAAAATTTTTCGGGATGTATGCGAAGACGAAAAGCTCTGAACATACCGAACATAAACCTTTAGTGGAACGAACCTTTCACGAATATACTAAATTAAGTTTGGTATGCAATCGGTGTAATGTTTGGTTAGGTGGGACAGGGCTGTTAGCCTCTAGTCACAAAGATTTGCTACTCTGGAATTTCATTTAATGGAATTTCTACCCTTCATCGACTTACAATTTTTCACTATCCAGCATTTAATTGATTAATAGTCTCGTTTGGCAGTCCTGACACAGCTCTTGTTTTTTTTTTTTTTTTTTTTTTTTTTCAAATCATAATTTGATCCCCTTGAAAAAGTATTTATTTGGTCAATAATTTATTTTGGGTGGGACAGAATATCATATTTTCACCAGTGACCATAGGTCTAAAGAAGACTGAGTGAATGATGTGGACACTCATTATAATTGTCAAGATAACAGAAGGCATGACTGGGCTAATGAGTTCTAACCCACAATTTTCCATGTGTGTTTTCTTTCATCAGCCTCAAAGCCATGACTTTGATGCTTTCCTAAGATTTAAGGTAGTCTACCCCTAACGAGATTCGTGCGACATTGGAATTATTGGGGCGACACCGAAAACATTTGGCGGTTGAATAATTCCACCACCAAACCTTTACGACTGCGCCTGAATAAGTTCGGATACGTAACGACGCCGCTTGAAAAAAATCTGATGTTTTATGAATCTGAAAATGGCCACATTACGGGTATTCTACCTTAACACTTTGTTACATCAAAAGGCGTCAAAACGTTTGGGTAAGGGTAGATCTACAATAAGTGTCTCTGTCCTTTTTCTACTCATGACTGTCCTTGTCAATGATTGTGTCTGACAAACCATAAACTATTAGAACAATAGCTTCAATAGAATTCAAACAATTAGAAAACGGCATGAATATCGCTTTGAACTTTTTAACCCTCAACCTTTTGTAAAGGAGTAGTAATGTGTTGCATTTTCTTTTTGATTGGCTGAAAAAAGCAAAATACTAAAATGAGCAAAACATTTATTAGTTTTTTGCACCAAGTTTGTCCGTGGCTTTTTATGCCCCCGTATCGAGAGATCGGGGGCATATTGTTTTACTCGTGTCCGTCTGTCTGTCTGTCCGTCCGTCCGTCCGTCCGTCTGTCCGTCCGTCTGTCCGAAAACTTAACCTTGGCCTTTTCTCCAAAAGTATTTGACATACAAAGCTCAAATTTGGTATGCAACATCCGTTCAATGATATCTATCTGTTCCATGCAGTTTGACCTTCCTCAAGGTCATCCCTTAACCCTTATCAACCCTTTACTCTACGAAAACTTAACCTTCTACTCCGAAAACTTAACCTTTGCCTTTTCTCCAAAAGTCTTTGACATACAAAGCTCAAATTTGGTATGCAACTTCATTTCAATGATATCTATTTGTTCCATGCAGTTTGACCTTCCTCAAGGTCATCCCTTAACCCTTATCAACCCTTTACTCTACGAAAACTTAACCTTCTACTCCGAAAACTTAACCTTTGCCTTTTCTCCAAAAGTATTTGACATACAAAGCTCAAATTTGGTATGCAACTTCCTTTCAATGATATCCATCTGTTCTATGCAATTTGACCTTTCTCAAGGTCATCCATTAACCCTTATCAACCCTTCACTCTACGAAAACTTAACCTTTTACTCCGAAAACTTAACCTTTGCCTTTTCTCCAAAAGTATTTGACATACAAAGCTCAAATTTGGTATGCAACTTCCTTTCAATGATATCTATCTGTTCTATGCAATTTGACCTTTCTCAAGGTCATCCATTAACCCTTATCAACTCTTCACTCTACGAAAACTTAACCTTTTACTCCGAAAACTTAACCTTTGCCTTTTCTCCAAAAGTATTTGACATACAAAGCTCAAATTCGGTTTGCAACTTCCTTTCAATGATATCTATCTGTTCCAAGCAATTTGACCTTCCTCAAGGTCATCCCTTAACCCTTAATAAACCTTTACTCCTCGAAAATTTAACAATTTAGAAAAATGGCCATTTCGGGGGCATTTGTGTTTCACAAACACATCTTGTTTATAAAAAAAATTATATAATGTCAATTTTACATGATTGTATTTTCCCAACTTTTAATTGTATTACCGAACTGAAATTTGGTGTAAATAATCAGAACCTCACTGTTATGTTGAACAACAAAGCGGGTGTGTAAGTAATTATTTAAAAAAAAACACTTGTAAAAAATACTATAGGTCAGAGGTCAAGGGATCGATTTTAAATCTTGACAGTCACCACTGCCAACCTTACCAGGGAGCCTCAACAGCCTCCACTAACTGGATGAAACCAAAGTTATTGTGAAAGAATTGAATTGGTTTCTGATAATTTGTAGTCCTTAGAAATTTATTGAATGAGCACGTAACTATGGAATGATTTTATCCTTTAAAGAAAAAAGGATTTTGAAATGTTGTACCTTAGTTCCAATAAACAAGTGCCATGAATTATTCATAATTCACTGTATATAGAAGATCAGAAATTGAAAACATTTTCCTAGTTTTCTTTCAGAAGAAGGAGACTAAATCTTTGGCCAATAATTTTTTACAACAAAGATATTTCAAAGGTTTATAACCAACTATTCCAAAACCATTCTTACTAAAAAAAACCCCGCTAATTTCATTCTTTTCCATTCCAATAATGAAGCTTTTTAATGCCTCACATGATAAATACTTTGAAATACATTGTGGAAAAAGAAGACATTGCAAGGTTTTCTACCAAGAAAGACGAAAAATGTGAAATTGTCATTCACTTGCAATTATCGTCTGAAATGTCTTTGAACTTGGAATAGTTAAAAAAATTTGTCCTTTGTGAAAAGGTTAATTTAAGGTTGACACAAAAATTTGCAGGGTAAAAACATAATACAAGAAAGTAAATATTTGAACAAGACAAAGTGAGTGTTTGGTTAGTGAAAGTTTTGGCTGTGTTGTATAATAAGAATAATGTTCTTCAGAGTACTCAAGTATAGAATATCAAATTGTCAATAATTCCGATTGGATTTAACCGAGTAGGTTCACACATATTATAGGGATTACTACGAATTTATGCTTTTAATGATAAAAATTGTGGTTTTTGTGTGTTTTAATGAATTGAGAGATTTAGTAGGTACTTGTAACTTTCTCAAACAATTTAGAGCCAATTTTGTTGTCTCTGGTAGAAAAGTTACCTTCAGAAGATATTGAGGCGTAAAAAGAAAATCAGCATTTTCTGTTTCTGTATCAATATTTTCTGTGCTGTTTTATATATAATTCTTATCTGAAATAAAATCCATTTTGTTGTCTGCAGCATCTTTCAGATTGGAGCAGTCTAATATTTTCTTGAAGAGTTGAAAATTTGATATAGTGAATTTCATTAACTAGTCATTATGTATGTATATACACAATTTTGTCTCCTTAGGCTTTAAAGAAGTGTTTTAAAGAAAAAAAAAACCAAAATTCTGATCCTTGAAATGAATATTAACTACATGGTATCCTAGTATTGGAACACTGTTTGTGTAAATGTGGTGAAAAGCAGATCAAAGTGTACTATCGGAATTATTCTTTGAAAGATGTGATCTTCCATGAGTTGCGATGAGAGACAAGCGGATCTTCAAAACTTTGAATTCTTGTTACCATGAAAATGCAAACTTTGCACTACTCGTTACCAAGCATCGTCAAACCACAAAGATCGTTAACAAGTTTTCTAAATTACTCAAAACAGTTGGAGGAGTTTATCAATAAATACAAAACACGTCCAAGAGATATCAAGTTCTGGCCGTATGGGCCCTACTGGCCTCAATATTTTGAAAATGAAATTTTGGAGACTCCAAAACTGTACCACTCGTGTCCAAATGTGAGAGAGCCGTTTCAGACAAAATATGATGGTAAGTTTTCAGGAAAGAAAATAACAGAATTTTTTATGAGATAGGAACAGAATCTGAGGTGGGGGGGGGGGTACAAGGTTAACCCTTTCACAAACGACAAAATTTTAGAGTGATCCACTTCAAATACTGCCACAAATGACAAAATGGATGTTATTGAATATAGGATTTGTGTAAAAAGTGACATGGAAAATATTGAGACAAAAGGAGAAACTGCTGGTTATCAGCAGTTTCTTCTTTTGTTTCAATGTTTTCCCAAGCCTAGTCTATTAGGGACGTCAAAACCAGGTCTTGTTTGGGAAAGGTTTAAATGTATTGTAGATTTGATGTTTCAAATCCAAACCATTATATTGTGTGTTTACTCATCTGTTTTTCTTTCATATAGATCTATATGTATTTCGAATTTTTCTGTCACATAATCATTTTCAAGTCTCTTAACAATTTAGAAAAAAAAATAAGTGAAAATACTCTAAGATTAATGTGTTAAGTTTGTTCCATGTTTACGTACATAAATTCAAAGCTTATAGGGTGAAACTTATCAGAAAAGACTACAAGGTCTGAGAGTTAAGAATTCCTTAGATAGTAGTCTGCCTACAAAGTCAAAAAATGTGACTTTCGTAGGCATTCTCTGAACATGGGCGACTACCAGGTCCAATGATATCTTCAAGGCATGGTATGTACGGCTTGCCCGGTAGTCGCCTCTAGCAGGCGATATTGGTTGAAATAAACTAGGTCAAAGGTCATTCGGTACATTATTCACACATGCCCCATAAAATACTCCATAACTTACACATTTCTTAAGCTAAAACAATTCTTTTGGTACCTAAATAAAGCTGACGATTAGTACTGTTACTTAAAATAACAATATGTAACTTTATGAATTTGTGTATTTGTAAATTTTGATAAATATAGCAAAAAATGGCCAAAAAATCACAAAAATAGTTTTTTTCCGAAAAGTAAAAAAATCATAAAAAATACCAACGGTATGTTTGGATAAATGACATTATACTTGAAAATTGCCTAGACATCTGTTGTTTACTGATATATATTTGCTTACAGAATTAGTCATTGGCTTACCCTTGTAGCCATAGCTAAAAGCGGGTGGGGTAAATTTTCCAAAAAAATACAAAAAACACAAACATTGGTGTAGCAATACGAACTTCACATAAATGATAGTCTCGATAATTCTATGATGTTTTATTGGAAATTATTGTTTAAAAATATTATTTTCGTGATTTTTATGGCTTTTGATGCAGTCATTAAAAAGTGCAATTACATAAAACAAGACTCAAAATAATACAGAAATTTAGCATAATCAGCAGCTGAAAGTAGTCATTTCACTATCTTACGAACATAAGACATTCAAGGTAAGAATAAATATGTTTCAACACGTTTCGTTCATTAATAAATGGTGTAGTTTCATTCTGTAAACCGAACGTTAAATTTCATTATTGCAATTTGGGTGATTACATATGGTGGACTTACGAGAGCATTCGATCATGTTTATAAAATGTAATTAGGAACAGATCATTCCATTTTATGGAAAAAAATATCACAATCATAAGTCTGACTGCAGTTCTGGTATGCGATTATGGTATATGTAAAGGTCTTAAGTGCCCATGAAGGTATCAATACATGTATTTACTTAGATATGTACATGCTTTCATTAGAGACAATAGGAGATTCAGTCTTTGGGTCTTTCTGATTTTGTAACCAATAATCTTTTAATTGTTTTAGAAATTGAACTAAATATGATTCTGTATGTAGGCCTATCTCTAATTATGAAAATCACTCAATCTTTAATTAAACATTACATTACTAGTATGTTATTGGTGATTATCAGATTATAAAGACACAACGATCGCTAGCTAATTCTTACTATGTTAATTAAGAACTAATGGGTTGTTGAGTTGGCGCAAAGGAACTCTTTGTGCATAAATAAGGAAATCTATGACCCTGTAGTTGCTTTTAGCTATCCTCTAGACAATAAACCTGACTAACCTCTGGGCACTGACCAACTTATAATAACATAACTAAAAACTCTTCATTCAATAATAATTTTCGTTGTAATCAAATGTGTATCTTTCATTTGTATGGGAGTACGTGGGTTGTTCGGAAAGTTTTGAGACAACCTTGATTAAAAGTTTAAAACAAAGCATATTCTCACAATTTTTGACATACGTTTTTTGTAATCTTTAATCTATACTTATATGAAATTTCATGTACATCATACACTGTCTTCACATGAAACATGGATGTCAAAAATAGATACTGACATATACATGTAGGCGGCGCACGCCGCCGTACAGGAACGTCACGTCATTTGAATATAACGGAAAAGGTAGTTATTTCTCAAAGCGCCATCCTTCACGCTGAATGCACATTTCATGTATTCGTGCCCATCTACTTATAACCCACAATACAAGTCACATGAAAACGGCGATACAATCTTCAATACAAGGATACGTAATTATTTTAATTGTCTAACAGTGATGCGGTCATATTCGTCGATAAAACGTCGCGTAAATCTATTTTTACGTTAATGACGGAAGGCGGCAGCATCTCTCTTCAGATGAGGTCCTCGCTCATTGTGCCAGTGGAAGAAAAGTGCTAACGTGCCTTTTTGTACCTTACTGACATTTTCCAAAAGTAATTTGTTTAAATTGGGGATTTTCTGGCATTTACGGAAAACCGTTTTAAATATTAGCTTTCTGCCTTTGACGGCGTCGCCATAGAATGCACTCCTGTCATCGATAAAATGAAATTTTGTAATGATATTAAACGTTTGAATCTAACGGAAAAATAAGGTCATGAATAATCATAAATGATGTTAAGTACGTTATATCAAAGTTTCCCGTGAAAATAGTGCTTTTATACCAACGTATTAAAAGAACATTTCTTATTTGCGAGCTGTGCGCCGGCCTCATGATGGTTGTGTTGCTATGGTTACTACTAGCAGCAACCCGATGATACAAATCTTAAAATTTTATTCGCATTTAACTTGTTATGGTTTAAACATTGTGTAGACTGAAAATCAATAAGAAATTTGCAAAAATAAAGATGAAATGATGTTTGTCTCAAAACTTTCCGAACAACCTTCGTATTGTTGTATCATATAAAAAAGTGAATCCGTATGTTAAAAGCTGTAGACATTTTTTGGCATCATAACTCAGATCATGTGATTTAATTCAGGAAATGGAACAGGATCGTGTTGTTTTTATTTACTTGATTGGTCAGTATTTTGTGCAGCATGCCGAAATAAATAAAAGTAAAAAAATTGGCTTTTGTATTTCAATAGTGCAGAAATCGCTTGCTTTCATATCAAAATTATACCTTAATCCTATGACAACACACACAGAGTCCATCATTTGCTTGGAAATCTTAATATTTGTCGATACAAGAGATTCTCAGCAGACACATCCATTTGTGAAGTTTAAGGGCACAAAACCCTGGACTAATTGGTAGAATCAGAGACGTAATTACATTTTTCTGGGAATGCACCCATGGGAAAGAACTTAAGAAATGAGCGTGCTCTTCTATTCCCTCAATAGCTAGGCTCAACAACAGGTATTGTTTAAGAAGGTCTAAACGACGAAGGCTTGATCATATCAGTTATTCTTGGATAATTATTTGCGTCACATAACTATTGTGGTATGTTTCATTCGTCAATAGATGCCAAATATCGTGCATCTTTGGCGTCATCAGTGACATCGGTAATTGACAAGGATATCCAGATTTTTAAAATTCGGATACCCTTGTCGACTTGCATTGTAACGGGCACGCTGAAGATGGAGGAAAAATTACACAAAGTGTTTGGTATCTAATAATGGGTGGACTACTTAAATCATCTGCCAGATTTGACAACGCTTTTAGGGAGACATCTTTTTTGAAAGGGTTGGAGTACGTTAAAAATCTAGAATTTTACATATATCGATGTCTTTGAATCATATCCATCACATTGTATATAACCGACGACTAGACCCAGGCTACACACAAAGTGGTACCTGTACATAGACTACATCTGGTCTGTTTTAATGTGTAAATTGACTAGTATGTGTTCATGTTTTAGCAAATTAGATTTAGTTGAAGAACCATTTTCGTCACACTTCGAGAACGGGTAGTCCAGTAAAAACCGTTCCTACTTTCTCGTTTTTAATTGGAGGTCTTTCGGACGTCCAATTCTTATAACCACTTTTCGACAGGCGTATTGGGTTTTCATTACCAAAAAACCCTTCTAAGACTCAATTGCCATTTGGTCAAAATTCAAAAAAGATTTTGTGACCATACAGGAAAACGGTCGTATCTTTCCTGCTTTCTATGTGTTCTCTAACAAACACTATAGGATTCATTGCCCGATTCAATTCATGCCACGTCTTTACCAACTTTACGATCTTTTTTCGATTTAACCATTTTCTTGTAGTGATTTGACTTTCGTGATATTGTGTAAAGGGTAAGATCTTTAGAAAGCGATACATGCATACAGTTTTATTATTAAAATTAACAAGCGTCCTTTATCATCAACAGCCGCGATATAGCTCAAACGGGAAAGGATTCGCCCCGCCTTTGGAACGCCGTTGATTCGAAACCAGTTCGGACCATTTCGTCTGTATAACATTTGTTAAAACGTTTGTTTTTCTTTATATGTGTTTACTGAAAGCAGACATTTTAGGATGATTACTCAATTTAATGCACGTATTGTGTATGACAATTTCTTTTTCTTTGGTCATTGTTGTTTAAGTCTTTGAAATATTTAAAGAAACGGGGTGTCCACGCGACGTATTTTGGAAACAGGGTTTTAAAAATGATTATCGGGGAGTGAGTTCATTTCGCAACACTGGTTCGACTCGACGACAAATCGGGGTTCCATCTGAACAGCCTCAGATGACACGCTAGTGATATCCACCTATTCAGGAAAATATACTGAACAAAAATGAAAACTTTACACTTCAAGATTTCTTGTTTTTGTAAAGCTATCGAACAAAAAGCCTGAAATATATTTTGACGTTATTTCCCAGGCTTTCAGCAATCGTTTTGTCAAAATCTCATTGCCTTGTGTCCTTTAATGTCAGAGTTACGGCCCTTAATGCGTTTAGACCTAATTACATCTAATGTCACATATGCGCATGCGCAGGAAACGATTCATTATTTTTTCGGAATTTGCCGTATCTGGGTTGCCAAAAAAAACACAAAAAATCTTTTTTATCACTAGTAGCAAGCTCTCAAATAAAGGTCTAATCTGCCAATTTTGTGAATTACCTCCCTTTTACATAAACAAATAGGGAATTTAAAATGTTTGATATTCAAAAATTTATCACGGTTTTCGATTGATTTTTTTAAAACATCATGCAGGCTTTACAGGGGATTTTTGAACCCTTTTTTCGACTAGGATTTTTCCCAGATATTCATGCAATAGCGATTTCAATTTCCTATGGAGATTGCATTGTAAAATTTTCAAGCTTTGCAACATAATGAAAATTCTGCTTTTCAAACATCATTTTTTTAAAGCTCAAACAATGTTATGCAAGCTTCTTTACATTTTCTGACTGATAACCTGTCAGACTACCATTCGGTAAAGTCTGACATGGTTTGAGTTCTTCTGCTCGGATTTTTGAGGGTTTAAATTTTGTAAAATTCTGTTAAAATTGTACACCTGAAAAAACGGACCCATGTCACACTTAAAGGATCCGTTTTTCATCCCTGTGATTAATATCAACAAAACGTTTAGTGTTTGGCACAACCAAGTCAATCATACCTGTCAACTTTCACGAAAAAATCGTGACTAACACGATTTCAAGTGCAGGAGTTCATCACACGCACGAATGGTCTAAAATCGCTAAAAAACACGATTTTCCAGCAATCACACGCTTGCAATTTCCGTCTGCCTTTATTGTTTATCATTGTGAAATTGCACCCTTACTCGCTCAATTAGCGATTATCTTGTTTATTGTCACCTTCCTTGATTGACAATCAAAACGCGCCGATGTGTTAACTCGACGATCTCGGGTATCGACTTATTACAAATGAGGTAAGTGTAAGGCGTGGCTAATATCGACAAGTCAACCAATCAAAATGCGCGATATGTTATCGAGGGGGCAGTTTTCCGATAATCTGTCGTTGACAAATAGTGCTTGCCCATTCAGTTGTAGACAAACTCGAGTTAATCTTCGCAATTCTACCATTTAACAAGATTTAATGGATGATGATCAACTAGTATAACAGCCCACACTGAAAATATCGGATCGATCGTGGGCCACCGCTTCGATAAGATTCTGTACATTCCAGAAAATCGGTATTTCGCACTCGTAGGTTGTTTCGCCCCATTATGTTTTGCGGTTTACCTTAATATATTCATCTATATTGCACTTCTAACGGTTTTCTTATACGCAAAATAACCGCGATATGGTTGCACAGGCATTATTTTGCATCATTTACCAGACTAAAAGAAAATTTTGAAAAAAGGGAAGGAACTTGGCAATTGTTAAACTGTGAACAGGTTACAGAAGGATTAAAAAAAAAAAAAAAAAAAAAAAAAAAAAAATAACAGAAAGTTAGAGATAAAGTTTGAACAAATTGGTTGGTGAGAATTGTTTGGAACAAAGGATGTCTGGATTCCTACAATAATTATCCTTTATGAACTTTGCTATTTAACTATTCTGCTTTTGTAAAGAAATAAAATGATAAAATTAAGACCTAGAGAACAAGCTACTGTCTTTGTTTAAAGACTCAAGTTGAAGAAACACTGCAAAAACATCTCACTCCTAAAAGTTGGGGTAAAATCACTCCGCGCGAAAAATACCCGCGAAAACTCCTCATTTAAAGGTCGTCGCGCGCAATCTCACTCTTTGAAATTTCTAAAAGTTGACAGGTATGAAGTCAATGAACAATGCGAAGTACATTCATTTGATTTATTTACTTGTTGTATTTAGAAGAAATATGACAAGCAATGTAGGTGTAAAGTTTTCATTTTTGCTCAGTATATATAGTTACTCTTACGAATTTTATTTCTTTTCCTTCAGCATCTGTATCACTGATATTCGACAGTATCATGGCCTATGTACACACTGATCAATGGTTATGACAGCAATTATTATTACTAGTATAAGATCGAGTGACAACGATATGTATTTATTACGTTTAAGTGACCCGTTTATGTGCATTGTGCTAAGAAGATGACGCAATGGATCTGCAACAGTCACAATGGTACCTGGATAATCGGATGAATATGTGTACAGATAGGGACATTGCAATTCTCAAATGTTCGTTGATAATGATATGAAGATTTAAATTGCGTATTGTACTCCACTGCCATTTTCTCAACGGCACGTTCCCAATTTCTGCTTTGTGTGCACATCTGTAGATGTAAGGATGCTGCGGTAGTACTGGTATGAGGAATCCACGGTTCTAGGTGCTCAAATTTATATTGTATTTTTATGCTCCCCGAAGGGAGAGCATAAAGTCGCCGCTTTGTCTGTCCGTCCGTCCGTCATTCCGTCCGTCCGAAGCGATTTCTCTATAACCCTTGGGCCAAATCAAATGAAACTTACCATGTGAACTTCCTATGACATAATGCAGATGTACTTTTCCCAATTTTTTGATTTGAGGCCTCGTCATGGGAAAAGGGGACTTAATATTTCAGCAAAAATATGTATTGAATTTGATTGTTTTGTAACCACAACCAGGGATTTTTTTACTCTAAACACTAATAAAAATCAAAGTGCTTAGATCACTGTATTTAGACGCCTCTGATAGATTGAGTTGAATTGTATGTAAATGATCGGCGTTTCATTACTTCATTTCGTTGAATTTGTGTTTAGATCGATTCTAAATCACTGCGGTCGTTTTTTCCCTAACGATGGTGGAGATAAAAGTCGAAAAAGATGACAAAAAAGAACAATGTCTAAGTAGAATTCGAACGCATGGCCTTCCAGATATAGACACGTGTAAAGAGTACAAGGTGAGTGCTCTGTCAAGTGAGCTATCGCGACTTTCATTTATGTAGCGCGTTGGCTTACATTTTAAGTTCATTGCTTTGTATCGTCCATTATAAAATCAACGAAAGGTGTAACTGATGACAATACTCATAGTTAAACCGAAACATTTGCTAATCACATGGCATTTATTGAATAGGGTAATCGAATGATTATTCATAGTGACAAATCAGTTGTCTTGAAACGGCAATCAAATCAATTAGAAGTCAGAGATGGGGGTTTTGGCAATATAGCCGATTTCGTATGTCCGAAACCGATCTTATAGAATTAAACGTTAAACGTCTAACAGAAGAATGAATAACATATCTATCGTTCATGTACAATCCCGCTCAATCAATCAGGGACGTCCAATTACAGTGCTCTCAGCACTTTGATTATGATACAGTATCACATTTAGACATATTCAAACAATATTATCAATAGCTTTCACAGATTAAAAATACGTCAAAGTGTATGCACTGTAACCTACAGTATATACCATGATTCTGCCATTGTGTGTTAAGGGGGGGGGGGGGGGGGGGGTCAAAACGTTTTTAGCATCGCATAGACAGAACCAGATATTTGTGTAAATTTTTTTGTTTTGTTTTCCACTTAAACTTCTTCGAACTCCATACTATACTATTTTTCCATCTATTTTGCCAATTGTTTATACTTGATCTAAAGAAGTCCTCCACAGTAGCAGTCATTTAATCAATTCTTATCTTAATCACCCCCCTTCCCGCATCTCTGGATGTCTTCATCCAGAGTTTGATGGTTGCAAAAAGAAGATGACGTCATAAACTACAGGCAATTGTTCTTCAACACATTTGACAAATAATTTCAATCGTTCTTGTTCTTGTGATCGTCCGGCTTATCCGTAAAAGATTTTCACTTGCGAAATGTGCTGTTCCTACGGGCGTGAACGTAACAATTTACCGTGCCAATCATCTTTTTTATTCATTGAATAAGCTTTTCTGTGTCTACTGAATTGTAGTTATGTCTCAAGTCTTTCCAATCTGAGGCCTATGAGTGCACAGTAACCGATCAGAATTTATAGGTGGGGAGGCGTAGTAAGTCCAAACATGTATACAGGCCTATGTGTTCTTCGTATAACCTTGTAAACCATTTCCGAACTAGTGATTTTTTTCTTTTTATACCATAAACGAACTGTTCTAGATTGTTAATGTTTATTCATTACATTACTTGAACTGTTTTGGGTGCCAAAGTAAATTGTACCAATTTCCCGGGTTATTTGAGTGGGTGGGGTAACTTTTACTAACTTTTTTAACATTTACACTGTGAAAGCCATTGTTTTAAATGTTATTTTCGCAGGTATATACTTATATAGTCTATTTAGAGTCAATATACAGACAAATGTAATGACATCATTTTAGTTCCATCAATACTGTTGAAATGCCATGTACACTGTATAAAAGCAATTGACCCCAGCTGACTTTGAGCTGTACCTACATTAAGAAATAGTGACTTTTTACTACCAAATGTTATTTTAAATTTTTGCCAAGGGTTTATAGAATTTTTTCAGCGCGTTTGTGTAATTGAAATCGCAATAATATTTCATATGCAGCATGATTTTCATTTACACAACATTCAAATTCTGCACATTTTTGGTCTCTTTTTACATTTCGCCAAATATCAATTAATGTGCAAATGAGAAAAGTATCACTAACTATATTTCATATGCAAGATAATTTATTTGGCTTTCATTTAAAACCATTTTCCTGCATTTAGACATAAAATCGACAGAGTTATACGCATTTAAAGGGGGCTTAGGTGAATTTTGCACTCAATGACCTTTGACCTTGTTTTGTGACCTTAATACGGCCGACTGGAGGCGACTACCGGTCTAAT
This sequence comes from Fragum sueziense, assembly GCA_963680895.1. Classification (NCBI taxonomy): domain Eukaryota; kingdom Metazoa; phylum Mollusca; class Bivalvia; order Cardiida; family Cardiidae; genus Fragum; species Fragum sueziense. The sequence continues at coordinate 31,983,446 of OY804608.1, forward strand.
CAAATCAGGCAAGCCTTATACTTTGCAAATAATACATCAAAACTCCATGTTCAAAAAATGCCTACGAAAATGTTTTCTAACCACTTTTTCGGAATTGGTAGGTAGACTATAGTGACTTTTGACCATTAATTAGTACCTTTCTTTCATTATTATGTGTTATGGAACTATTTGTTTAATGTTTACGTACATATTTTCAAGGCTTTTAGAATAAAACACGGTGGCAAATACTCAAAGGTTAAAGTGTAAAGTTAAGAATTCCTAAATTACCTTTGATCATTAGTATAGATATATTTTTCTTCAATTGTTATGTCTTTTGAAAGTTTTTGTTACATGTTATACTAACACCTGTAAGCGATACCTTTACTTTTGTTTAAAGGCGATAAGAAGAAGACAATCAGTCTTCTGTTTTATTTGTATAAATTTCATTTTCATGTTGCTCTTGGACAAAAAATAGTTAATCTTATCTGATTAGCCTAATTCAATCCTTTCTTTTGGTGTCTCTAGTAGCAGAAGCTTGAGAAAACATTGAGGCAAAAGAAGAAAATGCTGGTCACCAGAATTTTCTCCTTTGCCTTAACATTTTCTGTGCTGTATTGTACACTGAATGTAATCCTGTTTTTTCAACATTGATTTTGTCATCTGCAGCAGTTTTCAATTTGGATCACCCCCAACTTTTGGAGAGGGGTAAACTCGGGTATCAAGCATATCATATATAACTGATAGGCCTTACTTTGGTAATCTTGGCTGTTTAAAACAATTACAAAAAAAATTAACATTCTCTTGAGATGTAGCATTTTTCTCATCTGTATACTTCTGACCAAAAGTACCCAACAGTTGAAAGTCAGATCACCAAATACACACAAAAAGGGCGGGGTGTACTGATCGTGTATGATTCAGAACGAAGCAGTCGAGACCATTGCCCTTATCCGGAAGCTGAAGGTTGCTTTTTTTCTCAGCAATTTCTCATCTTATATTTCAGATCAGAACTACCCAACAGTAGAAAGCCAGATCACTCCGTATACACAGAAATGGCGGGGTGTACTCATCGTGTACGACTCGGAGCGAAGCAGTAGAGATCATTGCCCTAACCCAGTACCCGAAGGTTGCTGTCCTAGTCTGTTGTTTGAATCGAGGTTTGAGAGCGGAAACTTGAGGCAGGCTCGAAGAGTGTAAGTATCATATTTCTCTTTAACTCTTTCGCTGCCAAATTTTCTGGAATTGTCCTATTTCCAGTGCCAAATTTTGGAAACTACATAACAGCTAGGGCTTATAGTTAAGGTAAGAAGGGCCTAATTAGCACCAAAGAGCCAGCAGCAAAATTTGAAAAGTGCCAGTAATTCCTAAACTGTGTTACATTTCCATTCCAAATACAAACATAAGCATTTTGTACGGTTTAGAATTTTGAATTAATGCATATTTATGGAAATATTTGACAAAAATGTTCAAAATTACCTCCCTTGCATATGAATATAGAGTAAAATGATATTTGTAAATTATTTTTTTCTTGAAGCATAATCTTGAAATCCGGCACGGTGAATCAACTTATTTGAAGTGTATTTACAAGTGTGTGTAATTTGATACATTTCGTATGGCTAGAAAGTGGTGTTTTTAATTAGGCACTTTATACCTTAATGAAATAGTGAAAAATTAGTGTTTGATGAAATTAAGCTGAAACTTTCAGGAACCATTGCATATAAACTGTTTTGCCTAATAGCATACTTTTAATCAGGCAGTTTGATTAGATAACCTTGACCTTGAATGACCTCATTAAGCTATTCTTTGAAAGTCGCTGATCGGCGACATTGGCAGTCTCTCTATGGGTCGCTTATCCGCGACAATGGCAGCGAAAGAGTTAAGCAAAAATTTTCTGTCAGATCAAATTCAAGCCTGTATCAAAATGATAAAAGTACTTTCTTTTCTTTGTGACTTTTTGGTCTTTAAATAAATGTTTTTGTAAATAACAATGTATTACCTTATTGAATATCTGTAGTTCAAACATACTGAATTAACCCTTTCCCAAACGGCAAAATTTAATGGCGGTCCAATATGAAATATGTTGTAGACGACAAAATAAACGTTGATAGAGATGAGATTTGTGTATGATATAGCTCAGAAAATATTGAGACAAAAAGAGAAACTGCTGATTATCAGCAGTTTCTTCTTTTGTCTTGATGTTTTCCAAAGTCCTATCTTTTATAGAATTCAAAACCAGGTCTTGTTTGGGAAAGGGTTAAGAATAGCAGAAATAATGCATTTCCGATATTGATCACAATTTGTTCTTATGCAGCCGATTTTAAGTGCAAGTCAATATTAATTGTCTGACTGTAAATAAATATCATTTCAAGGATTGGGTAATAATTGAAAGATGCAGTAGACCATGAATATGATATGAATTTCTCCTTTGAATGACGTAGATGTTCTTTGTTGCAAAATCATCTTTAAGAAAAGCATAATTTGAGAGAGCATTTTGTCGCTTTTGAATAAAAACATCGTAACTGCAGCTTAAAACAAAGCTTAAAACAAGCTGCAGTTATGAGGCTGTTCAAAAGCGGTGATTTATTTTAATAATTAATACTTACATTGTTGAATGAGTTAACCAAGCAAGAAATGCTTATTTTTGTAGAATATGAATTCTATTGAAATAGTGCTGGCTACTTTATATTAATGTCTTTGAACATTTCTCTTGACAGTCAGTTTCAATTACCACATTATATATTTGACATGGCACATTAATCCATTCCCTTATTTGAAGACCGCCATTGGAATACTGATAATCATTTCAGTTTCATAATTCCTAGGTGTTATTGCAAAACCTTGTAACTTCAGCTTCAATGAAGCTGTAGTTACAAGGTTTTGCAATAACACAGAGGAACTACAGGCAATAGAATAAGGGTAAATTCTGATAAGTGAACATATTCTTTTGTAAACATTCTCTACTGATCTTTTAGTGCACATTGTGTACTCTGTAAATGCAATCTCTTTGATCCAAGATTGAAAACTTTCCTTTGTCTGACTTTATCTACATCTAAACATTGTGAAACCTGTCTGGAGTAATAATTAAAAAGACTGTCAAAGCTTAACCTTTTCTCAAAGAAGACATATGGCTTTCAAAATGTCCCTAATAGAAATTGCGTTGGGAAATATAGAGACAAAAGAAGAAAATACTGACAACCAGCATCATACACTTCTAAAACTAAGGAGGCATTACATGAGTGCTCATGGCACAAGGGACGGGGACAGCAAAAAAGCAGGATATCCCTATTATCAGGAAGGTTTAAGGAACCTTATAGACAATTTTGAAACTCTAAATGTCTTGATAAGCAATTTTTATGCATTTTGAGTCTGTTTTTGGAAAGCAAATTTGCAAAATTTGCTTTTCTTTCCAGTCGTGCTTCTCTGCACTTTAACATTCTCTGCATACCACACAACATCTCCCGGTCCTCCTCACTATAAATAGTTCTATCAAAAGCAAAGATCAATGATAAGAACAACCTTTCGAATATTCAATATTGAATTCTATAGTTGTACACAAGATATTCAATTGTGTGACCGATGATAAAACATCCAATTAAACATGTGTTAAAAGAGGAGAAACGATCACGTAGTAATTTGCTTTCATTACGGTTCAATAGCCAGTCCAATATCTTTCGTTGAAAATGGGTCAGTCAAGTTTACTGAACTATGAAATATGCGACCCACTTCAAGCGCTAAAAATAGGAACTAGGACACGTCTATTTTTAGAATCTTTCTATGCCCAAATTCTTACACGTTTTAATGTCCGAAACTAAACAATGATATTCGATAAGCCATGCATTTAATCGCGTTCACAATAATTGATTGATCAACTAAGTGGTTATTTTGAGGTTAATGACATAGACATCTTGTCTAATAGGCCTTGCTAGTATTCGCGTGTAGCTATAGGCATTTCAAAGCGAAAGTAGAAATCTGGGAAACCAGAATATGTGATGGTATGCTCAAAATGCATAGAAATCAGACTAGCAATCCTTTCACCACTTGGTTTAAAAAACGGTGTTAACTTTTTAATCTATAGATATCACGGTGAATAACCCATGTGACTTTTGGGAAGCGTTAACACGGAAAAAATCGTCCGCTTCAAGGTATGTTTGGTTTAATTTCTCAGCTTATACTCTGTTGATTTTGACGAGATAAAGTGCTCGGAACGCGCATTTGAGAGGGCTATTCCCGTTTGTAACTCTGCTCCGATCCCGTGATTTCTTCAAACATTCAAGCGAAAGTTTTCTTCGGTGCATGTGAATGCTTCCCACTTTCGTTTTGCACTTACAAACACTTTGGCTCGAATGTTTGAAGAAACCACTGGATTTGGAGCAGAGTGAGTTAGAGCCGGGAATAGCCCTCTCAAGGGCGTATTCCGTGCACTTTATCTCATCAAAATCAATAGGGTATAAGCTGAGAAATTAAACAAAACATACCTTTAAGCGGACGATTTTTTCGGTGTTAACGCTTCCCTAAAATCATGTGAGTTACCCACCGTGGATTTAGATCTAGATGAATAGGCCTACATAGAATCAAATCAATTTACATTGTTGGTATGTTAACCATTTCCCAAATAGAAACATTTCAGATTGGTCAAAATAAAAAACAAGAGGACCCTGAGGGCCCTAAATCGCTCACCTGAGTTATGTTTTAATAATGCCAAATAACTTTGCATTACACATTGTTGTCCCAGGGAAGAATTTGGCCATGTAGTTTCAGAGGACATGTTGTTCACAGAAATTGATCAGCTTTTATGACATTTCCCATTTTCTGATGCCACAGCAACCAGAGTTTTTCATAGATTTAAATTCTTTTAGCAATTTTTATAAGGGACCACCCAATGAACAATACTGCCAAGTTTGTTGATTTTGACCGAGAAGTTAAGGAGGAGATGTCGTAAAAAGAAGTTGTTGAGCTTTTGTGAAAATTCCCATTTTCCGATGCCACGGCAACCATAGTTTTCCAGGGATTTCAATTCTGTTAGCAATTTTTATAAGGGACCACCCAAGGAACATCTCTGCCATGTTTGGTTGATTTTGACCCAGTAGTTTAGGAGGATATGTCGTTTAAACAAGTTGTTGAGCTTTGTTAAATTTACCATTTTCCGATGCCACGGCAACCAGAGTTTTGCGTGGATTTCAATTATTTTAGCAATTTCTATAAGGGACCACCTAAGGAACATTTCTGCCAAGTTTGGTTGATTTTAACCCAGAAGTTAAGGTGGAGATGTCGTTTAAAGAAACTGTTGATCTTTTGTGAAATTTCCCATTTTCTGAT